>JADLZN010008306.1:0-600000 GCA_018155175.1 Sinocyclocheilus anophthalmus | reverse complement strand
AAAACAAAGTGTGTTTCTATGGCATAATGAAGCTAGACTTGAATGGACAAAGTACTTCAGCACACAAGGCTTAAGTAACACCAAACAAAAAGAAACAATGGAAACAGAGTTTCCCATCTATGCAAGACTACAAACACAAATGTTTTTTTTCTTTGGAATAACATGCAGTGTTATGACTTGTTAGACATTTCTCCCTGAGCTCTATTGATTGAACCCATTCAGCTGCGTCTGTTGTCCAGCACTGGTGGGAGGGTGGTTGTGCATGATAAACAGGCCCTGATGATTTAACAAGTGTCGCAGTGCTATAAAAGAGCAGGCGAATTCTGAGGTAAGGGGTACCCACCCTTTAAGCCGGTCTGTATAGTGACTTACTTTTCATGTGTATGGAACACTTACACAAAGGTAACAAAATGTCCCGCAATATCACTATGGTGTTATGGATATGTACAATGCTAGTATCATTGACATGGCCCCATTGTAATATTTTGTAGTATTAGAATACTACATTTACAAAAAAACAAACCAGAAAGTACCATAGTATAACCATATCTTTTGGACATGTAGTAGCAGTTCTTAGACGTACCTTGGAGTACCAAGTATCAGATGATAAAACCATGAGACTAAAATTAATGTACCATGGTATATATGCAAGTACCATGGTATTCCCATGTGAAACCATCATTACACCGTGGTGTTTTGCACATACACCATGGGAACACTATGCTTGTGTGGACATGGCAATACTATGTTGAAATTTGTATCATGAAGAACCAGGGAAATACCTTAGTATACTGTACGAATATGGTAATCATTCAGAACCATGATATTTATACCAAAGTACCATGGTATTACCATCTCAGACAATTACTATATCTCTATAGTGTGCCTGTCAAGCTTCACATCCTCAGACAATGTTTTAAAATTAGACACAATGAGAAACCATACACTACTGATTGTTTTTTATGTTCAAAAGTTATGTTTAGGTTCACAATGGTCATGTCATCACTTAAAGCCGACACAACAGCCCTCAGCTGATTACAAACAGCAGAAACATGTCCTCTCTGTTTGCTAAGTCAAAGTAGTGTAGAAAGGTTACGCAACAGCTGAGCACTATTGATTGACAGCTATAGATATTGAGCAGGGTGTTTATTCTCAGAACTCTCTAAATCAGTGTTTCCTGCCTCTTTTATTCTTTTTCTTTTTTACATTTCATCCCCCCATTCGTTACTCGCCCATTCCTTCCCTTTGGCTCATATATCATTTCATCTCTCTTTGTACCACCCCCAACCTCTCTTCTAATTCTTTTTCTTTTTCCATAATTTGCATTAGACAAGGGCAATCAAGCATGTTAATAACCCAATTATCATAATCATTTTAATTAACGATTTACGTAATCATGCATGGTAGATGACAATATTATCCAGATGGTATTATAACTTACTCTAAAGGCAATTTTAGAGGTTTGAACTGGTCTCTTCCAGGTCCTTGAATGCTTGCAGTGAAATAAACCCTTTATGATGGGATTATATTTGAAAAATGATTTAAATGGTAATCAGTGGTTCATTGTTCCCAGTTTGATGTACGATCTACATCTCGATTTAATCTCTACACTCAAGAGCATATGATATATGCTTCACATGAATCAAAGCACACCCAAAAACACTCTCTGCATCTGAATATGCATACTTCCCAACTACACAGTATGCAGAATTCAGAACATCAAATGAGTATGAATAAGAAATGAAAACTGGGGTGTGGGGGGAAGACATGGAGAGAACTATGGGTTGGGCAGCTTTTTTCTTGTTTAATTACTACAGGTATCAAAAAAAATCCCTGTAGTTAAATTATATTTAATTATTTACTTGTTTAAACACCTCAGTACAATTTATGGTTGTTGTAATTACTGTTACTGTTATTATTAAGAAAATACAGATAAAAGGGCAATGCCACCATGGCACATGTATTATTTCCAAGAATGTACTGATGCTACACATCTGCATTCTTGGAGAACGCACTTCATCAGTGATTTAGAAGTCAGTTATTTGAATTCAATATTGCGCTTTGTTTCTATGGACAGAACAGAAGCTGTACCTTTCAAAAAGAAAAAACATCCTATGAGGTCAGAGATTTGTTGGCAAAAAATAAAACAAAAGAACCAAAATAAATAAATAAATAAAATAAGATAAATAATGATGTTAGATATAATATAGTGTACAAATCAGAGATATTTCAAACAACTTTATAATTAGCAACTATTGTTTGTCATCACATATTAATTGAGAAAATACATGGAATATTCCTAATTCTAAAAATGAATTTGTCACCGCAAGACTATTTAAGTAAACTTGCGAAAAAATAAAAAGGTGATTAAAATGTATCTTTACACCCCCCATATCTATATATACACTATCTAATTATAACTACATATTAGGTAATATATATTAGAAAATATTATTAGAAAATTTCACAAAGTCCCAGCTTGAGGTTCCATCCTGATCCTGTTTCCCTCTCTCCTCTCTTATCACTTCCTATCTCCACCCAATTTACCCATTCAATAAAAGCAAAAATGGCTAAAATATTTAAAAAACAAAAGCAATAAAATAATGACAGTCCAAAAACTAAAACAAATACAACTAAACATGAATTCATATAATGTATAAATCCAAGTTTTTTTTCTGATGTAACACTGTCCAGTACCAGCACTAGGGGATGATGTTTCAGAGGGATTTTAAAAAAATAAAAATGTACAAATCAGTTCATAAAATTGACAGATAATGATTATCGGTAGCAACCTCTATGACTCATCCCTATTTAGTACATACTGCGAAGGCACGGAGCCATTATATTTCAAGAACAGCAGAGTAAAAGAGAGAGAAAGCCATAGTATGAGAGCGAGAGGCCGTAGTATTTTCACAACAAATCTGACTGCAGCTTACACCATTCTTTAATGAATGTTGATACTGCAGGGAGCCAGTTAGGATTAATGACACTGATGCCAATGGCTGTTTTTTTATGTACACACACACACTCACTCACAAACACACTAGTGTGTTGCTCGTGGTTTCCGGGGCAAGCCAAGTCTACTCTTTCACAGTTGGGTCCCCTCAGCCCTCCCTGCTATCCCTCGGTTAAACACAAACCACACACACAGAGCAGGGAGGGAGTGAGCAATCTACTGACCTACATTAGTGAGAACATATGCCTACAATACACAACCCACGCTTTTAATACGTCAAGCACATAGCAACAGAAGACCAGCAGAGGCTCATTCAAATACTCATTAGCACACACACACACACACACACACTGCTTCAGCACTGTAAACTAAGAGCGTAGTGAGATTTGAGAGAGAGAGACAGCAGTATAAAAGCCTTGTCAGTTGGATCTTGCTGAGCGCACTAGGAATAGTATCAGATGACCTGAAACCTAAACTTATTGTCCTCCATCAGCCCTGGCAACACTATGAATCACGTCCCTGGGACCCCAGAGCCATGAAGAACAGTGGGGACAAATCAGAGACATTAATCAAAGACATTCACTGTGAATCTAACAGAGACATGAATGAGGGAAAGCATGGGCTCTCCAAATGCATTTTGCTCCATAAAACCCCACTCGCACCGCAATGATGCACCGCAACAATACATGTCATCCAGACTGCTCTGTGGGCCGCATTAGTGGGTCAATGGGAGATGACCGTGAGGATGATAAGGTTTAAGTAAATATAACCACAGCATTATTGACAAGAATGAAACTATGAGTAATGCACACAACTGACTGCATTGATTTAAAATGCAAAATATTTTAGATTTGGACAATGCTATCATAATAAAAATAAAACAATTGAAGAAAATACATGTATTACAAAATAATGTATTACAGTAGGGCCATATTACTGTTTTTCCTGTATTTTTGATCAAATAAAATGCAGCCTTGATGAGCATACGATACTTCTTCCCATTAGCTATTTGGGGTCTTACTGATCCCAAAATTTTGACCAGTAGTATATATATATATATATATATACACATCCATACTTACAGATAACATACCTGCAGACACAATGAAATTTACTGGTTAATTTCTGGTATTATCGGTTAAAGGACATGTGTAATCAAAATACAGATTAAAGCATCTTTGAAAAATTATTTAGTTATATATCTATATATTATATTTATATATATCTATATATATAGATATATATACAGTGGGGAAAAAAAGTATTCAGCCCCCTTACACCCCTTAATTTTTTCACTCTTTGTTATATTGCAGCCATTTGCTAAATCATTTAAGTTAATTTTTTCCTCCTTAATGTACACACAGCACCCCACATTGACAAAAACACAGAATTGTTGACATTTTTAAAGATATATTAAAAAAGAAAACCTGAAATATCAAATGGTCCTAAGTATTCAGACACTTTGCTGTGACACTCATCTATTTAACTCAGGTGCTGTCCATTTCTTCTGATCATCCTGAGATGGTTCTACACCTTCATTTGAGTACAGCTGTGTTTGATTATACAGATTGGACTTGATTAGTAAAGCCACACACCTGTCTAAATAAGACCTTACAGCTCACAGTGCATATCAGAGCAAATGAGAATCATGAGGTCAACGGCACTGCCTGAAGAGCTCAGAGACAGAATTGTTGCAAGGCACAGATCTGGCCAAGGTTAGAATAAAATTTCTGCTGCACTTAAGGTTCCGAAGAGCACAGTGGCCTCCATAATCCTAAAATGGAAGACGTTTGGGACGACCAGAACCCTTCCCTAGAGCTGGCCGTCCGGCCAAACTGAGCTATTGGGGGAGAAGAGTCTTGGTGAGAGAGGTAAAGAAGAACCAAAGATCACTGTGGCTGAGCTCCAAAGATGCAGTCGGGAGATGGGAGAAAGATGTAGAAAGTCAACCATCACTGCAGCCCTACACCAGTCGGGGCTTTATGGCAGAGTGGCACGACGAAGCCTCTCCTCAGTGCACGACACATGAAAGCCCGCATGGAGTTGTGAGATGGTGAGAAAAAAGATTCTCTGGTCTGATGAGACCAAGATAGAAATTTTTGGCCTTAATTCTAAGAGGTATATGTGGAGAAAACCAGGCACTGCTCATAACAAACCTGTCCAATACAGTCCCAACAGTGAAACATGGTTGTGGCAGCATCATGCTGTGGGGGTGTTTTCAGCTGCAGGGACAGAACGACTGGTTGCAATCGAGGGAAAGATGAATGCTGCCAAGTACAGGGATATCCTGGACGAAAACCTTCTCCCGAGTGCTCAGGACCTCAGACTGGGCCGGAGGTTTAACTTCCAACAAGACAATGACCTAAGCACACAGCTAAAATAACGAAGGAGTGGCTTCACAACAACTCTGTAACTGTTCTTGAATGGCCAGCCAGAGCCCTGACTTAAACCCAAATTGAGCATCTCTGGAGAGACCTAAAAAAATGGCTGTCCACCAACGTTTACATCCACCTGACAAGAACTGGAGAGGATCTGCAAGGAGGAATGTCAGAGGATCCCCAAATCCAGGTGTGATAAACTTGTTGCATCTTTCCCAAAAAGCCTCATGGCTGTATTAGATCAAAAGGGTGATTCTACTAAATACTGAGCAAAGGGTCTGAATACTTAGGACCAGGTGATATTTCAGTTTTTTCTTTTTAAAAAATCTGCAAAAATATCAACAATTCTATGTTTTTCTGTCAATATGGGGTGCTGTGTGTACATTAATGAGGAAAAAAAATAACTGAAATGATTTTAGCAAATGGCTGCAATATCACAAAGAGTGAAAAATTTAAGGGGGTCTGAATACTTTCCGTCCCCACTGTATATAAAACATATATAAAATTTAAGCATAAATATATTTGATATAAATATATAAGAGATAACTAGATCTAAACTAACAATAAAGCTGATAACTATGACAATAAATATGTATTTCAATAAATGTAAATTAATAAACTTGTATAATTACATTTTTACATAAAATCTGAAAATTACAAAAGTACAAATTACATGGTTCAGAATGCATCTAATATGCCCAAAAATGCTGTGTAGACAAGCAGCTCACTAGACACAACATCACTGTACTGTAGCCCCTTCCACACTTTTCTGAGATACTATCCCTTTAAAAGGTGGACAGATACTCACTAAATGTCCCTGCCTTTACAATCATGAGATAGAGCGAGTGAAACGGACACAGCTTGTAAAGTAGAAACGACGAAAGGAAAGACGAAATGAACACTCACAGGAGAGAGCTTTGTAGCTACATGAAGAAGTGCAGCTGAATGACTTGCACTTTTAAGTCCAGAGATACTCAAAAAGAACATGAATCACAACAACAAGACAGAGAAAGAGAGAAACTAAAGTGTTTCCCGACCTTATCTTATGAACATTCACAGTTCGATCATTAATTCTCAAGTACCACTTCATTAACACCAATTAAAACTTGTATTACAGTTTTGCTGACTTTATGCAAGCAATATGCACATATACTCACAAATGGACACAACATGCACAAAGTGTTTGTTTTTTTTATTTAAAAAGGAGCTTAATGTGCTAATGTGTCTACTACTAATGATTTTAATCTATTAATAGCTCAAGTTTAACAAAGCAAAACTAATGTTTTTTTTTTTCAAATACCTCCAGCTGCTGAAATACCCTTTTGTATGCTGTTGGGAAACATGCTATAACTATAACATAGACATGCACAATCTTTAACATACACACATTCAAGTAAAACACAGTGTAGTGTAGTGGGAGTGTGTCAAAGCTTACCTTAGTGTTCAGAGAGGCCATTTGAGTCACACTCTCAGTCTTTCTCTTTTGTTCCCACAGGAGTCAAACAGACACAAAGACAGCCCCCTCTCGCTCTCCTCCCACCCTGACACCTTATGGAGGTACAGCGGTTTTGCCGGCGTGTACGGAGGTCCTTCCTGCTTAAGTCATGGCTGTGGTCAGGCACTGCCCCCTGCCCCGCCGGGCCCCGTGTGTCTGAGCTCTGAGCCCTGCCTGCAGCACTCAAACATGCGTTATGCAAGGCCTCGC
Organism: Sinocyclocheilus anophthalmus; assembly: GCA_018155175.1. Taxonomy (NCBI): domain Eukaryota; kingdom Metazoa; phylum Chordata; class Actinopteri; order Cypriniformes; family Cyprinidae; genus Sinocyclocheilus; species Sinocyclocheilus anophthalmus. The sequence goes on along the minus strand of JADLZN010008306.1, from coordinate 592,961 downwards.
CGGACCGCCAGCTCTCCCCTCCCTCCCTCTCCCTCACTCACTCAGCTCCTCCCACACCTCACCTCACTGCGCACCACCAACTTCATCAGGTATTCATTCAAAAAAGACACAAGGCAGCTGGCAGCGTGCCCAGACTACACTGCTGAAGAAAGAGAGAGAGCGAAAGAATGAAAGAGAGATAGAGTGAGGGAGGAGGAGATCAAGGAGAGAGGGAAGGATATACAGAAAGACAGAGGAGGGAGGTGAGGGAGCGAGAGTATGAGGGAAATCGAGAGAGGGAGGAGGGTCATAAAGAGAGCGATGGAGATTAAACCAGAGAGCGATGAAGAGATAGAAGGCCGTTTCTACAAATACAGGCACTTTTGTGTCCCAGAGTGTTTGATTGTTTTTAAAACGTAGAGCTTTTTGTTAAGTGAAGATCACATTAAAAGTGTCAAGAAAACTTTTCAAATGCCTTTTATGTAGCTATAGATTTTTATTAGTAATTCATCACAAAAATATGAACTATTATAAAACTAGCATAATCTTAAGAAACAGTAAAATGAACATATTTCCCTTTTTTCTGGAAATTATTTCAATAACACACACTACTGTTTTAAAGTTTTGGGATAAGTAACATTTTTTTAATTATTTTGTTTCTTATGCTCACCAAGGCTGCATTTATTTGATCATGAATACAGTAAAATACAATAACATTATGAAGTATTATTTCAATTTAAAATAGCTGGGTTCTAATTGAAAATATTGTAATTTCATTCCTGTGATGAATTGTCAGCATCATTACTCCAGTCTTCAGTGTCACATGATCCTTCAGAAATCATTCTAATATGCTGATTTGGTGCTCAATAAATATTTCTTCTTATAATCAATGTTGAAAGCAGTTGTGTTTTTCAATAAATAAATAAATAAAAAATGAGCCAAGCAACAAATTTTTTTGCCTCAAATTGCCTCAAAAGTTTTTCATATGTTAGTGTGTACTTGGTGACCAAGGACAAAGTGTCAATAAGTGTGAAGCACAAAATACCAAACATAAAGGTAAAATCATGTATAAACGAAATATTTTATTATGCATAATTTCTAGTCAAAGACATTGTGATTTTAACTGTTAGTTAGGATATAAAAATACTATACTAAACAATACTACTACTACACTATGAAATTACCCTTAGCAAGACAACTACCATTTTAATGCAAACATTTAATTTTCACTGCTGTCATTTCCATCACAGACTGATGTCAAACACAATACATCATTTAAGATTTGCTGAAAATCTGATCTGCTAGTAGTCAACTGAAATAAACCTCTAGGCCCTATAGACAAAACTGCTCCACAATGAGTAATATGCCTTCCCTATACACACCTCCAACAAGCCACTTAATGATTGAGGAGACGGCACACACAAACACCCCCCAGGGGGGGGGGGGGGGGGGGGCGGGACCCACACACTTCCGCGGAGCGTCAGGATTACAAGCTCGTTTCAGGTGAGCTCAATGAAAGCAGAAGGACATTTGTGATGCTAATCCTGTACAGCAAATTCTTATCTAAATGGAGGTCTCTGAACCTCTGAGTTTCAGCACCGTTTAAAGGGGTCATATGATGCGATTAAATTTTTTCCTTTCTCTTTGGAGTGTTACAAGCTCTTGGTGCAAAAAAAAGATCTGTAAAGTTGCAAAGAATAAAGTATCAAATCCAAAGAGATATTCTTTATAAAAAAAAATAAGAGTCAGCCACGCCTACCTAAAAAGTCTCGTTCTATCACGCCCCCACCTATCTACCTCACTATGTGGGAAGATTTGCATAACGCCACCCAATATGTTCACGCAAAGAAAAAAAGGGTAACTTTTATTCTCGCTGTAGTATTGTTGCCGCTGCAGCCATGTCGTGAAGAAGCTGTGTGCTTCGTTGTGAAAGCGAAACTACTTTGTTTGGCCTTCCAAAAGAGGACGATATCTGCTTCGTCATGCCTAGATCTGATCCGTGCTGGTCACTGAGGAAAAACATACTTCGCGCTGTGGATCGCCGGATCGGAGTCCAGCCCGGGTTCGTCACATGTGGTTGCCGCTCATCGTCGCATCACGGGGTCAACGTTCTCGACTTCCGCAGCCCAGCTAACACTCGCCCCGGCTAGCGAACGCTAAGCTGGGGCTTCCCCTCATGGTAGGCCGCTGTGTTTTTCGTTGTGAAAGCGAAACCACTTTGTTTGGACTTCCAAAAGAGGACACGACTACAAATCGATGGTTAAGTGGTATTTACCACACTGTTCCAGAACAGTTTAACCCCAATATCCAGATGTGTGCAGCACATTTTACGGAGGACCGTTTATGGATCCTGGGAGAGTAACGTTAGACTAAAATGTGGCAGTTCTGACTCACGTAAGTACATTTTCATTTAAAGGATTTGCCACTGATGATTCAAACGCGAGTTTTGGGCAGTAGAGTAGCACTTGTTGTTTGTCATTTCTCCGATCACAAATGCAGACAGAGTTTTATGTTTATGCGTTGCAATGCAACGCAACGCGTAAAAAGACAGTATAATTATTATAATCAGTAATTATGTACCCACTGGATGTAACAAATGCCTAGTTTGTAATGGGTTTTAATGGTTTTGACTCGCCGCTCCGGGACACGGCATCACAATATTGTAAGAGGCGTAACATTTCCGTCACACGCTTGAGGAATTCGGCCCATCACAACGCACTGGATAACTGGCCAATCAAAGCACACCTCGCTTTTCAGACCCCGATGAGCTTTGTAAAAATCGACGAAAAAGGCGTTTCAGAAACGGCGGGGCACGGAGGAGAGAAACAATAATGTACAGTATGTGGAAAATAATGTGTTTTTTTTACTTTAAACCGCATAAACATTTCATTACACAAAATACACCAAATAATGTTCTTTTTAGTAGCATCATATGACCCCTTTAAAACTCAAGTGGCATATAAATACTAGTGAGAAATGTTGCTGTACTGTTCTATGAATTCATCAGCAGGTGGTGCTAGAGACAACGATGTCTCAGATTCATAGCTAAAGGCTAGAGAGTTTGTTTAGCTGACCTAGTTAGCTAAGCAGTTTTGATAAATATATATTCTGCTCAGTGAGGATGGTGCAGTGAGATTGGACAACAGAAACGAAACCAGAAACCAGAAACCAGGGTTATTAAAGTTAATTAAAACTAAAACCATAGCAAAACATTTCTCATTTTAATTTAGTTCTCCATGATACCTACTTAAAATACTACTTTATATTGACTAAAATAACTGAAGATAAAAATAAAAATGATGGAGACATTTAAATAAACCCTAAAACTAATAAAAATGACAAAAACACATAACAAAATGATTAAACCTATATATATATATAAAAAAACTATAATATCTCAGTGAAATGACACTGGTGAAAGCTCAAACATTCTGTGTTCACTCACGTTCTTTAAGTATAGCTTAGCTAACTTCTCTACCAAACCCTATGAACAGGCCTAGATGGAACATTTGCATTTACTAAACTGATTGTAGTGGAAAGTCTGCGGACAACTGTGGAATGGAGCCGACTCACCGTAGCCACAACGTACTTGAACTATTGCCGGCTGGCCAGCGACTCAGAACACTAGGCACTAGAACATCCAGGCACAGGAACAGCTTCTTCTTCCCACAGGCCATCTCTTATTAAACTGTTAAATGACTCCCAAGGCCCCCCTCAGTGCAACACACCCACTGTTTAGAGAAACATCCTGTAAATTCACAATTTATTATTATCCATAATAAAGTAAAAATGTACAAAATTCTTACATATTTTCTCACTTAACCTGAATGCTTCTGACTTAACCAAACAAACTATCTTCATACTTTCTTTGTTTTATATTTCAATTTTATATTATGTGTCTTCTTGTTGTATTTGTATGTGTACACTGGAAGCTCCATTACCAAGAAAAAAAATCCTTGTGTGCGAAAGCACACTTTGCAATAAATCTCTTTCTGATTCTGATTATAAATTAAAGGGATAGTTCACCCCAAACCTAAATTATATAATTATTTACTCTCCCTCAAGTTGTTTCAAACCTGTATGAGTTTCTTTCTTCCATTGAACACAATAAGATATTTGCAAGAATGTTGTTAACCAAACAGTTGACTATAGCCATTAACTGCCACAGTATTTTTTCCCCTTTAATATGGCAGTCAGTGGCTACTGTCAACTGTTTGGTTACACACATTCTTTAAAAGATCTTCTTTTGTGTTCAACAGAAGAAAAAAAAAATACAGGTTTGGAACAGCTTGAGGGTGAGTGAGAAAATTATGACAGAATTAAAATTTTTGGGTGAACTATCCCTTTAAGTACTTGACTACTGTATTATTAGTACCTGAAAACATCCCCAAACAGTGTTATGCTAGTACAGGGTATATACAGGAATCATGGAGTTAAATTTAATACCTTTTAAGACCTTTTTTAAGACTCTTTCCATACATTTTAAGACCTCATCGCCAGTTCAAGTTTTAACCGGTTACATCGGCAACACTTTAACCTACATTTACTATATATTGATTGTAAGATAGCAACTAAACAGACTTACTTTGTGATAATCCTTATCAAGACAACATTAATTCAGAAGGGGGGGGGGGGGGGGACGAAGGGGGGGACGACGAAGCACAAGATAATTAATTGAGTGACAAACCAATGCAACCCAAGAAACAAGAAATAGACCAATAAACAAAACAACTGACAAAACTTATTGAGGAGGGAAGATAAAGCTCTCCAAGCTAACGGGGCAATGAGTTCACACAGTATATTCAAAAGACGCATTTGTAACATCAACACTGCCCTTTTGCAATCACAGGTTGCAAACCATAGCTCTTTTGTGGAACACTTCTCATGACAAACATCTGACTGATCAGACAGTTTACCTGTGATTACGGAGTGCTTGATTTGATGCAGACTTGACAGAGTGTCAGAACTGCACCTGATCGTGTCTGAATGATCATGGAAGGTAAAATAATGATCACAACTATTACATAATTTTAATTAAGCATCCCAAGCCCATGCCAGTAATAAAAAAACAGCCCAAAGTAGCGCAATTACCATGTCCCAAATATAAAAATGTCATTTCCATCCCTAAAATACATATTTTACAGTCACTGTTATGCACATTTATAGGACCTAAAGTGGGACACTAACATTGACTCAGGGCCAGCAGAGGTTGTACTTCCTTCGCCAACTGAGGAAGTTCAACCTGCCACAGGAGCTGCTGAAACAGTTTTATTCCTCCATCATTGAATCCATCCTCTGCACTACAATAACTGTCTGGTTCAGCTCATCTACCAAAACTGACCTCAGAAGACTAAAGCAGACAGTCCGGACTGCTGAGCAAATCACTGGTACAACCCTCCCTTCTCTCCAAGAACTGTACTCATCCAGAGGGAGCAAAAGGGCTGGCAGAATCACTCCCTCACATCCAGCACACTCCCTCTTAGAACTGTTGCCATCTGGTCGACGCTAAAGAGCACTGAGCACCAGAAAGACCAGACACAGGAACAGTTTCTTCCATCAGGCAATCCATCTCATGAACACTTGACAATAAATGTGGAACACACAACACTATTATACACTCATAAACGTATGTCTTCTTCCATTCAAACTAAAAACTACACAGACAACCCCACTATTCACAACCCGATCTCATGAAAGTGAGTATAAATAGTAAGCCAAATAAAAACGAAAACTAGTGGTTTTGATATGCAAAAATGGACTTTGGCGTGTATATGCTAAGCAATGGGTAGGTTTAGGATTGTGGGGTAGATGCGTATCATATGTACGCCAAACACATGCTTATCATATGCACGCCAAAGTCAATTTTTCCGTATCAATACCACGATTCTCTGTTTTTATTTGGCGTACTATTTCTCGCATTTTATGAGGCCGGGGGCTCGACACATCTACATAATGACAAGATATACAAAATGTACATACCGTGGAACCTGGCTTTAAGCCGTTTTCATACTTCTTAAGGGTCTTAATTTTCTTTAACTGATCCTCCACTTTTTAAAGGGGTCATATGAGCTTTTGTTAAAGATCATTATTTTGTGTATTTGGTATAACCGAATATGTTGACATGCTTTAATGTTCAAAAAAAACACATTATTTTCAAATACTGTACATTATTGTAGAACTGCTATGCCCCGCCTCTCTCAAACGCTTCGTTTTCTACAAAGTCCCCTCCTTCCGACAAGCGCAGTCTGCTCTGATTGGCCAGCTGACCCAGTGCATTGTGATTGGCCGAACACCGCAAGCACTCGTCGGAAATGTAACGCCCCTTACCATAATCGCGAGCTTCATCTTTCAAAATAAATGTAAAGACAGTAAATAATGTCATTAGTTTTACCATCAGTTCAAGCCCGAAAGGGGAACAAACACAGTAATGATGCAGTACACAAGCCCCGGTTAAGAATCTACTCTGATGTGATGTGACGCGTCTCTCTCTCTCTCTCTCTCTCCTCCTCTCTCTCCCTCTCACTCTCTGCGCACACACACCAACACACACACACACGCGCGCGCGCTCGCACACACACACACACATAATGTGCAAAACTCCGCATTTGAACAGTCAATAGCAAATACTTAAACTAATAACAAAACAGTAGCTGATTCAGAAGCGCCAGATTGTCATAGCAAAGTCAAAATTACCTCCTCTCCTAGGTTCACGAAACGGTTGTCCATAAAATGCATTGCTGTTCTGTATTTAGTAATCTTAAAGATTCCTAAATGCATCTACTTCGGAAGGCCAAATAAAGTGCTTTTACTTTTGCACTGAAACACACAGCGTCTAACTGCGGTTACTGAAACCACGCCTTCTTGCTTTGCGTGCACATTTGGCACCATTATGCAAATATTCCCACATAGTGACCTAGATATGTGGGGTGGGGCGTGTTAGAACAAGCCATTTTAGGTAACGGGGCGTGGCAGAGTCTTAACTTTGATAAAGAATATCTCTTTGGTTTTGAGACTTTAGTCTTTGCAACTTCAGGGATCTTATCTATGCACAATCAGCTTGTAACACTCCAAAGAGAAAGGAAAACTTGAAATCGCATCATATTACCCCGCGGACTCCCTGTAGTATCATTAAGATACAATTTTTTAAATTATATATTATTAATATTTTTGAAAATAGTTTTTATTTTTTACTTTTCTGTTTGCATTTTCATTTCTATCTATATATATATCTAAATATTACACACAGCTGGTACGGAAAGTATTCAGACCTCTTTAAATTTTTCACTCTTTGTTATAGTGCAGCCATTTGCTAAAATCATTAGTTAATTTTTTTCCCTCATTAATGTAAACACAGCACCCCAAATTGACAGAAAAACAAAGAATTGTTGAAATTTTTGCAGATTTAATAAAAAAGAAAACTGAAATATCACATGGTCCTAAGTATTCATACCCTTTGCTGTGACACTCATATATTAACTCAGGTGCTGTCCATTTCTTTTGATCGTCCTTGAGATGGTTCTACACCTTAATTGGAGTCCAGCTGTGTTTGATTATACTGATTGGACTTGATTAGGAAAGACACACACCTGTCTATATAAGACCTTACAGCTCACATGCATGTCAGAGCAAATGAGAATCATAAGGTCAAAGGAACTGCCCGAAGAGCTCAGAGACAGAATGGTGGCAAGGCACAGATCTGGCCAAGGCTACAAACAAAATTTCTGCTGCACGAGGTTCCTACAGAGCACAGTGGCCTCCATAATCCTTAAAGGGAAAACGTTTGGGACGACCAGAACCCTTCCAAGAGCTGGCCATCCGGCCAAACTGAGCTACCGGGGGAGAAGAGCCTTGATGAGAGAAGTAAAGAAGAACCCAAAGATCACTGTGCCTGAGCTCCAGAGATGCAGTCGGGAGATGGGGAGAAAGTTGTAGAAAGTCAACCATCACTGCAGCCCTCCACCAGTCGGGGCTTTATGGCAGAGTGGCCCGACGGAAGACACATGAAAGCCCGCATGGAGTTTGCTAAAAAACACCTGAAGGACTCCACGATGGTTGAGAAATAAGATTCTTTGGTCTGATGAGACCAAGATGGAACTTTCTGGCCTTAATTCTAAGCGGTTTATGTGTGGAGAAAACCAGGCACTGCACACACACCTGTCCAATACAGTCCCAACAGTGAAAGCATGGTGGTGGCAGCATCATGCTATGGGGGTTTTTTTCAGCTGCAGGGACAGGACGACTGGTTGCATCGAGGGAAAGATGAATGCGGCCAAGCACAGGGATATCCTGGACGAAAAACTTCTCCAGAGTGCTCAGGACCTCAGACTGGGCCGAAGTTTACCTTCCAACAAGACAATGACCAAAGCACACAGCTAAAATAACGAAGTAGTGGCTTCACAACAACTCTGTGACTAATCTTGAATGGCCCAGCCAGAGCCCTGAAATTAAACCCAATTGAGCATCTCTGGAGAGACCTAAAAATTGCTGTCCACCAACGTTTACATCCAACCTGACAGAACTGGAGAGGATCTGCCAGGAGGAATGGCAGAGGATCCCCAAATCCAGGTGTGAAAAACTTGTGGCATCTTTCCCAAAAAGACTCATGGCTGTATTAGACCAAAGGGTGCTTCTACTAAATACTGAGCAAATGGGTCTGAATACTTAGGACCATGTGATTTTTCAGTTTTTCTTTTTTAATAAATCTGTGAAAATGTCAACAAGTCTGTGTTTTTCTGTCAATATGGGGGGGCTGTGTGTACATTAATGAGGAAAAAAAATAACTTAATGATTTTAGCAAATGGCTGCAATAAAACAAAGAGTGAAAAATTTAAGGGGGTCTGAAATACTTTCCGTACCCACTGTATATTATATATGCTAATATTATAGATAGTATATATATATATATATACTCTTTCAGTACGAAACGTCTATTTCAGTGCCTTAGTTTTATTATTTCAATGTTTTTTTATGGTTTTAAGTTTAGTTTCAATTTTTGTTTTAGTTAACTAACCCTGCCTCACAATAACCAAAATATGGAATATGAATATGGAATGAAAACACACAAAGCGTGTGCAGAACTTTGTGAATGAGGCTCACTCAAGTTCTGCATGCACAGACTCCATGTGGGCCTGCCGATGAGTCAATTTAACGCACGGCTGAACGCGTCCCTATGGGCCGGTTTATGGAAAGTATGAGGCAGTCAGAGGTTGTCAGTGCTTTGAGCTCGGGCTCGGTCATTAATGCGAGTCAATCTGAAGCGTAGCGCATGACGGGCACGCAAGGAGTTCCCTTGTTAGGCGACAAAACAAGCGGCATGGTAAGGTCTGTCTGTTGCCATGGCAACAAATTAGCTATGCTCCCCATTTCTGGGCCTTTAGGGTAATTAAATTAGTTTTTGTGTGTTTACTCTGAAGCGCGCGCAGTCACCTGAGAGATTGATAAATGGACGGGGGAGAAGAGAGAAACAAAGAGATACAGACAGAGATTATGAGGACAGACAGAAGCAGAGTAAGATAAAAGAGATGGTGACAATTTGAAACCGAAACGGCAGATTAAAATCTCTCGCTCTGGAAATCTGCAACTGCTAACAACCTGATATCAAAATATTCCCTTAATTCATTCTTTACAGAAGATGAAACTGCTCTCTACAGCGGAAAACATCTTCTTCCTCCTCTCTACAGATTGCAATCATTAAATATGTGAAAGACTTGACAATATAAAAATATCAGATTCCTATTTGCATTCAGGACAGGTTTACTTTCTCTTGAAACGCTGTCATAGGAGTCCTGAATAGCGTTATATGGCAGCATTATTCAAGAAAGACCTTCAGTTCTTAAAGATTGTCAAAGTGAAATGTTTAGCAACTGACAACCAATCATAAACTAAGCAGTGCTTGTCTTGTAAATGATTGAGCTTTGTATAGTCACAGAGATGCTCACTTCCTGTTTTTAGTTTCGGCATCTGAGGAAAGTTAAATAGGTTGAACACAACAGTACTGGCAAACAATTCTGGACAGATACAGAATGATGTGATACTAATTATAAGACAATCAGTGCATTGTTGTGCTGTACTTATCCATGAAATAAAATAAAAAAAGTTAACCCAGTTTACAAAGTTTAGTGTGAAATTTCAAAACCTGACTATCCTGGACTAAAGCTGTGTTCATACCATGTCACAATTATTGTAATTATAAGATGGCAATTCAGATTCTACTCAGAGCTGTTGAAATACTCAGAAACGATTTGTTTCTATGGCAATGCCCATAACATCACAGAGGGGTCTAATATGTGCGGCTTTACTGTTGATGACAGTGAAAACTTGATCAATACATTCACCTCTATATGCTATTTCACAATATCTAAAATTAATACAATACAATACAATACAATATTATATTATAAGGGGAAGTCGTGGCCTAATGGTTAGAGAGTCGGACTCGTACCCCAAGGTTGTGGGTGTGAGTCTAGTACCGGCGAGGGTATGTAGGGGGGGGGATGTGCATGACAGCGTCTCTTCCACCTTACAAGACCCACAAATGAGGTGCCCTTGAGCAAAGCACCAAACCCCCAACTGCTCCCCGGGCGCTGCAGCAAAAATGGCTGCCCACTGCTCTGGGTGTGTGTTCAATTCTGGTGGGTGTCAGCTTGTGTGTGCACTTGGATGGTTTAAATGCAGAGCAGAAATTCCGAGTATGGGGTCACCATACTTGGCCACACGTCACGTCACGTTACTTAGAATATATATATAAAACATAAAAACATCACTTACTGTTGAATCGTTTGTTTAAGAAATATAATAAAATGTTAAAAAAGAATCAACAACTAATGCTCTTTTTTTTATTTTTAGCAGCAAACGCATATTAGACTCTTCTGAGATCGTGATACTGAAGACTAGTAAGAGTAATGATGCTGAAAATTCAGCTTTGCATCACAGAAATAAATTTCAGCCTTTTAAATTGTAATAATATTTCACATGTTTGGGCAGTATGACGTGAGTGATTTGATCAATAATTTAAAGCAGACTTGGTGAGCATGAGATTCAATCTTTTTGCACGGTAATTTTAATTTAATAATAAATATAATATAATATTAAATAACGTTCAGTGTAATGGATTTCAGTGTAAAACCGTTGATGGAGTAAACAGTTTGTATCCCAAGGTGCATCTGGTCTTGCAATCATCCAGCCTAATGATTCTAACATGGTGAATGCCCAGACTATCACAGGCACATCTATTTTAAACTGTTTCTTTTATTAATATGCTTCTTGGAAAGCTGAATTAAAATCAAATCCAAGTGCAATTATCAGTCCTGTTTTATACTTGACACAATCAAGTAATCACAGTATGTATAAATAAACATGGAAAAATTGTATTCATATATATAGCAAAATGCACACACATGAATACAGAGTTATAGTCTTAAAGTTATACGTCTATAAATATAATTCTGTTTGCCTAATGCACAGAATGATCAGTTTCATATCCTGTGGAATGCTAAGGTGTTACTCTTGGGGTTTGCCAAAGAATTTGTTAAAAGTTCTTTCTGTGTCACTTTCTGTGAAAATCCACTCAAATTAAACTTCACAGGAAAGCTCTGCACCATTCAGTGGAATGTACCCACCCTCTCATCGCCAGATGTGGCCATTTACATGCACGCACACTGAATGGTTTCAGACTGATATGCATTTTCAGACCTGAATAGCAGCAAGCCTTTGATCGCACCTGCACGAGAGAGGCTGTGACTCCCTCCGACTGTCTGCAGTTCAGCTGTGGCTTCCCTCTCTCTGCTTCTGTCTCTGTCAAGCGAGGGATCAACTCCAGAGACGTGTCGCCAAGGAGACATATGAAAGGCTCTATACATACGCATTATGCACACTTTTTTTCTGGCATCATTTACTCACACTCGTGTTGTTCAAAACCTGTGATTTTCTTTTCTTCAGTTAAATGAAAAGAAGATATTTTGAAGAATGTCCTGGCTGCTTATTCAATCGAAAAACAGGTCAAGGTTGAACTAATTAGGATTTTTTTTGGAAAGTTTTGAAAGTCAGAATATGAAAATAAAAACCGTAAATTGTTGAAATATATTTGAGATTTAGTCGATTTTAAAAGTCAAGTATTTCCGTGATGTCAATATGAGCTAGAATCTCAGATATGTGCTTGTGCCGCTCATTATTAATTTAAATGGCTCTTACTGGAAAACATATGGGGAATACAATTGCTAATCTTTTTGTGGTAAACTTTTTTTTGGAACCTTTTTGGATACGTTTGACAGGATCTGTATGAATAAAAATGCAACGCAAAAACTATTTGAAATAGAAATCTTTTTGTAACATTATAAATATCTTTAATGTCACTTTTGATCAATTTAAAGTGTCCTTGCTGAAATACTGTATTAATTTCTTTTCTTTTCTTGTAATCTGGTAACCAACTCAAATATTACAACGTTGAAGTAGCATGTCATGGTTTTCACAAAAATATTGAGCAGCACAAATGTTTTCAACATGATAATAATAATAATAAATGTTTCTGAGCAACAAATCAGCACATCTGAATGATTTCTGAAGGATCATGTGGACACGACAGGGACTGGATAACGTGCTGAAAAATGGCAGAGTTGCATCACCGGAATGAATGCATTCATAAAAAGAGAAAACCGATATTTTAAATTGTCATATTCACATATTAAGGTTGTACTGTATTTGATATAAAGAGCAGCCGTGGCCTAGGATTTCTTTTTTCAAAAAACATTAAAAAAAAAATCCATCATTATTCCCAAACTTGCCCAGTCGTCGGGACATAGTAATTAAGTAAAATGGGGCTGGTCAAAAGCGTCTAAATGCATACATAAAGCACATGAAAACACAATCCACATAACTGATAATACTTTTATGGATCTTTTAGTGTATTTAGTGTCTTCAAGATTATATCTCCCGTCCTGGGGTGACCATTCCTTAATCCAGTATTTTCTTCATCATTTCTGTCATATGACATTCTCCCTGCTTGTATCTGCCTCTCTAGCAACTAAAACCCAACAATGATCATAGCGGGGTGAATAGACAGTGGACAGAGAGAGCAGGGCCACCTTCATCCCGCATGCCCGCCGATTACAGATGGAGCATCACCCTACTGAGCCGTGAGGAGATAGGAATGAGCAGATACACTTTAGGGCTTTACTACGGCTGCAGCACAAGGCAAGGGCCCGAATTGCGAGATAAACCAGAGACAACCACAGACGCCCCGGTCGAAAAAAGTAGAGTCGGCTCTGTCTGGTGGTTGGCAGTCTGTTCATATTCACAGAGAATCTTTATTGCCAAGTCGAGGCTTCTCTTGACTCGATATGCTCGTATGTAAATAGAAGAGGAGTAGGATACGTATTCGATATTTGAATGAGAAGAATGTGCCACATAACTGAATGAATTATAATGATCAAGCCATGGCTCGCTTGGTATTCATGTCGTTTTATAGACAACACAAGGGGCGTGTTTAGGTAGATCTACACCTTTGTCGTCCTCAAATCCAATTTTATCACAGTCATGTTTAGGGCTATGATAGAGATCCCAATCTCGTCTGATCTACCTTGCTTTAGCACAACGTTCAAACATAATAATAAAAAGAATGTCTTCCAAACCAAATAGCATATTTGAATGATTTGCCGGTCATGTGACTGAAGACTGGAGTAAAGTATGTGAAAATCAGATTCGGTCATCACATTAACAGTTACATTTTAAATATCTATCACATAGAAAAACGTATTGAATGGTAATAATAGTTTCACCGAAGTACTGTGTTTACCTGAACTTTAATAGGAAAAAACGCATATTAAAAACATAAACCCTCCCAATCCACAGTAGGTAGTGTACATTTATGATTTCATATACTTAATAAATAACTGTCACAAAACAATAAGATATATCAATGTTGTTAGCTAATTCATTGTCTTTTAAATATATTAAACGTTGACAAAGACTTATCAATGTTAATTACAAAATGTGAGCAAGAAAACAAACTCAGGAACCGCAGGATATACTTAGTCAAAATCATCATGCATTTATTCAGTTTTGTTCAAAAACAGTAGATCATGTTAAAATCTAAACATACTCTTGCCTATCGTAACGTCAAATATAGCAATGTAAATCACGGTACATTGCCCAACCTTGGCGTTTTCTGTTTTGATATGTTCCTGAAGCTCTCTTCCACACAGAGAGCCTTCATTCTCTTGAGAGTGTAATAACGTGGGAGGGGGGAAGAGAGACAGAGAGGAAGAAGAACACGAAGAAGGGCTGGAATGAAACCGTAGATGACAGAAATCAGTCCTGGCTCGGTTCATCTATCTCAGTGCGAAAGTATGAGGGTGTAACTATAATGTGAGTGAGGGAGGTCTCTGAGGTCGGCCCAGTCACTGACACAATAAGACATATGCCTATCGCTAAGACAATAAACATAGATGTATAAGTATATAAAGTATTAATTACTACACACTAACCCTCACTAACTTTTTGATATGTGGGTGAAAGTGAGAAAGCCAGGTTTAGGCCAGCTCCAGAAACTGGATAAAACCTTATCAAATATAAACAAATTCTACCATCAATACAGATAAGTCAAAAAAGAGCAATCCCATAATATTGTTGAGTCAAGATACGGCTATGATAGATCGTTAATATGTTCTGGGTGTTTTCTAGTTTTAGTGCTAGTTTGCTAGAAGGTGGTTGCTAGGGTGTTGCCAGGCTGTTCCAAGGTGATAGGCACCAAATGAAAAATTTTACTCGATCATGTTGTTCCAAACCTGTTAGGCCTTTTTTCTTCTGGATTGACATGAGGGCGAGTAAATGATGACTGAAAAATAAAAACAATATTTGTAACTTATTTTACAGTAGTTTAGACTAATGACCATGTAGCAGCACTCTATTATAAAGGTTAAACGGGCTGCTAAATGTTAGCTTTGATATTACATGAATCTATCATGACTGTATTAATAAGCACATCTAAACGGAGGTGATATTGTCATGGTGCTGCCTGCTTTGTGACATTCTGACTAATACTAGCACTGAATGACCTCTAAATCTGAGTCACAGAAATGAATAGCTCTCGTCTCTCCTTAGAGACAGCTCCACAGAGCCAAAGCTTCAATTGCGTTTAAAAAGTGCAGATTAGATGCACATAATTGCAGACGTGCGCTGGAGTCTGGTTACGACCTGAAATCGATTTCACGCATTTGTTTGTCCTTAGCACAAACAGTTGACGGTGCCTCTGTGTCCGTTGCCACTTGACGTGTCCTTCTCGCCTTCCCTCCATTCACAAGCCATCCTAAATCCGCCACTATGTGGAGTGTGTATCAGTGTGTGTGTGACGGATTACACCGAGGCAAAGCACTGCTAAGCCCCACTAGTACTCGATAATCCCACAGGAGTGTATACACACATTCTCGCAGAACACGTTGACGTACTGACAAAAAGAGACTGAAGATAAACACACTTGTGATAAGTAAGAGGCAGAACAACACACACATGCTCAGAGTGAAGACTGTGTTCCATTTCACACACGTAATCTTTAATAAATATGCATGGAGATGCAAATGAGACAAGTGAACTTTAATTGGTCAAAAATCAAACTATCTCAAGCAAAATATTACTATTTTATTTTTAAAATACATTTTTATAACAAATCAGTGATAAAGAGTGAAGAGTAACTGAATGCAAAAATATAACATAAATAAAAATTGTATATTAGAAAAAATATTTTTCTTTTTTATTAATAAAATATTCGCAAGTTATAAATATTTGGTTGAATTTTTGTAATGCGAAAACGATATTAATCAAAATTAATGATTATTAGGTAATAGGATGTTCACTTGTAGGATATGTGCAGCTACGATGATAGGTAGTTATGATAGCAATACAAGAAGCTTTATTTATTTAATGTTTTAATTTATTACATGTATGATCAAATATACATTTCTATAATAAAAATATACGGAAAAATAAACGTGGTAAAGTAACTAGAACCTTTCAAATGTCAAAACCAACATCAACGGGTACAGTACTATGTATGAGGAGGTAATTACAGAGCTTATACGCTATAAAATGTTAAATGGTTTTATAACTGCATGAATAGAACCCCAAGTAAATGCTAAAATTAACTTAAGATGCAAGTGTAAACTAGCGGTCTCAGACGCTGGAAAACGACGATGAAATATGCTATAAAATAATTAACACACACACACACACACCCACACCCACAGACACATATATAATACTATATATCGGATTATATATATATATATATTATATATAATTATTTATAAAAATAATCAAGAAATGGACTGGGAATACACACCCTGGGAGCTTTCGGCGTCACGTGCACCATAAACATAACAGCATATAACACGCAGCCGTACAGCAACACAAACCTCAAAGTTACAGCCCATTATCACGACTGAACTGCTGAGAAGACCGGCCCCTGCATACAAACTTACAGCTGCATCACGCCAATCCTGCAATGACCTGCAATTTATGACATAAATGTGGACCTCTAACAAACACACTCACACAACATGCACCAAAGCACAGCGTGAGGCCCTGTTCAAAGCTATTCACACACTGTGAACCACACCGAGAAGTCTTTATGTTCCTGAGGGAGCAGGCCAGCAGGACTAAGGATGGATGCTCTTTGAATTGTGGCAAAATGGGACGACGTGCAATTGTGTTTGGGGTGGCCTTGTTTGGCTCTGCTGTGCCAGCCAAACTAAGACAGACTGAAGGGTTGCTTTGAAGACACTGCTGTGATCCATAACAATACCCACATCTGCCCACACAGCACAGATTGGCTGATTTCCTGTACGCAGCAGGTCTGGGACACAAAAATGTATTGGAAACGATAAGATATGCCATGCTAATGTATGAATGTCACTGCATTAGATAACAAATCAAACCCAAGTGGCATGTGCAAAGAAATGAGGCTAAAACTACACTTTTGAGTCATTTTTGCTATTTCTTTGTGTTTTTATTTTTTTAAGAAATTCTGTATTTTTCTGCTTTTAGTAAATAAAAGGCGTGTCAAAGTGTATCAAAATATATGTGATAATTTCAGGGACTATTATTAGCTACATTCTACAGCATTTTAATAATACATAAAATAAAACTGATTAAATAGTTACTGTAAATCAAATTCAACCTTTTGTCATTGTATGAACTGACCTCATGTTTCAGGAAAATTTCACAGTGCATAGCGACAAACAGGCTTTCAGGAAAAATGGTGTGTTGGTGTTTGTTGTTGCTATTTAGCATTTTGGAAGAAAATGGGCGATTAAAGATTAAATTGTTATTTTAAATGGTTATTTAAGCATTTCAAATATGAACCTCTTCTTCTTGTGAAACATTTTGCTTTTAAATTGTGCTTAAGGTATCTTTCTTTAAATTGAATGTCACTTAGTTTGACATTTTTGTAATGCTTTCCAATAAACAATATATACTATTACATCATTTATTAAACTTGATTAACATTCGTTTCTACGTATACTAATTGAATTTCAATATTTCAAACTGTATAAATTACCTTTAGTTAATATATCATGAACAAACATAAATTAACATTGAACAACAGCATGTTTAAAAATTAACATTAACCTAGATTAATAATTGCTGTAAAAATTGTTATTTAATGATAATGCATAAATAAACGTTAACCTTATTGTACGGTGTTACTGGTATTTTGCTATTTAATGCAATTCCATTCATAGATTCTTTGGGGGGACAGCTATATATTCCATTCTATCACTAATCAATACTTAATAAAATAAAAAAATTAATAAAATGAATCAATTAAACACAGAGGTATGACTAACATAAGGGTGATCAGAATCTTAAATGACACAGAAAACAGATCGCTGGTCAGGTCTAAATCGTAACACGTGCTGTTATCTCTCAGCGAGATATCTCCCATCCTGCTAGCGCCCTCTTTAGCGGTCCTGTGATCATTCATTCATGACAAATTAAACATTTAGATAACGCCAAGGTAATAAATAGAGGGTGAGAAATGAGTGTGACAGGCCAGCTCCCCATACAGTCAGACCACCTCCTCCATAAACAGCACGAAACCCGAGAGCACGAGAATCACGCGACCTGGTGCAAACGTGAAAGAGACTATTGGGATAAACACGGCCTGGTTTGGAATGCAATAAAAGACCCCTAATGGTGCTTTGACTATCTACGAGCGGATCAAACAAACACAAGCTTTTATTCTCGTAGTTCATAAAAACCATTTCATGGTTTTCTGTAAGCACCACCAAAGTCATTTTATGGTACATTTTGACCTTTGCTGTTGCTTAAACATGCTCTGTGATGTGGGTTGCAAAGCAAGATACTGATGATTATTCATTGTGAGTAATCAGGTCGACAAAACTCCAGCAAATGTCAACACATACACTCAATACACTCAGCACCTCGAACCTCCACAGCCCTGAAAGACAGCGGAGACCAGGACAACTAGATGAGCCCCAGATACAGATCCCCTGTAAAGACCTTGTCTCAGATGACCACCGGGACAAGACCACAGGAACCAGATGAGTCCTCTGCACAATGTGACATTGCTGCAGCCTTGAATTTAACTGCTGGTTGTCTGGTCAGAGGAGAACTGGCCCCCCGACTGAGCCTGGTTTCTCCCAAGATTTTTTTTTTTTCTCCATTCTGTCACCGATGTGGAGTTTTGGTTCCTTGCCGCTGTCCTGTCTGGCTTGCTTAGTTGGGGACACTTAATATTCAGCGATATCGTTGACTTGATTGCAAAAATACTATTTAAACTGAACTGAGCTGGAAGATGACATCACTGAATTAAATGATGAACTGTCTTTAACTGAAAAAATTAGTGTTTACTATTGTCCTTTTGCATTATTGACACCTATTTCCCTAATGATGCTGTTCAGCTTTCTTTGAACACAATCGTATGTGTAAAAGCACTATATAAATAAAGGTGATTTGACTTGACTTGACTCAGTACATCAGGATTGAGGACAAACGAAGCTAATAGCAGCAACACTTCTCAGAATATTACTTCGCACTGATTGCTTGGCTCTCCTTCTCCTTGACCCTGCTTTCAAAGGATGAGATTTTAAAAAATAACCTCTGTCAACCCGCATGTTGAAAAAGTAATTTGTGTTTGTCATGTAATTCATGTAACATGACACTAGATGTGACTTATGTGTCTTCTGCATCGAGCTCTTTACCTCTGACCTCAAAGCTTGTGCACACCGGAACAGGGTCAGCGGGTCACCTTTCACACACGCCACCAAATCCCTGGCCTGCTGGAGCTAGTTTGGAGGTATAATATAACATATAATTGGTTTCCAATTATATTTGAGCTGCAGCCAGTAATCATCCAGGCTGGTAACATGTAACTAAAGAGTTTGAAGATAACATCAGCATTTATGTCTAGTGTAACGGAATGTTAATCTTTGTAAAAACTATTTGTGAATACAAGTACTAAATTCACACTGTTCGCATCTGATGTCTAGATTTTCAGCAGAAACAGTCTGGCCTTTTGACCCAGTGTGTCAGACATAAGACCTCTGCCACCTGAGCATAAGAAAACAGTTGTTGTTTGGTTTCAGACGCAGCTTAAATATACCACTTCGGTGATTAAAAAAGCAAAAGCAAACATTTGTGCTCTCAAGTCCCTTAAGGCCATTCATTTTAAGAGGTTGTTTGGATAAAGGATAAACATGCGAATGTGTGTGTGGATTAAGAATTAATGTATTATTAGAGCGAGCATTAGTGTATTGTTGAGTATCAAAGTAACTTTAAGTCTAAAGTTAGTTTGTTTAAAGTTAGTTAGTTTAAGTGAGCGTTAGATGACATCAAAATTGTATATCTGACAAAATGAATGAATGAATGAATAAATAAATAAAAACAAAACACTGATAACTTATATGTTACCAATATATCATGTATCCCTTTAAAATTTAAAATCAGAAATAAAATACAACAATGTCCTTACGCCTTTAAAAAATTAAAATAAAAAAACTGAATTTTTCACACAATTACATCTAATGTGACAGAAAATTCTTAGGCTGGATGGTTCTACTGCTATGCATTTGTAAGGATTCAGATGTTTTCTGCAAACAATGAAAGCAATTATGGGCGAGAAGGTAGAAAGATGCTGTATATCACAGATCTTGACAAACACGTGTAGCAGATGCAGATTATGTGTGACGCACATGGCAGCTGAAAAAAAATTAACACACACACAAACATCCCCTAGACCAGTTTGAAGTACAAAATATGACCTTGATTACATAAACTACACCAGCAAAACACTCTGACAATTGCAATACCACCATATTGTGTCAGTCAGTCGGTCACTATCGCAATCTTCCTTAATTTTATTGCCAAATCCTTGCTGATTCCCACTGTTAGGTCAAAGGTCAAATGAATTTCGAGATCCTTTCTGGGAGAGCAACATCACAGCATGTCGGAGAACTGAATGTTTATTGCTCAGATCTTCTTAAGGGGCTTCAGCGAATAAGGGTCAATGTGCTGAGACGCATGTTTATGACAGCAGTGAATGAGGTTTGTGTTATGCTGAATCTCTCGAGCTGTCATTCAAAACTGTTTAAAAGAGGAAGACGGAAAAATTGAAGTATGAAACATGTTTGTGTGAGAATGATTGAAATTAAGAAGTGGAAACTGTGTGAACTTATGTGGATGGTTGGATTCCAAGGTGTTTTTGTGTTTATGCTAGTAATTTATTTATTCTTCCTCTTTCTAGAAAGTGCTCCGCTGAGATCACGGTGTGAAAGGACACAGTTTTAAGTGCTGAGGGGGAGAGGGACTCAGGCACAATGGAATGCCACTGCTACTCCTGCCAAGAACACTTTTCCCATGTGCCCGCGAGCCAAGACTTCCCCCAACAACCAAGAATAGCACTGCTGTCCTCGCACACTCACCAAACTCTCTCACACACACTAGGCAAACACAAGGCTGGGTTCTGCAGCACCTGAACTTTAAAAGGGTCATGTGTGTAAGACACACTCCTGACAAGAAAACATTAAAATGACAACCAAAGGTTCCTAATAGCGGAAAAAAGCTTCTTTAGATTACTACAGTGCTCTTCACACTAAAAAACTGTTCACTGAAAGGTTTTTTGGGGAACCAAAAATGGCATCACTGTGAAAGCACTTATTTTTAAGAGTGTAGGGGAATGAAGATAACTAGCTTAAAGGGACAGTTCACCCAAAATCCTTTATTAACTCTTTTGTCGTTCCAAACCTGTATGACTGACTTTCTTCTGTGGAACATCAATGAAGATATTTTGAAAAAACGTGACTTCTTTTGTCCAAACAATGAAAGTCAATGGGGTCCAAAGAGAAGAAATGCAGTATATAAGTTTGGAATGACACTGGGATCAGTATCGACTATCCCTTTAATGTTTTCATAAGCACATCATGCTTTGATCTTGCAGATCTTTCATATTTTTATAATGACATAACATGCATCTAAATGGACTTTGATGCATTCCAATGCACTCACAACATCAATTTGTCATCCATTTGGGCTCATTTAAAAAAAAAAGTATTTTGAGAACTAACCAACAGGAAAAACACATCACCGAACCCCACCTTTGCCATATTAACACTTAACAGAAGATTAGGACATTCAGAACGCATTAGGAAGCACAGCAGCATGAGTGTGATGAATTGCTATGCTTCACCACACGCACTAAGAGGCCAGTGACCTTTAACTGGAGAAGAGCTTTTACTCTAAAAGCCCATGATTGGTTAGAGGAGCCACTGGCATAGTAGAGCTGTCTGAGATGAAAAACAGAGTGAGCGAGACATAGAGAAACACAGACAGAAGTTTCCATTAATTACCCTCAAAATGAGCTCTTATCAAGCCTTTCAAAGGCCTGCCCGCGAGCTAGCGTTGCCTGTGTGACAATTTGTCTCTTGTTCCCTGAGTTTTTGAGTATGCACCAATATATTGGCCAGACTAATTAATCACCTCATATTTGGCCAGTTTTAGACTATAACTGCATCTGTTGCTGATACATTTTGGTAATTGCCCTTGTGTCAATTTCGATATCTACCATCAGCCTTGTCATTGATTAATGGACTAATTTAATACAACTTTTTATTCTATTGTCAGCCTATCACTTGAAGCAAAAAACGGAACTGAAAAATTAACACAAATTGGTATGTTTTACCTCAAGCTGCATGAACTCCACAAATTTTTGTAAAACATGATGGTCATATTACCCAGAATTCTATCCACTGTATCATAACTTGGCCAAAATCCTCAAACTTTCTGTTTATGTGAAGGCTTAAATGTAAAGCAATGGGAAAAAAAGATATCCACTTGCTTGTGCATGGTTCTAGGGGCAGTTTACACCTGAACATTGAACAAAATATGTCTGTGATATATGTATTCCACATTTACAGTCTTTCGCGTCATTTAAAAATATTAATACTAATACAATTATAATAATCCTAAGACCAATAATAAATACTAATATATATAATATAGAGATATCTAACTAATTTATATTTACTTAATAATCCTCTATAAATATACTTGTAGCGAATATGCATTTTAAATTTACAGCCTTTCTCTCCACGTGTTAACACAAATTATAAAAAATAATAATACATGTAAAAATGTATTAAAATAAATTTTACATTCTATATGTATTATCATAATTTCTGTATACTTTTAGTAGATATATGCATGTCATTTCATTTTTCCTTTCACATTTTTCTCCTCCACTCTTCAATAATTATAATATATTTGATGTAAGATGAATTTAAAAAATATATCTATATAAACAACAGCACTACCATTTCAAAATTATACTTCAAATCCTTTGCACCACAATGCATATTACACGCACAGAGGCACTTTAAGGATTACTTACAATAAAAAAAAAGCACAAAACCAACAGAAAAAATAATTTTATGCACATAACGCAATGCACTTAAACTAGAATAGACTGTGCCTACACTTGAGAACATGGCCCTGTTCACATACACGCATATCTCACATGAACACATGTATTATTTGTTAATGAGACACTTAACCGCCATCTACGAACGGCAGTGTGTGAGCATGCTACAGTAAACCTGCATGTTACAGTACGCCTGCGACCAACCGTGCTTCAAGCATGAATTATTAAACCAGTGTTGTCCCAAGCGGCTTGCGCTAGCTAGCTTTTTCCTGGAGGTGTTTTACATGAAAGCACAGCTTTCAGTCCCAGCTGTGTTGTTTGGTAAACAGCTCTGTTGCTAGGCAGACCTGTATTATTGCTCCACCAATCAGGGCCTGATTTGACGGGTGAGTAGGACACAGCTTAAGCAAGAGTTATTTTTACAATTGCGCTCCAGATAATGCCTCGGCACGAGTAGTAAAATGCAGAATTAAAAGTCACTGCTATCAAAAGGCATACGTGTGTGTGCGTGTGAGTCCTTTTGTCGTACCTCATTCAGTTGCCCCCGGTGTTTCAGTGAGTGTTGTGGCCCATTGAAGTCGTTACAATCCCAACGCGACTCGTAGTCTCAGTGCAGGCCTCCAGCACAGCCTGTGGACACACACAAACACACACACATATTACTCAGTAATACAGAGCCAGCAGTCTGTACAGTCACAAACAGGACACCTTCCTACCCTTGAATTCCCGTCCTGTCCTGAGGCCATGAACTAAGCGCAGAGCGAACATGCTCCACATACAGATGCACTCAGGTGCATTTAGTCTAGTAGTCACTCTCATACTACTGCAACTCTGTCATCTTGCAGGTCCACTCCCTTTAGACGCTCACAACACAGAACGGACCGCTATGGAAACCGAGTAACAAGACAACACAAAGGCGGAGGTGTGGGTGTACAGTGAGTGTGCTCTTTAAATAAAGACGGTCCTCATAAGAGCTGCTCTAAGATCAGCGTCTAACTCGCGAGCGCGTAGAACGTACCGTAGCTGCTGCTAGACTTTGGTTTCTTTCAGTAACCACCTGTGGTATTCCATGAGGCATAAAGCGGGAATGACATCACATCCCTCAACTCCCAGAAGTGCAGATCTTAGATCAGTATTCAGGAGTAGGACTCCGCAGCACAGATTGCAGATTGCAGCAAGGAAGCTGTGTATCATTTATCTCTGGGGCATTACGTGAGAAATAAACTGTTGCCTTCAGAGGATTAGATAGCAGCAATCTATTTCCAAGTGACATCCCCTCTGCTTATGTAGCATTTGTGTTGTAACTAGGGATGTGCAAAAATATTTTTAAAAGTTGACTAGTCAACTAATCTCTCGTAACTGGAAGCCTTGTATATAAGGCTGATTTCAGGTTCACCTCCGCCTAATTTCTAGCATTTCTTAGCAATCACAAACATCAAAAAAGTGCCAGATAATGCTCTAATGAATGGAAAAAAGTAGGGGTCTCAAGATGTTTTTTTTTTTCTTAAAGATGCCTATTTTTAACTAGTGTCTTGTAGGTCCACGTGTGGTAGCTACCCTTTTTTGAGGGAAAAAATTTTATATTCTGTACACAGTAGTTTAAACCCGAATGCTGACCAAAATCACTATTAGCAGATATATGCATTTCAAATTTACAATCTTTCTCTCCACTTTTTCACCACATACTACTACTACTACTACTACTACTAACTAAAAACATATTCTAGATTAAAATCATTCAATAATTTATTTAAATATATACATAATTTATCATATATTTATTAAGATCCATGCATTTAAAATAGACTTAAAGTAAGATTTGTTAAAATATATATATAAATATCGATTTAATACTCATAGATTATATTTGTATATATAATGTTTAAGACAATTTATCAATATTTATTAATAATATGCATTCAAATTCAATCTTTCTTTCTCAATTTCACCACATAATATAATAATAAAAAGTAATTTAAAAAAATCTAATAATTACAAATATATCATTAGTAAATAAATCTTTATTTAAATATAATTATATATAGTTCATCAATATATGCATTAAAATGAAATATTTCTCTACTTTTAGGGCCAAAAAATTAATACTAATAAAAATTACATAAGAAACCAAAAAAAAAACAATAATTATATAATTCTATACTTTTATTATATGCATGCATTTTCAAATTTACAGTCTTTATCTACACTTTTATGCCACAAGATGCCCATTGTCACCCATCCCCTAGCTGCACCAAGGAAGCAGGTTTTATGGATTCAGTTGTAATGCTAATGAGGAAGGTCATGGTTTCATGTCAATGCCATTTTGTGCTTTCCTTGTGGTAGTGTTGTCAAAAGTACCAATGTCGGTACCAGTTGGTACTGAAATTTAAAAAATGTGACAATACCAGCATTTCCCGCTAGCATTTTGAGCAGATTCTTAAACACCTCTGATTGGTCATTGTGTTTACACGCTCAACAAGATATATCTGTGATTGGCTACAATGATCATTGCTTCTCGCTCTTCACTGAGCATGCTGATCATTGTAGCCAATCATATCTGTTGAGCACGAGAACACAATGGCCAATCAGAGGTGTTTGAGAATTCGCACAACAGCGCTCAAAATGCTAGTGGGAAATGTTGGTATCGTCACATTTTTTTAATTTCAGCAGTGGTGGACGAAGTACACAAATCAAGTACTTGAGTAAAAGTACAGATACGTATAATAAAATATTACTACAGTAAAAGTAAAAGTACTCCTTTTTTAATTTTACTCGAGTCAAAGTATAAAAGTACTTGATCTTTTATGTACTTAAGTAAAAAAGTACTGATAGATAGATTTATTTTGCAATTTTATATAGGCTACTTCCTTTAAATTTATATTAGCACATAATTTTTATAATCCTACTGCTCAAAATACCTGAGATTTTCCCAAAATAACCACTATATGGAGTGAAGATGTATTTTTGTTGTTGATATGGACTACGTTGACGAGAGTGATGTAGTAATGTTCACTGTGAAGCTTACACTGGGAAGTACCTGAGAGAAAACAGATTTGACCATCTGATTTTCACCAGTAAGAAAAAGATTTTTAAAGCTTGTTGTTTTGCAGAACATCACAGTTATATATGGCATGAGAATAAGGCCTGAAGTTAGGAAGAACATTTTAAGGAAAATAATTAATAATTATATTTTCATATTGATTTTTTTCTTCTCAAACCTTGTCTGTGGTGTAACACCCCTGGCCAAATGCCCCCAGAGTGCATCACTTCCCACTTTGATAATTACTGTAGTTACCATGTTCTGAACATCACATCCTTTCTTTTTTCCCCCAGATGTAATCTATCTAGGTGGTTGAATAAAAATATTTGGACTTTATATCTAAAAATTACCTAAACTTAGCACCAGCAAGCTTGTTAGCTAGACAGTTAGCATCAGCTAACAATATTTACTTATTTTCAGTAAGGTTATGATGAATAAACATTCATATCTGTCTACTCCGCTAGTTAATCCAAACAATATAAACATTTATACTGTTGATAAACAATATAAAAACAGACATCACATAAAAAAAAAAAAAGGCTAAATGCGTAGCATTTTAATAAAACTGTTAACGTTACGGCAGCGGGGAATTTGAACGTGCATTAATTATTTTATTTAGCCTGTGTTATTTTAATGTTTTTAATTTTAATGCTCCCGGTTCTTACTTGTGAATTCAGATCACTGGAGACTCGCACTAAACGGTTCATTTGAATCAGTGAGTTGTCGACTCGAGAACAGCTGCAAATGGATCATTCTAATTCGTCAATGAATCATCTGGTGCGATTTGCGAACCGATTTAAAAGGTTCAATGAAAAGAATCAGTTCGTTCTTGAATAAGACACCGCTTCTGCGTCTCGGAGCACGTGATATATAATAAGGAGTAACTATATGTTTTATGAAATGTAGTGAAGTAAAAAGTACGATCTTATGCTTTGGAATGTAGTGAAGTAAAAGTAAAAGTTACTCAAAATAAAACAACTCCAGTAAAGTACAGATACTTGAAAAAATGTTCTTAAGTACAGTAACGAAGTAAAGCTACTCCGTTACTGTCCACCACTGAATTTCAGTACCAACTGGTACCGACATTGGTACTTTTGACAACACTACTTTGTGGTGATTAACAAGTACACACTTCTGCCATATCATCCAATTCTGCAGATTAATTATCCTCTGTACTGCTTTGGCAACATTGTATTTTGGCAGACGTGCTGATAAAGCATCATTGATGAGAGAGATAGAGCGAGAGAGAGAGAGAGAGAGAGACCAGACAGATGGTCACAGTGGGTGGGTGCAGTAAAACTTGTGACAACAGCCATTAGTGCTACAGGAGTCTGAGACAGAGGACAGATAGTGGGATGTGTGAA
This sequence comes from Sinocyclocheilus anophthalmus, assembly GCA_018155175.1. Classification (NCBI taxonomy): domain Eukaryota; kingdom Metazoa; phylum Chordata; class Actinopteri; order Cypriniformes; family Cyprinidae; genus Sinocyclocheilus; species Sinocyclocheilus anophthalmus. Next base: position 565,651 of record JADLZN010008306.1, on the reverse strand, counting down.
CATGTGAACGAGGGAGAGAACGAGTGAGAAACCTAAGCAACAGAGGAGAAAACCAAGACATAAGTGCTATAGACAGTCAACACAACATTATACGTAGACATTCAGACCATGCTATGGCATCAAAACATGCCACTTTGCTCTGTCTTCTAGATTCCTATGTGCGTGAGAAGCTCTGAAATACATACATCATATGTGGACTTATTGTAGATGATTCATCAGTGTGTGTTATTTTTAAAAAGATAAATGTTTAGCTACTGCATGTTCAGAATAGCACACTACAATAATACTCAAACACTATGTTCAGTATAGTATGCAGCAATGCATGTATGTATGTCTGGAATCTAATGTTTTGTGCATAACTGAGATTGTTGTGGTTTACCCTGTTGTAGTACTAGTACTCACTAAAACAAACTGATTTAAAGAGGATCCAGATGCGGTTAATTGTCAATACATTGCACTAAAATTGAACATACTGTATAGCAGATTCGACAGCTTGAATATCCTACCTCAAAATGTCTCTATTCCACAACTCAGATGAGCTTCAGAGTGCTGCTACGAGCACACCGTGAATGATCAATCTAACCCAGAGTCATGAGGAGATCTGCATTACTACAGTGAGAAAATTATTACACCAGGTGCTGTTCATCAATAGGTAACCAAGCATGATACTAATTCCAATGAATCTATTTTGAATTTCCAGAAATCAGAGGTTAAAACAAAATCCTATGGCTGCATGGTTATACCAGATCTATTCAGCTGTTTTAGTATGTGAAAAAGACACTATTACTGTCACTTTAATGTCTTTTTCTTATTTCATGTGTCACATGCTTGTGGCTGTGGCCACAAGTCATAAACAGCAATGGGGTAATACTGCAAGCTCAGTCTTTTTATGAGACTCAGCTCACATTGCCAGCATCATTTAAACATTTCCTTGAATGTCACTTCCCTCAAAGTTACAATCAGCTCTAGCTCTAGAAGGTCTATCTGAGGCCGTGGTGTTGGGTAAACAAGACTGCCAGGATCACTCAGGTCAGTGTTTAAGGTGACATGTATGTGTCGAATGAGAAAAAAGAAAAAGATGGTGTACTTACAGCTTCTACTTTTGCAATTGTCAGCCAAACCTTGACTTATTTGGTTTGATTTAACACATGTAATTTCTACTGTACCATTGTGGATTGTACCATACTTCTAAGAAATTACATATTGCTTACTTTGTACAATGTGTTTCAGAGGTGACATACTGCCTGACAGATGGACAGATGAGAATTTTTTGTTACCATTTTCCCACAGAAGTCCTTTTAAACCTCTGTGAAATATCTTTGCACCTCAGGCCAGCAATGATTCATCTGTTAACATTGATAACCAAACCTAAAACAAAGACCAGAAATAGATATAGGAAGTGACACTAAGTGGAAACAAATTTTTTTCAATTCCACATTTTTTTGCCACTAGCAGAAATGAAATGAAGTTGCTGTATCTTCTCTGTTATCACTCACCAGATTTCTGTTAGAGTCTGTTAGGGATCAGATCACATCAGCAGCAATGAACGCATACCTGTTGTTTGCACTTTACTAAAATGGCACATTTCACCAACAAGCCTGCATATTAAACTTCACTATAAGCAACTCATATTGCACTATAGACCAATTTGGAGTAGACGTCACAGTTACGTCACTTGCAGCTGCGCGTGCATTGTGGTGGCAGAAAAACATTGGGAACAAGTGGAGGAAAACGAGTAAAATCCATGGAATAAGAGAAAAAATTTATTGTTGTGCCCTTGGATGTCACAATCGGAATGCAAATAATTTTTATCGAATACTGTCATCAAAGACGCCATTTGAAGCTAAACGTAGACGTTTAAATGGACAGACTAAGGATGAAACCTGCTGTGATTACCCTAGTTTTAAAGCATAAATTTGCATATGCAGTTCATAGGGGACATATTGTATTAGCCCTGCAGTTACAGCATGAAATAGCCTACTATTTAAACCTATAACATTTACCTTTTATCTCACAATTCTGACTTTTTTCATTGCAAATGCAAGTTTATTTCTCTTAGTTCGGTCTTTATAACTCAATTTTGTCAATTCTGAGGGGGGAAAAAGCCAGAAGTGTGGGATTATAAACTCAAGATTTTGAGCCAAGGGGAAAAGAGAGAATGACGAGTCAACTGTTCTTATCAGAATTGTGAAATATAATCTCAGCATTGCGAGGAAAAAGTCTGAATTTTGAAATATAAACTCAGAATTACCTTTTTTTATCCTTTTATTCCATGGCTTCCGTAGACTGCTACTATAACCCAGTCATTTTCTGCCACCAGATCGACTCGGCCCACAAAAAAACATCATCACTGTTTGCAAACACCAAATTGGTCTATTAGTGCTACAGACATGAATAAAACCCTCAAATCATGTGGCTTGTTAAAGATACAGTAGGTGATCAGACTGTTGAAGGTGAAGGTAAACCCAAAACTCTATATCAAGCACTTCCAAGAAACCACACAAAGCAACCTCATTAACAACCCATCAGAATACCTCAGCAACACCCTGGTAACCATCCAGCACACCCTAACAGCCACATCACATTGCAGCAACAACCCAGAATACCCTATCAACCACAACACAATCAATTAGCAGCTCAGAACACCTTAGAAACTACATAGCAACCACCCACAACACCCTAGTGCTGTGTCTGTGAATTTTGCAGACTTCAGAAAACGTAGTTATTTATACCTTCAGTTTTAGAGGGTTCAAAATGAAACTGTATCACATTCATCATATAAAGGTTCAGCTCTTATTCTAATGCTGCTTTGCCCTCTCAAAATCCCTGATCGTAATCCCTTAACATCACATGGGAAATGTCATATCAGACTGAAGGAAAATGATTAATTCAGACATATCTTAGATATCTAATATTGCCAGCAATGCAACATAGTCAGACATGCATTCACACGCAAGCAAGATCCCTGTTCCCTTTACCTGTTTATGGTTCTTAAAACAAGTTTGTATTCTCATGCAAGTCTGCTCCACAAAGTCCATTTTAGAGTAGAGTAGTGTATGTGTATGTTGCACAACACAGTGCAGCGTGTAAGGTTCCCATGAGCACGATATAGGACAAGCAGTAAGCCAATACCATCCTTGTAGCGGAGCTCGGTTAGCAGAGAAAGAGACAGAACACAGAAAGAGAGGGAGAGTGAAGAACAGAGAGGATGATGGGGGATGATAGATCAAGAGGATCCAGGAAGGTTTAGGGGTGAACGGTCCCTTTGCAGAGGGTTTTAATTGTCTGATAAGTGGCTGAAATACCTCCATACTTCCCTATAAACTGCCGAACCCAGCCGGGCCACATCTGTGTGAGGAGGGAACAGAATTAACCTTTTTCCACAGCTACCAATACTGGGTGCATTAAGAAAGTTTTATAATCCACATGTTGGTGGCTTAATATCAGAAATATTGACCATGTAAAACAAACAAATTAAAAAGTTTAAAACTTATGTTTTAATCAATTTTTGCCTCAGATATAAGTGAGTCACAACAGATGACTCAGTATAAGCAGATTGGAAAGATTGTTTGTATGACTTATAACCCCGAACGGATGCAAATATTTCACTAGACTGAAATTTAAAACTTTATTCACTTATTAGATGCATGACTACATTTATGATAAATTTTATGAGCTTTTGCAACCTTTTTGAAGCTTGAGAGCTTAGGTTCCCAATCATTTATGTACACTACTGTTCAAAAGTTTGCCAGCAAGATTTTTTTATGTTTTTGAAAGAAGTTTCTTATGCTCACCAAGGCTGCATTTATCTAATGAAAAATACTGTAAAACAGTGATATTGTGAAATATTATTACAATTTAAAACAACTGATTTCTACTTTAATAGATTGCAGGCTAATAATTGACATGAAATAATTTATATTAATTTATTTTCAAATAATTAATGTATTAAATGCGATGCAAAGCTGAATTCTCAGCAGTCATTACTTCAGTGTCACATGATCCATCAGAAATCATTTTAATATGCTGATTTACTGCTCAAGAAACTTGTCTTCTTATTGTTGAAAACAGCTTGGTTTCATAAACTGTATGATATATTTTTACCAGGACTCTTATAAAGAAAGTTAAAAATAACAGTATTTATTTGAAATAATTTTTTTTGATTCATTATAAATGTCACACGTTCATTCACTCATTCATTTATGAATTTAAAAAAAAAATCTTACTGACCCCAGACTTTTGAATGCTTGCATGGAAAAAAATAACTAGTATAGTTTTCAAAAATTCTCTGTGTTCCACTGAAGTCAAGAGTAAATGATCGAGAGTAAATGATGACAGAATCTAAGAGGAACTATTCCTATAAACCTGTGTATTCATTCTGAAATGTGTTGAACAGGCCTAATCAGACCTATTAGATAATACAAAGGCATATTATGTCAAATCAAGCCATTTCAATTTACACATAATGATGCATGAATGCCTCATACCGCTATCATAAGGTGCACCATATGCTTTGCACACAGGGTAATCATGGTGCTTTTCTTCTACAGATGGAAGTGGCATAGCAGACACCATCTCTCTTTTCTCACCGGACAGAGAGGAAACAAGATGGAGTGCCTCAAAGGAATCCAGCATCAGGTGTGTGTGTGTGTGTGTGTGTGCGTGCGCACACACACACACACACACTCACACGGCAGCGCAGTGAGCATGCTTAGTCGCTCGCTTCATTCAAGGTCAGCGCTGAGAGGCAGGTGATGACATCATTACTACAGCAGCTCTGTTATTTCACCGATCAATAGACAAGCAGCAATGAGTTCATCTCAGCTAACGCCAAATGGCTGGAGCCACCCAATGAAAATCCACTCCCCAAATACACATATATATGCAAAAAAGTGCAAGCAGCCGTGCAGCGAGTGGCTGCGTTTGTAATGATGAGAAATGACTTCACACAGTCTTGGTGCTGAGGGATGCTCCCTGTTTCCACAGCAATATTACAGTCTATTCATTCCACCATTTAACATAATGAGACAGGACTAGCTTATCCAGCCAGGAAAAAAGGCAATATTTATACACGAAACAAGTGCAGAAAACCAGTGACTCATACTGGAGAATGGATTTCTCTGTATAATATTAATGGAAGACGGCTTTGGCTCATACACTATCATATTATTTAATAATGTGCCTTACATCTCTGGAAGTGTGTTTTAGAATACCATATTATAGGGTGCCAAATGTAAAAGAAAAGGTGCTACAAAAAATCTTTTGTCAGATGTAGAGAAAAAAAACTGCTCAATTTTGCCACATTTAAATTTCCCAAAATAACAAATGCTTAAAGGCTTTATTACTACAACAATATAATATTTTTATTATTATATTTGAAATAAAACAAAGACACAAAAAATAAGTCATAAAAGGAGCTTTTTTCATATAATAGAAAAAAATATGTATATACTAAAATATGAAAGGCAATATACATCAGTCTAATCTGTTTTTAATCAAGTTATAGACTATACACCATGTGTAATTTGCATATTTTTAAGATTTAAACAAATCTCATTTAACATTTCATATCAGGGATGAATATTTACACTTACACTACTGTTCAAAAATTTGCCAACATTTGCCATTATAAGAATAAATTATGTTAAAAAAATCTTAAAATAGGAAACCGTTATTTTGAATTATATTATATTAATATTACTGGTTGACTGTATTTGATCAAATAAATGCAACCTTGGTGACCCTTTTAAAACCAACCCCAAACTAGTGAAAAGTAGTGCAGATTTAAGATTATGATTTATATTAAAACATAAATCTATATATTTTTTGCATTGCTCTGCTCATTATTTTACACCCATCACATACCATATATCATAAGATTTGCTCTATCATGCTACTATACAACAAAAAAAATCTAGTTCACTTTTAAACAATCAATTTTGATTAATAATTAGACATTGTTAATGGATTCAGCAGACATGCATTGCTCCTCAGAAAATGCTAAGAATTTTACCAGGGCAGTTGAGCATAGATACCTCAGCAGTAGATATAGTCACAAATAAATCATGACAAGCGCAATCGTGTCATTAACAATCACAAAGCCTGTCACTCAACCTACAATCACCATTCAATACGTTCCCTTTGTGCGAAACTACTGGAGAGGTACAACAGGAGGAAGGGAAGTGGATATCTCTTCTACACACAAACACACACACACACACAAACATACACAAACTAATTTACAACTGCCTAAAAAGCCACTCAAAGCTCTTGGTCACACTCAAAGTAGTAAAACTCAATCCGTGACAGGTTCATTCAGGGCCGTCTTTGGGTCATTGTGAGGGACTGATGGAGAGATAGCTTTGTGCCTCCTGCGTTTCTCCTGCTGTGCTCAGCTGGGACAAATGCAGAAGTAATGGATAGTGTGAGGGGAAGGTACTTCTCTCAGGTTACCGTGTCGTACCCCAGGCTGACCTCATTCATTTTAACTTCTCTCGTTCTCTGTCTGCCTCTCTCTCTGTCAGTGCTGAGGGAGTCATAGGTGCAGACAAACATCAATGTCATCCCATCATGTGTGTGTGCTTTCGTTTGGCACTGTAAGCTTTTTCTGTAAAGGATTTGTTTACCATCGCCTGCAAACAAAACTTTTGAACAGGATTACTAGTAGCAGAAATATGAGGAATAGGAACATGACATAGCTGTAAATATGTCAATATATTAAAAGACAGAGCAAAATGTGTGTGTTTGTTTGTGGGGGGGGGGGGGTGGGGGGGGGGGGCTCCAGAGAAGACCGGTCAGTCTGTTATGTTACCCTAAAACATTAAAATCATTTTCATGAATTGAAAAAAACTACAAATACTAATATTAGATGAAAAAAATAAACTTGAAAAGCTCTGAAAATGGGAAATGTTGCTTTGGCAACTAACTGAAAGTTAAAATGAAGTCTAAGTCCTAAAATTACTAAAACTGACAAAAGCACATAAGTAAAACTAAAATTAAAATGGAAAACATAAAAATAAAAGCTATTTCAAAATATAAATAAATACTATAACAGTATAAAAACTAATGCTAAAATAACAAGGGAGGCTGAGCGTCATCAAAAATATATTCACAAAAAATGTATTTTGAAAAAAAAAAAGTTCAAAAATGCAATTAACAACTACAATATGCTAAAATTAACTATTTTCATCAATTTACCTACACTGTAAAAATGATTTTTCAAAGTTGTAAAAATATATAATTACAGCCCGTTTTACTAGAAAACATAATTTTCAATTCAATGCCATTTCTTTGCAATCATTTGCTAAATTTAATAGTAATTTCTGATTGAAAATTGTTTCAAAGTAAATCCTATTTTTTTTCAGTGTACTAATGTGCATAACTCAGATGTATATAATGTAAAAAAGGTTTACTGTTCTTTATTTTTTTCTTTCATGCACCCAGGTGAGTCTTAATCATTGCATGAGTGTTAAATATGGCTAAAAGCATACTACAATGTTTTATTTTGAGCTTTAGGTTGAAATACATATCAAACTCTGGAAAATTCCTTCAAGTGCAGACGCTGCGTCATTCTTAACATGCTCATTCTGACCACAGCATTTACAGAAATGTTTGGCATTGGATGAGATGGTTCAGAGCTTTGTGACTTAGTTATTTACTGTTAAACAAACAGGTAGTCAGCCTGACACAGAATATGAAAAAAATATATATAAAAGCAGAATTCGCTCTGGTCTATTTATCCACAGCTTCACATGCATAGGTTTTCACTTTACAACACCTTCTAACCCCGACAATTGAGCCTCACACAAGCTCATAGACAGAAAAAACATCATGTCCATGAAAAAGAATCAAAGCTGCAGAGATACAAAGGCAGATGAATAGATACAACAGCAAAAAAGGGAGAAAATAAAAGAGAAAGAGAGTGAAAGACACGAACATGGGAGCGGGATGGAAGCGTCTATTTCTGCAGATCTTCAAATGTTCAAAGCCCTGATGACTCCTCCAAAGTGCGTATGGGATCGCAGCTCCTTCGGACCCCCTACTGTGAGACAAGCCTGAAAGCAGACCAAACTAGCTTTGTGCTGACATAAAAAAAAAATAAAAAATCTCATGCATACATAATTGATAGTATACAAGGCCTCAGAAAATTCTGAAATGCCATACAGTCAGATTATGTAAAGGATATTAAACTAAAAGATATTGTATATATAACTGACTGCCTTTATTTCTATACACACACCATATGAACACAATTAAACAAGATAAATTATAATGCAGTACTGTTTTAGACACCAGATGGCGCTGTATTTCACATTAAAGTGATTTGAGGGGGAAACGAGAACAGTTTTAGGATCAGTGAGAATATTTACACAAGCATTACTCTAAGAATTACTCTCATCTGTAGTCAATGGGAGTGTCTCAGTGTGGTGAAGGATTATCAAATCAGATCTCAAGATTTGCACAACATTATTATATGTCGCATGTGGCACAGTGGAAATCACCGTGGAAGGAACCTGAGATATAATAACTGCAAGTGGTTGGGCTACCATATGGTCTCAGTTTGCGTTTGAACAAGCAGCACTGAGCCTGACAACAGGCTGTAAAACACCTTGCTGTGAAGATGTGTCCTAACCAGGCACGATAGTTGTCGGTCCACACAAATGTGAAAAAGCAGTGTGATGAAGGATTATCGGTCCACACAATAAAAAATAATCATAACATATTTGATGTTTATAGTTATGTGGAGCAGGATTTTGAACCAACGAGATTGCTTGGTGGGTGGAGTTTCATAGTTACTACAATAGAAAGCAAGGCTGAAACCAAAATCATCCTCTATACCCTCATTCACTTCCTACATTACTCCTTGGGTGGCCATCTGTCCGGTTTTAGATCAGACAGTCCAGTTTTGACAGTCCAATGCCTACCAGCGAAGCCTGGTATAAATAGCCTTTCATAAATAAACAAAAGAATAGGCTATATTTAAGTTAATATTAAGTGACGTACATTTTAGACACAATATTGTCAATATCAACTGTTTTTGCTCTATTCCACCAACAAAAATAACTCCAAAAAAGTCACAACAGAACCACTGGTCTCTCTAAACAGCACAGTTGTGTTGCTAAATTATTCAGCATTTTTAATAAATTGGGTCATTTATAAAGACAGTCACTTGAATTTGTTGCTGAATGAATCGCCCATTCAGAACGAATCAACTGAGTGAATGAATCAAGACAGTGATTTGCCACCATCTACTGGCGGTTTTAATGTCATATTTAAAGTCTAATTAAATTTTTTTCCCCCAACATTTCATATTTGTATATTTAATGTATTTCATATTTGAAACATTAATCTCAACATTATTTATTCAATTCTAACTGCGGTGTAAATGCATTCATGGAATCTCTGAGCTGCATTAAACAGTGTGTAAATTTATTGATTAAATGTAAGAATATACATTAAAGGGGACACATGCCTTTTAAAAAGGTTAGAAAAATGCCCCTTTAAGGGGGCAAATATCTCCCCTTAATAAAAAAAAGTTAATTTCTGTCACTGCTTATAAGTTTGGGATAATTTTTTAGCTCATATTGTTGCAAAGCACCATTTTTGGTGTTTTAGAAATGTCCACCATAATTGCTCCATTAATGTAGTTCACTGACTGAGAGAATGAAGACGTTCAGCTGTTGAATGTACATCCGTTGTACACTCATTATTGCAGTGCATTATGGGATCACATTTCGGACACCACTACAAATGGCTGTTTCCTCAAATGGTGCACTATATAAGGGTATAGGGGGTGATCCCAGACACCGCGCAAGAGACTGACAAAATCATGCCACTCAAATGCTCCAGCTTTGAGATATAAAGTTGGCCATAGGACTCTCAGGGTGGGCTGGACAGTTGGGTAGGTTTAGGTCTAACAAGACCAGCTCGTGCAGTCATCTGGACAAAAACCTCCATGCCTGGCTTAGACATGTTATAACATGAAGTTCTGCACTAAGTTCTGCAACAGCAAATTGAGTTTGTATGCAAATGTTTTGAAACGGGTGGATAGGTGGGTGGTTTCTTGAGATCACTACAATATGGGAAAACAACACAAAACCTGATTAAACACCTCCAGGTCATGAAGTGAGTATAAACATGCGAAAAAAACTGAGAAGGTACATGCAAATGAGAGGGAAGCCCTGTGCAGGAGAATGCAGGTTTAGCAAAGCAACCTTTTTGAAAATTGACAGTGATGTTTAAATATGACATTTTTACAAGCAGTTTTAAGGGCGTCCCACAGCCTGGCGCTGTGAGGAGAACTGACTAGCGGGCATGTAATGCTTACATTACACCGCATACTTGGCAAACTCTCATCCATTATTTGAGCGATTCCCGTAATGATATCTTGTGCTTTATTGCCTTTCTTTTCCCCAAAATTCTCCTCCTTTACTTCAAAGGCTTTCAGTCAAACAGTAGAGAAAAAGTGTGTGTCTATTTTGAACAAGCTGCACACAATACAAAATATGTGCAGACAGACGTCACAGATCCTTGTTTAACTGGGTTACATGTCGCTTTGAGCATTCACTTGTGTGAACTCCAAATTGCCCTTTCAAGTGCCCTGAAGTATGCACGTTTGCACGAGAATGTGTCATGTGTGTCACTTTAAGAGCGATGTGGTGTTCATTGAGGCAACCGCACTCTGCAAGTCTATTTATAACCTCTGTCTTTGAGGTCTCCATTACATTTGCATGGGAGCAGTGCATTCACACTTCCCTCGCATCTCATTTACATGTGCCGTGTGGTTTTCCTGCTGTGGGTAACCATTCCGCTGGCTTTAGTTATGTGTGTCTATGCATGCATGTGAGCAAACATGTTTGCGTGTCACTATCGCAGTAGTGGTCCTGACTCGTAGAACTTGGCAACTTCAGGTGAGAAAAAAGGCAAAACAAATATGATTTTTTTCACAAATAAAAATAAAATAAAATAAATTAACCTATGTAGTCTATACTTACATTTATCAAATTAAAATACATAATAATAAATTAAAAAAATGAAAATAATAAACAGTATATTCTATGAAAAAATACCTGGGTTTCTTTATCCATGTTAAAAATAAATAACATGAATTCATAATACAAAATAATACATAAAAATTAAACAGAAACAAAAAACCTAAATTATATAGATTATATTTATCTATACATCACGTTATAAAATAAAACAAAAAATACTATGTAGTCTACACAACATTTTAATAAATAAATAATTAATTAAATGAAAAATCAGACAATAGTAAAATAAATAGAAATTCAAAATGTACTATGTAGTCCTCTACCTATTTTTATGAAAATAAATAAATAAAATTAAATTAAATACAAAAACTAATACAACAACAAAACTAAATATAAATAAAACTATCTTCATAATCTACAACATGACAAAAATAAAGGAATACAACATAAATAAAAATTGAATTATTACTATATCCCTTACATTGAAAACAAATCAATGATCATAATTATAAATAAAAAAAGAAATTATAAACACTCTATAAAACTATTAAAAAAATCTAAATTATTTTATTTGTATAGCATGTACCCTATGGCGCACCAGAAAGCGATTTTACTCTTGGAGACCGCCTATATTGCCTATGGCAGCATTTTGCACTATTGTTAACCACAATTGCTACAAGAGCATGCAGTAGAGAATGTGTGTGCTTGTAAGTCAGAAGGTTGTGCTTTCATTTCTTGTTACTACAGTGTGTTCGTGTGTGCGTTTGAGCAGGACGGTGTGTACTCCAGCGAGGCCAGCCGCATGAGTGTTTATGATGAGTCACTGCCTGAAACAGTAGGGGGGATTACTTACACTCACTACACAAGCGTGTGAGAATTATGTTGGCGTCCAAAATCTGCATAAGTATCAGTGGCCACGTTTAAGTAAAAGAGGCCAGATCTGTACCCTTTCCACGAGCATTGGGTAAATGCAGTCTTGAGAGAGTCGTTTTGTTGCAGAACACATGCAGGTGATCGAATAAAGCTGTGCAAAGCTGCAGCCAAGCACAGTAACACCAGATACACTCGCTGAGCTGCTCACCAAGCTGATGTTCTCGAACTTCAGCATTCACGAAGAACAGAGATTATAATAGTGGCACCACCTAGAATTCCTACTAGCATGTTAATGACATTATAGCTGTTATAAGACTTGCAGTGAGGTCTTCATGTGATAATGGACATGAAGTCATTTATGATGTTTGCTTAAGCAATGTCATTATTACTAGTGATGTTTTTATTGAGTGCAACAGTGTCTGCCCACATTTTCAGTGGCCTTGGTTCTGGAAGTATCTTTCCTGTGTTTTTTTATAGAGATTTTTTTAAAGTCTTTGTTAAAGAGTTATAAGCCATAAACCAAACCAACCAGCTATGAGGTGAATCACACAATATTACAAAATCTGAAATCAGACAAAAGGGTAAAGGTACAAGACTGTGTGCTTAAAGGAATAGTTCACCCAAAAATGAAAATGTGCTGTTAATTTACTTATCCTTGAATATTCGCATCGTTTTTCGTGTCATGCGAATTTTCAGCCCGAGTTGAAATTTTTCAACTACCGCGGAAGACGCGATTGAGGCATATATTGCATATTCACAGCAATCGCTAGAGAAAAAAAAAAAAAAAAAAAAAAAAAAAAAACAACCCGGTGCAAATTCGCGTCTATTCACATCTTTGCATTGAGTTTGTATGTAATCTACTCGCATGAATAATTAAATTCGCTTTTGGTGTGCAGACACCATAAGACTAGTAGGGATGCACGGAAATGAAAATTCTTGGCCGAAGCTGACACCAAGAAGGAAAAAAAACACTAGGTCGAAGGCCGAATAACGTATACCGGACAGGGTTTTTCGAGTTTTTTTCCCCTATGTATTTTGACAATTTTTTCACCACTGCATAAATTAAATAGCAAAAATGTGCTTGTTACTGTTTTGTCTTGCTTTTCAAAGAAAAAAATCAATAAAAAAACAACAACAATTTAACAATACTTAACACTGAACATTTTTTAACATTCTAGCCGACATTATACCAACAAAGCAATCAGTTTTTATATATATTTTTGGCAATCAGACCCCCTTCTTGAATCAGGCATGTATTTTTTACTGTACAAATAAAAGCAGCCTTTCTGAAAAGAGACTTCTTTTAAAACATTAGAAAAATTACAGATCCCAATTTGAACAATATGCGTGTATGTTATAATAAATGTAATAACAGAGCTGTTGTAATTATTATTATCATTATCATTATTATCTTACTTTCATTTTTTCAGAACAACAGTAACATTACAATACTAACATTTATGAATGTTGGAGTTCTTGCTTTTTCTCAACTTTTATTTTGGCAGAAACGCGCAGGAAGACCTCAATGCTTCTTTTTGTTGACAGCAGATTTATAAATGGGTCTCATTACGAATATGTCGTATGTATCGCATTGTCACATGCCTTGTAAAAATTCATAAAAACGTGACCGAGCAACTGACCTATTACAACGGTTTTGTTTTTTTTTGTTTTTCAGCGCAGATTTTCCTTCCGCTTTGGACTTTGAACCCTGGTTAACAAGCAGATAGCACCACAAGCTCTTGCAGCGCTGTCAGAATACATGCGATGCGTGCGTGTATTAGAAAACATGACATTCTGCAGTTTATTTAATAATTGTTTAAGGCCATTTCGCAATTTCAATCATCAAACAGTAACCAGCAACAATCACCCCTTCCTCTTCTCATCGAAGACATGCGATGCAGTCCTAAACAGTCTCTCGCTGTCAGAACACCCTAGCAACCATATAACAACATGTTAACAAACCACATGCTAACAGTCATTGAAAACACTCTAGCAACCATATAGTAACATAAGAACCACTGAGCAACTGCATGGACACATGCTAACAACAACCAATCAGGATTCTTGTTCTGAGAATGATTAGGTGAAGCTGATTTTAAGAATATATTTCTCATGTTCATCCACACTAAGCAGCCACTGTCACAGGCTTTAATTCAGGCCCAATGCAGAGGTCATTAGTGGTGATAGCCACTGACGTAGGCCGAACCTTCCGCTCAATTCTATTTGCAATCCAATCAACCTTGACTAGGAGCCCAGCTGGTTTTACAGCTCTGTCCGTGGGCAGCGAATCACAGCAGCCTACAGCTCGCTCACCCAGTTTACAACCATCAATGGCACTTTGCATTTAGTACTCTTAGCATTTCTGCCAGACCGAGAAGAAAGCAGGAGAAACCGAATGGCTTCTCAAACTTAAATCTAAAAGGCTGAGTCAACCGCACCTGTGCCCTTTCATGCACTTTATCCCCAACATTGGTACATACACACACAAGAACAGATGCTTGCTAGTGGCGTGCATGCACACTTTCACTCACACAAGCAGATGCAGCTGAAATGATAGGATTTTTCTACACACCGCAAAAAATCCTATTCTTAATCAGTGTCTTGTTTCCAGGAAATATATCTCAGCAGCCTTGAAACACGATCGGTTTACTTGAGAAGCAAAATGCTGGGATAAGGGTGATACCACTTATTTCCTTTTCGATCTATCAAAGTCAATATTACTGATATTGATACTAATATTATACCTCTAGTCTAGTCAATGTATTTTTAGTTTTTAAATGGATTTCCCCTATATTTAACATTTAAAAAGGCCTAAATAGCAAATTCAGATTTCTTTTTTTATCACTAACCATTACAGAAACCTTTTAACTTTACATTTATAACAAACATCACACAAACACATTATAGTAAGTGTCATATTTAGCTTTGTCGTTATCTAGCGTGAAAAAACCCCAGATGTGGTTTGTCTGTTTTTCTGTCACTCCTCCATCCGTTCTCTCAGTCTGAATGAGTGCTGTGACTGTCTGTTGATGTCTGTCATTGCTTGTCAACATGTCTGCACAGCGAAATAAATAAAAGGAGAAACGTTTCCTGTCCTTACATAACTATATGCGATTACACATTATTTCACTTCAAGGGATATGTAATAAATTTCAAGCAAAATAAATAGTAAAATCAATTGTTAGAAATGATTAGGAGCAGTATTTAATAGCTATATTTATATGTAACCAAATAGACTGATGGCTCAATCTTCATGTAAACACTGCAATCTGAGTGATTGGGTTGGAAGGGGTGTTGTAGAACTAAATGAATCTGGGGGGAAAAAAACAAGCACGTAAATACTTGCATCCAACTATTTTCTTAATTGGGTTCAAAAATACTTTGCACACATATGCAGTGTGTGATGCATACATTTACATTAAGTTTTGCGTCTTACGAACATGTGTATGGTTATTTACATCTAACACATTACGAACTTGTCAGTGGAAACTGAATATTTACCAAATATTTCCTAAAAAAAGCTCTTCTGACATATTTGTCAGCTTTCTTTCTTTCTTCCTTTTTTTTTGATATGTCATCAAGGCACAAATGACAATACTCATGGCTCCGCTGACATTATTTTGCAGGCCTTCTCTGGTTCTGAACATGGAAGTTTTGTTCGGAAGTAATATGTGAATCAGATTTAGGGTTCATATAAGCAGAACTTTCAAAATCTGAAAACAAATTGGATTCATTCAGATTAAAAGTTTGTGCATTGTAAACATACCTTATAATACTGTAAAGCTATTAATTGATCTTGTCTGGTATCGAGTTTGGTATATTTATTTACAAGTATTATTTAGTTTTTGATTTCTTATTTTGTAATAGTACTTCTTACAGTTCAAATGACAGTTGAACGTCTCTCAAGAATCCTTCTAAAATTAGCATGTTTACAGACTTTATTATAACAAATGGATTGTTCACACAGTTTGATGTGTTTTGATTTACAGTCATTTGATACGTCTCCACTGCACACACTAAAGTCCCAGTGGGATCACCAGTTAGATGGCTCTAAATGGGCAGTATGTACATTTGTGTGGGGAGCGGGTGCCAACATAATCGTTTAGCTTTGCCAATGCCATCCTCCTATGTATGGCAGATTAGGGCTATCCACAGTTTGACAAACAGCTTTCTACACAACGCACCAATCATGGCTTTTTATCCCATTTTGGGCATGAGGAAGAAGGGCACTAGAGAGGCAGCAAATTACATGTGTCATTATTAATGGACCAGCGCTTGTGATAATGCATCTACATTAAGGCCCACACATTTCACACACACACTCAGAGCTAACTCCCTCCTCACAGCTGTCTGCGCCCCTCAGTGGGGCTTTTAGTTCTCAATCAATCAAATCCACTGCCTCTTACACAAGCATGAAGACGCCCGCACACAAGATGCACAAATCAAGGCACTCTTGCAAAAGTCTGACATTCTCACAGACATCAAACAAGCTGGCATGCACACACACAAATGTGCATCTTCTGCAGGCTTCGCTGTGACGTTAAGTGAAGCAGAAGGTCCAGAGTAACAATAAATTGCCAAACTCCCACGTTCTTTAATTGAAACTTGCTTGCTTTGCTCTGATGCACTGCATGAGTCTTGAAGGGAAGTGTTTGAATTCAGAAGGGCCAAGAGCAAGAACTGAACAAAATTCCTGCAAAAATACCATCTATTCTGCTGCTTTCAGAACAGTTTCCATCTAGTGAGTTTAGAT
This sequence comes from Sinocyclocheilus anophthalmus, assembly GCA_018155175.1. Lineage (NCBI taxonomy): Eukaryota > Metazoa > Chordata > Actinopteri > Cypriniformes > Cyprinidae > Sinocyclocheilus > Sinocyclocheilus anophthalmus. Next base: position 549,031 of record JADLZN010008306.1, on the reverse strand, counting down.
AATGTGCTTTAAAGGAATAGTTCACTCAAAAATTTATTCTGTCATCATATACTCACCCTCATGTCAATCCAAACCCATGAGACTTTGATCAATCTTCAAAACACAAATTAAGAGATATTTAGTGAAACCTGAAGAAGTCCCTCCATTGAAAGTCTGCGTAAGCAAAATCAATATGAATTGAGCAGTTTAATCCAAGTCTTGTGAAGCGATATGATCACTTTATATTATGAACAGATTTAATTTAATTTCTTCTGTAAACTTTTATTTACAGTAGAAGAATGGAATTACTATTGCTACAGTCCATGAGATCGATGAGGTCAGAGTACACATCTAAATCATTATTGTCATGTTAGGGGTTTTCAAGTATGTTTCCCAGGATATATATATTTTTTTTTTTTTGTAAAATCATGAATTATTCTCTTTTTTATTAAAAAAACATATTTTCCCCCCTTTTGGCGTTTGGGCAGTCTTACCACATGACATTTTCCAAACTGAACTAACATTACCTTATCACAAAAAGGTCAAATTATGTGATATTTTAAGATACAAAGATATCAAAATATATATTTGTGACTGCAGATATAATTTTCTGTTTTATATATATTTATTTTTTTCTTTTAATATTTTCTGACTGACTTTGACACATGACTGTGGGAGACAAAATGTTTTACTTTTCTTTTTCAAATATTAATTATTCAAATAAAGCAAATATACAGTATATATAAATAATGTAAATATTTAAGTTGCATTAAGTTATGAAATACAATTTTTTTTTTAAATAATACAAAATAATGCCAACAAAGCTTCATTAAAATGAAAGATTGTTTGTTCTTTATGATATCACGACAGCTGACAACTTTGACTTTATGCACCCTAAAAAGTATGATCATTATAAAACAGCAAAAATACTGTCAATGCTGGAGCTTTACAATTATTCCCATTATGTGCTTTACTACACAACAGTGCACAGAAAAAGGAATTGGCCTCTCCACACCTCATGAGAACAGCAGAAAAGCATTACTTTTAGAGGAAGTTGATCTGTTTTGGTAGTGCATAATGTTTGTGGCCACAGTTTATCTGTTTATACACTAGTCATATGATAGTGAATACAGTCCAGTTGAGTGGGAGTTTAAGTGCCACTACACCACACCATCAGGCAGAGAGAGAGAGAGAGATAGAGAGAGAAGCAAGAGTGGTCTGGCTTTGGTATTTGCTGCCCAGATGGGTCCCTTATTTTCAACAAAGTGTTCAACAGACAAAGTGTTGAAGAGAAGCAACGAGAGATACCAATGAAAACAAATGGAAACTCCCCCACATATCCATTAAACATACACTATATGTACACTAACATAACTAATCCATATGATATTGCATGGTCATATGCACTGATAGAGATTCATTGCAGTTGCTGCAATCACTCCCATCTTCTCATTATTGATAAGAGCCCTTGTCCTACCCGCTCAGACAAGGAGGTTTCTTCAGCTCTCAGACTCACTCTCACCTAATCAATGTGTTCTGCTTCTTTATGGCTCCTCCAGTGCCTATTACAAACCTGATCCATTTATCTGTGTCTAAGTCTGGAGGAATATCGAGATCAGGATGGTGTCTTGAGGTGATTGGTCATGCAGTGTAAACCATGAATAAATTGCTTTAAATAAATTGAATTAACTGATGTGTCAGGTGTCAGTGGGAACGAAATCTCTGCGTTTTTTTAATGCTTTTTTACATTTATTTTATGCTTGGTTCTGTTAACAGTTCTCAATCATGCATTCACCAATGCAGAGGGAATACTATAACAAAATGCAACAATTTCCTGCACAGCTACAACTGAATCTACAGTGTCATGGAGCTTGATGTATTCTTTTAATGAATCAAAATTACTCACAAATGAGTCTCAAACAGCTCACTCACTGAATTCCCTCAAATTAAACAATTTTAGCAGTAAACTTCATTAAACCAATTTTAACAATCATAGCAGACATCCCTCCAGCGCTTCACACTCCAGTTCTAGAGGTGACAAAAACTACTGTCATTTTAACGGCGGATGGAATACCAACAGAAAAGAAATTCGGCTACCTAATGGACTGGAGTGTGAAGTCCTGGTATAAATAAAATATAGCATATATGGTATAGTATTATATATTTAGCATAAATTATTTGGTACTTCCTCTAAAATACTTAATGAATTATTAATGGAATTGTTATGGAGACAGAATTGTTAAGTGGAATCATTACTTGAATCAATTCTTTGATAGGGCAGCACAGTATACTGAAATGATCAGAATGTCGCAAATGTACAAATCGCAATATCCTTATTGCAACGGCTTGTGATAACTAAATGATTTAAAAACTTTTGAAAAGTCGACACAGTCGACAAAGCTTTAGGTCGACGCAGAACAGAGTTGACTCTCAATAATTATATATAATTATTTAATTACCAATAATACAATAAAACAATAATTACCTTCTTTTACACACTTGAACTGCATTATTTAACAAGTTAGTATCACAGTAGATTCTGAATGTCAAATTGCTCCATTTCCTCTAGTAGTTCATTATGGCATACATGACACTGACCCAAGGTCAGTGTAATAATGGGTGCTTATGTAGCAGCACTGCTTACACTGACAAGCTCAGGGCAGTTACAGAACAAGCCCTTGAGCTTTACACTGTTGCCCTATGGAATTGTGGGGGATAGAAAACCACAGATAAACCACAACCTTGACTGAAACCAGACCTCAACTCAGAGTACATGAGAAAAGCAGAAAGCGAGTGAGAGAAAATATTTTTCCTATATAGATTCTGTAGGAAGTTCAGACCATAATGTGCAAGCCGAAACTGAGAAATGACGTCTTTGTATGTTCTGCACATCTAATGGACATACACGCAAGTTCCTTTCACATGACTCATATCAGGACTTCAATGCATCTTCCAACAAGCACCGCTTTGACCTCTACATGAAAAGACAGAAGGACGTTTTTATGAGCCCGATATCTCACACTGACTTTCTACCATGCATTAATATTAAAATTCTGATTCTGACAAGTTGATAATTATTTCATATCTTGAACGATAACCAATAAATGGCTGAAAATTCTATGCTATTTTGTCTAAATAAATAAAAAAAATTAAAAACTAAAAATCAAAAAAAATCAATCTATTTAATAATTTGTGTTAATAAGTGAGCGTTAGATGCCAGCTGGTGATCTAAATCTAAATGTAAAATTAGAGGAAATGAGCACAAACTATTTAATATCCAATATTGCTCAATGCAAACTATTTGTTAAAAATGATTACCAACTGTTGTGTAGCATCCTGATTTTTGCCACACCTGCCAATGACAAACTTTATTTACTTTAACCCTCATAACATATTCAGTTCTGTTTAGAAATAAATATGTAGGTTTCATAAATTTGGACTGCCATCATGAGTTATAAAGTTTCTAAATTTTTTAATTAATCAAAAAAGGATTATATGCAGTAATAACATGGCATGGTAGCATGGTAACTTTCAAAACGTTGACATATTTTCACATTCACTCATTAATAATAATAATAATTCATTACATTTATATAGCGCTTTTCTAGGCACTCAAAGTGCTTCACATTGTCAGGGGGTATCTCCTCATCCACCACCAGTGTGCAGTATCCATCATTAATGAGAAGTTGCTGACCAGATACAATATTATTTTAGTTGAAAAATATTAAGTTATGACATAAAACAACAATTCTTCAGATCCAAACAGAATGTGAAATGGTATACAGATTTTTGAATGCATCATGAAGGGTTACCCAACGCAATTGACATGAAGAGCCTAAAATCAACCATAGATGAACATAAAAACTCCACTTCGCTTAGCAAGTCTTCACGTCCTGTCGGGAAATTTACCCCCGAGGTATTTTGGGTGCTACATCGTTGGTGTGGGGTTTTGGTGGGGGGGATCACAGCTTCATAGCCCAATATACATGTATGGAAGAGGCTATTAAAACATGCTACTCATTACCACATTATATCCTCCGCTCATTCTGGTGAGATTGAGCTTTTGGGGGGGGTCTGCACATGGAAACTGCAAAGAGAGTGTGACAGAGCTTGAGTTTCCTGGAGACTAAAAAACTAACAAAACGCAAGAACCCTGTCAAATGAAGAAATTCACAGGCACTTCCCCCTCCCTACAGCAGTCCCATATGTTGCCACTGTTCCAGCCTCGATCGCATGAGTTTTTCAGCAAACCCCGTGATGCGCCATAGGAACGAACACAGCAGCGCTCATCGCGCGTGGGACTTCGCTTGTATTGTTAGGTCTAAGTACGCTTCTCCAAACCAGAGTCTCACGCGTTGACGCAAAAAGAGATAGTACTGTACAGAACAATGATACAGGCAGTGTCGTTGTTTTCTTTTTTACTTCGAGGTCTAGTATGCACCTGCCACTCATCTTTTGTCTCTTTCGTTTTTTTGTTGTCATTGAAGAACCCTTTGTCTGGTTTTTTTCGCTTCTATGTTTCCATGCTTCCATGTTTTAGGCGTTTACTTCGGGTATGATCTGACCATTGGACATTTTGTTGCTATTGCGTTTTCCTTGGTTATGTTTCTTCTCGCAGCCATGCCTGTTTTTCTGTGTTTTCCTTACTCTTTTTTTTGTTTTGTTGGTAGCGTTGGTGGTATGTCGGCTTCTTGTGTTGGTCGTCTCCGGGACCGTTTGTTGGATTACGTCGGTGTTTGATTGAATGGTCTTGTTCGTATGCTGTGGCTCCCGAGGAAGTTCTTTGCTGTTGGAATGACTCAACTTCCTTTAAGCTCGGTGTGTCAGCAACATGGGTTTTTGTAGTTGTTTACCTATCTTTGATCCTGTGTTTTTTCCTGTTTGTTTGTCTCTTCGTCATGTACTTCCTTTTTGGTTCATCAGGCTTTCTGTTGCACTGTGTGTGTTTCCCTTTGGTGTGTCGTTGTTTGTCTATATACTTTCCGTCAAGGATCTTAGCTTTTTATGTGTTCTTTCTCTTCTAATACTTTTCTGTTTTTCTTTTTCCCTCTCTTTTCACCGTGATTTCAAGGCCCAAAGCCCGTCGGACCACCAAGCGTTCGCATCCCCGGCAGGGCGCCACAGCAGAGCATCCATTGGCAAAACAACCCGAAATCAAAGAAACAGAGGGCAGCCGACTTATGTCCATAACATGAGTGAAAAATATATGAATTGTGTATTAGTTTTGTTTTACTACAGAAAGGTATGTTATTTTTATAAATTATGAGTGACTGATTCCGTGTCGAATGCCAAACTGTGTTCTTCAGTACACTAAAGGCTATGACAAAATTTTTTATAAAATATTTAACACAACTTACAATAATACCAATCATTTTCATATAACATCATACTATCATATAATATTATCTTAAGGATAATAAGGCGGTAAACGATTATCGCATCCACCTAAGAGTTTTGTTTACTTTGTGTGTTACTGTGTATTTTATTATGTAATATAACCACACCAGCATTATTTTTTAAAGGGGTCATATCTACATTGCTTTGTAAAAAAAGATCATTATTTTGTGGTTTGGTGTCCGATATGTTGACAGTCTTTAATGTTCAAGAAACACATTATTTTTCAAATACTGTAGGTTATTGTAGGTCCTCTATGCCCCGCCTCTCTCAAACGCTTCGTTTTCTACAAAGCCCTCCTTCTGACAAGCGCAGTCTGCAGTCTGCTCTGATTGACCAGCTGAACCAGTGCATTGTGATTGACCGAACACAGCAAGCACTCGTCGGAAAAGTAACGCCCCTTACCATAATCACGAGCTTCATCTTTAAAAATAAATGTAAAGACAGTAATAAGGCATTAGTTTTACCATCAGTTCAATGCCCGAAGGGTACAGAGTCTCGTGCGACCAGTGATGAAGCTGGTATGGTGTTTGCAGTACACAAGGCACGTTAAGAAGCTGACCACTGGGATGTGACCCTGTCTCTCTCTCACACACACACACGCACAGACGTGCTCAAACTCCGCATTTGAACGTCAATAGCCACATACTTAAACTATACCAAACAGTACTGATTCAGAAGCGCAGATTCAAGCAAAGTCAGAATCCTCCTCCCTAGGTCACCGAAACGGTTGTCATAATGCTTGCTGTTCTGTGTAAGTAATCTTAAGAAATAAAGCTTTTGCTTTCGCCTAGAAACACTCAGTGTCTCCCTGACATGCTGCTTCATCACTAACTGCGGTTACTGAAACCCCGCCTTCTTTCTTTGCTGCACATTTGGCGCATTTTGCAAATCTTCCCACATAGTGATGTACATATGTGGGGGCGTGTTAGAACGAGCCCTTTTAGGAGGGCGTGGACAAGTCTTAACTTTTATAAAAAATATCTCTTTGGTTTTGAGACTTTAGTCTTTTGCAACTTCAGGGATCTTATCTATCCACAATCAGCTTTTAAAACTCCAAAGAGAAAGGAAAACTTGAAATGGCATCATATGACCCCTAAATATGTAGATATTTATATAATTTATATGATATATAAATATAAATATTTTATATATAAACAAAACATATATTTTTCTTAAATATATACATGCATGTGTGTGTGTATTTATGTGATGGCATCAGCTGAAAATGAAATTTGTTTCTGATTGGTCAGTATACAGTAGTTTGTGTTAAAGGAGTTGAATGGTCGTCCAACATGTTTCATTTTAAACATCTGAACTAATGGGCACAAATGAATCTGACAAAAGACCCGGATACCAGAAACGTGTTCTAAAGGGTTTGAGATTTTGATTTCATGTTGAGTTCAAAAATAGCAACAGCATGGCTTGAAATGGACAGCTATTAAAAATACAGCAATGTTTTCTCATGCAGATGTCTAACTCTGCACATCATATAATATCTCAAAGCTGACATTACTATAAATGGCCTTTATGACATCATAACCTCACTGGGCTTACAGCAACATGTCATTTGACCACAACACTAATTAAAGGATGTCAGAGGTGGACAATGCTAAAAAAATATATATTATGTGAAGAAACTAACAAATAAGCACATTGATAGTTAAAAAAAAAAAACAAGAGAAAAGTGATGTGGATGTGAGAGATGTTTGATGGATTGGTCATCAAGTGTTCAGTTGCTATCCTACGCAATCCATCTTACACCCTCTCTTAGTGTACACTAGAGGTTCCTGCAAGTGTCTCTCTCTTTCGCATCTGTCGTGCCGCTACCAGGGCATCATTGTAATCACAACACATAGCGCTGGCACTCCAACCTGCCCTGTGACCATGGAGACGAGAAGAGTGTAAAATAACAACACTGCTCTCATAAGTCCCGCTGTACGAGCCGCTGTGCCACTGACACTCAATTCCGTTCTTAAATAAAAGCTCCATTTCTCATCCATTCAGGTCCAGCAAACCTCAAGGGGTTAAAATGGACTTGAACTGGGGGTTACATCAGAAAGCTTTGATTCCAATGGTGTGGGGTGCGAATCTTTCATGCTGGCATCCCGAAAGATGGCCTAGGCCATTTTTAAATGTAAAACCTATGTAGGCAGCGGCTGGCTCATTTGTCACCTGCCTTATCAGTGACAGCAGCCTGCCCTGTGTGCTAGCCAAGGCTGTCAGGAGAGAAACCTGAGGAAAAGCCACCCAAAGCAACTGGAGAATACAGGATGAATACTGACTGTGCCCCCTCTTCACACCCTCGTATTGGTCCGAGGCTCCAATCAGTGCCTGTCACTGTCAGCCAGGTAATGAAATGTGTGTCTTGAGGGGCCGGGAAACCTCCAAACAGGTGTAACAATAAGACAGGGAGAAATGAAAGAGGCATGGGTGAACGTAAGGATGGATACGGAAGCTGAGTTGGTGGACATCCATTTTATGTGACAGTAGTGAAAAAAATAACTTGTCTTAACCAGCCAATTTACCTTAAATTTGCTACTGTAAACAAACTATAATTAGGTTAATAAACTACATGACTTGGTGGAAGAATTTCAATAAATATCAATAAGAAAAATAACTTTATATTTTATTTTCGTACTTTTTTAACACGCATTACTATTCAAAAGTTTGGGCTCAGTAAGAGTTTTTAAATGTTTTTAAAAGAAGTCTCTTCACGCCAACCAGGTCGCTTTTATTGTGCAAAAACTTAAAATTAAAAAAATAACAATAATACTAATAAAATGTGAAATATTATTACAATTCAAACAAACTATTGTAACTGTTTACTATTGTAATATTTTAAAACATAATTTATTCCTGTGATAGTAAAGCTGGATTTTCAGAAGTCATTACTCCAGTCTTCAGTGTCACATGATATATGCTGATTTGTTGCTCAAGAAATATTTCTTAGAAATAGAAATGTAAACATAATTTTTTATAACCTGTTCGTGTTAAAATCCAATTGTATTTTAATCTTATATCTAATGTTATATCTATTTTATATATAATCATTCATATTTGTTCATTCTTAAAATTATACTTATAAAAAATAAATAAAAACAGTTTATTGAACATCGTCGTTTTTCATATTGATGTTGGCACCATTTTATAAAGGTACAAACGCACACACAGATGCACCATTCACACCTACAAACCCCACACTCTCACTCACTACACAAGTTTTCCCTCACTCAGAGTTGTGAGTGAAGAGAAACACCTGAGAGAGTGAGTAAGAGAAAGAGAGAGAATGACAACCACACCTCACTCATCATATTTATCTAAACAATGAGAACAGGCTGTCCCTCGGAACGACTAGATGAGGTGTTTCCACAGCCCGTATTAGCTTTACAAAACCATTCCAGCCCGGGACTCGATATGTGGGTGACTTATGAGAGAGAGACCAGGCCAGGACAAGGCATTTTAATAATTCAGAGTCAGTGCTCATTTACACCAGAATGGCTGCCTCGACAAAGCTCAGAGAGTCTGACATATGACTCACATAAAGGATTTAGCTAAGTCCAACTGGAAGTACATCCATGCTAATTGAAATGTATTTCTATTAGCTGGCTGATATAGTCTCTGTGATATCCATTTAGGGCAGGGCGGTGTTTACATTACATAGTTGAACAGTGAGCGCTTGCATAACAATAGCATAGTGAACATGCCCAATGTGCAGATCACAAAAAAACACTTTTACGGAGCTATGAGGTCACTGTTTTTGTGCTGTTAGTATAGAGTCTATGGCTATGTTTAAAGGAATACTAGCATACTGCTTTATACATACTGTGCTGTATACACACAGGGAGGTATGCACTATCACTGTATACCTTGTGTAAATAGTCTTTACACACAGTATTTTGGTAGTCTGATCAAATAATGATACTGAAATCAAAGTGAATATTTCTTCTGGTTCATTCATCACTCTGCATATGGAAGGGCAAGTGCACTTTATAGTATACATTCTGTATGTTGCAGAAATAGTAAGAGTAGTATGCTTGTAAATGATTCCAAACAGCCCACAAGTTGGCTTGTCTGATAGTTTCAAAATAAAATCAAATAAATTCTTGATGAAGACAAAAAAAGCATTACTCAGATTAACTAGAGGGCTCGAAAACAATCTAAAGAATAAAATTCGTAATTTTTCTTAAGCGAAGAATATTTTGTATTCTGAAAAAACAAAACATAATAAGAATTCAAATTCTGAAAAAAATATATATACAAATAAAGTAAAACCAAAAGAGAAAATGTTTAATGAATTTATTGTGTTCTTTTGGATATTAAACATTTTAATACTAGCTTCATATAATGCATATTACTGTTATAATATTTTACTTGTCTAATCTAGAATAATTGTAGGTTTATCAGATACTTGTGTTCCAGCTGGAAATATTGTGGGTTATCAACAGGGAATAAAAATATATGAGAAATTCTTAAGAATTTTTCCAAGCATAGTACTTAACATTCTTCTTATAATTTATTCTAAGAGCTTTCTTATTTTATTCCTTAAGGAGATTTTTGTGAATCCAGCCATGGTTACAGAACACATAACATTATTTGTTTCAGTACTGTCTGTGCTCTGGTCGCCAATTGGTCAGTATAGTTTGTAATGTGTTGATTTCTCAGTGATTTGGTCAAAGTGTGGTGATTTGCATTGTGTTTGCGTTCAGTAATGTCTGACTTGATCATTTGGACAGTAGAGTCTGTTGATTGTAAGCGCTGTGTGTTTTTACTGGAAGGAGAATTGTAGACTGAGTCACTGTCTTTGTGCTCTGATGTGACATTACTTCTCTGATCACGTTCTGGTTTTGTCTGTAGTACTCACTCACACACACACACACATGCACACGCACACACACAAACACACACACATATATCTCCCTGGATCCCACTGCCAACGCACTCTAAAAATATCTGCATCAGAAGCTCTCCTAGCTGTGTGTGTGCTGGGATGAATCATTCAACCAGAGAGAGCTACTCAACTGATCCCTCGCTCTCTGTCTCTGTGAATGTGAAAGAAAGAGAGAGAAACAAGGGAACAGAGAGAAAAAGTAAAAGAGGGCATGATTTTCCAAGAATGGACTACTGAAGACAAGCATACATCCAACTAGGCAGCAACTGCTCAAAAATTTGGATAAGAAAGCAACTAAAACAAATGTTAAAAGATCAAATAGTGTATATGTTTACCAATGTTTTCTTGTCTAATGATCTGAAAAGAAAGTGGATATTAGTAATAGCTTAATGATTGTTATAATAATATGCTTTTATTGTATTATTTTCATTTTTTCATACAACTTGGTTTAGAATGAAAATGTAAACATACAAAATACTAGTTATTGGTTGTTTGTTGATAGAATAAGGTAAATGGTGTTTCATATATTGCAGGGGGGGTTCAAAATTTTTGATACAAAGGACCGTTAAATATGATGAAACATGCTAAAATATTTACTAAATTCTATAATTCATAAAGACCTTTTTCAAACTGAATGAGAAAAATAGTAAGTATTTTATTATTAAGACAACTGTGTGCTAAACCATATAATTGTCTTTGTTTAATGCAAAAGAATAGATTACTATCTATGGAACATATTTACTTTGTATTAAGTTAACTGTTTATCTTTTACTTTTACCCAGTATGTAAGTTAGAATTATTTTATAGCACAAATATTGTTGTGTAAAAGTATATAATAATAATTTACTACCTATAATAATATACTAGGCTATTATATTAATTTTAATAGAGAATAGTATCCAACAAACCCAAGGAGACAAATACCAACTATTCTTAAAAGTATGTATGTTGAAAGGGGGAAAAAATAGGGAGAAAAGATGAACACAGTCTTTTAAAAGCAGAATGAAATGGTACTGTTATTTTTTTTTCTCCCATGAGCACACTAGCAGGCCCCTGGACCCCATTTTGAAAACCCCTGCCATCTACAGTATAAACCTTGTAAACATCAAATGGAAATTATGTCTCCATGAAATGTAAATATAAACATCGTTTAGTTACATGAATTGGACGAAAAAGCCCAGAGGGGAATTTGGCTCCTCATTTCAGAAGTCCACCACATGCCACGGTTAGCTGCATGCAAATGAGCGTTTCTGAGTGTTGCTGCATGTTATGTATGTATGTGTTGATTAAACACTGTGCAGTGTTTGCATTTTCACAAGGGTGTGACAGATACGTGCATGCTCAGGTTTGTACTCCAAGAACTGCACTTCCTGTCAGCCAAATGAATCAAGTTTCACTCTGAATAACAATGAAGGGAGACCAAGGCACAGGAAAGAAAAGTGAGGAGAACGTGAGTGAGAGCGGAAGGGCGAAAGCTAAATAAAGTAGCAAGCAACAGAAAAATAGCGACATTAATCTGTCCTCTCCCTCCGAGGATCCATCAGACCCGGCAGGACCCGTCAATCACAGAGACCTCAAGCATCTTGCCACACATTATGGAAGCTGTCCGGCCTGTGAAAAACATTCATGCGCACACTCACACACACTGCCTACGATAAACACATCACCTCCCCCGCCTTGCACCTTATCTGCCACATGTCTTTCTCTCGCAGCTTCAGAGCGCAGAAGGACCTGGCACGTCCCCGCCGAAGGCTTCCCTTTAATTCTTCCTCAAAATCTCACATGAGGAATGACTCATCTCTCCCTGTCTCGGTGAAAGACTTGCTCTGTTCTCGTCTTTCTGGCTTCTTAGTGGCCAGTGTCCCTAACCCAGACAAAACAGCCTGCAGGAATGTACAGTATAAGAATAACTACAATATATTTATATGAACATCTTATTATCTGCTAGTATTTTCATTCGGCCGCTTGGCTAGTGCTAAACACCCAAAAGTACACAATCTCTCAAACAAAAGCTAAATTTTTCAGAATGCATGGGTTGTTTTTCTCCATTGCAATTACACAGAATTGAGAATGGAGCAATACAGACGTAAAAGCACCAGAGAGTATCATAAATATGTTAGAACAGATTGAAATTTAAGTTCTCACGGAAAATCTTCATCTCCAGTGAGCCTTTATTTGATTGAGTAGGTTAGTTTGTGGACCTGGATCAATCAAAAGATCTGACTGATCTTCATTCTTTATTTATCTAATGAACTCTCATCAACTGGACTTAAATTTCAGCCTAATCATGAGTTGCTTCTGTGTACATTTTGAAGCTTGAAAGCTCCAGTCCTCATTCTTTGTGAATACATGGAAATGAGCGAGCAGAATGCTCTTCAAAAGTTCTTCTTTTTTGTTCCACATTTGAAAGAAAGTCATATGAGCAAAAACAGAGCCAATGTGAACATATCTGATTTTTAAAATACAAAAATGTTGAGCAAGACTTTGGACCAATGAGATTTCAGTGTGGGTGGAGCTACCCAGCGACTAAAATAGACACCACGTTCATGATGTGTGACACTGTTAAAGGAAAGAATGTATCCAAACTGAAATAGCCACACAAAAAAATTGGTTGTATTTGGTTAAATAGTTTAAAAAAAAAACTAGTAAGAAAAATGTGGACAGAGACACCTTATCATAACCTTACCATAAAACTAATCATAGTCGAGATATTGTCATCACTGATATCATAATGTAACGGTGTAAAATAATAACGCTAATATGTGGATTTGCAAGGCACGGCAGATAAGGTTGTTTCAATTGTTTTGTTTCATTATCTGGCCGGACGAAGAGAGAGAAAGAAGCACCCGTTCGATAATAACTTCCATGAAAAACAGCAGCTCCTTTTAACACAATTCACATTGACTGTGAGACATCCGGCCTGCGACTGACCTTTCCTTTTAGTCTTTATCAGGGAGCCCACAAGGGAAATGACAGCGCTTCAGTATGTCCAGTGCATTTCTGCACAGCAGTGATTCTATGCCGCGCATGCCAAAAATACTAGAAATATCTAAAAGAAGAGTTAAATGTATATTTTCTTTATGTATTTTTCATGTGACACTGACCTCCTACGACCCTCAATCCCGTTCATTCACAATATAATTTCATATAATGCCTACGAGGATCATTTTACAATTGTAAACATATTGTTAGCATTCATTTGTCAGATTGAAAACACTCTTGAATCTCAACTCTTAGGCCATTATGAAGCTATTCTTCCCCAGTCGCCCTTCAATCGATACACTTGAGCCACAGAGGAGGAATTAGCTCCTAATAAGCTGCAGATATTAAAGATCATTAAGCAACGCTTTCTGTACACTGTCTCTTTATAGATACTAGACTGGCTGCATTGTTGTGCAGCTTGTGCCGAGAGCTGTGGAGAGTACAGATGCTTGTCGTTTCGGTGCAAAGACTCACTTGAGGACGGACTAACTGGAAATGGGCCAATCGATGGAGTGCCTTGAGCTTGCGGATAATCTCATGAATACCTCCAGCCCTCCCTTTTCCAAAATATCGCTGCTGTAAACAATGGTGATGTAATGATTTATTTTGTCACACTCATTCCAAGTGGAAATTATAAACATTCGTCTATGAGAACAGAGGCATGACTTTCATAATAAGAGTTGCATGATAAGTCATCTCCTGGTAATAGCGGCAGGGTCTCCCTTTAAAGAGGCAGTGAATGGATATGGGCGCTGCAATAAAGATGTGAACAGCCCCTGTGAGGGGGAAGAACCTTTCTGTTTGGTACGCTACAAGCTTTTGGTAATTACCAGAGTGCCAGAGAGCATATGAATAAATTCATGAGCTCTGACTCAGGTAATTAACTCATTGTTTAGTAATTAGAGATCAGGAAAAAGAGAAAGAGAATGAAAAACAGACATTTGTAGGAGATGAAAAACAAATCAGGAAGGGTGAGAGGACGAGAATAACAGTAAAAGGAATTAGGGATGTCAAAAGTGCCAAAGTCAATATTAACATAAAACATTTTTTAAATATAAAATAAATAAATATAGAAGTGAAATCTAGAAAAACTTATGAATATATAAAAAAATATATATTAAAAAGAAACTACTTAGTTTTTAATTCATGCCGTGCCTTGTCATCGCAAACTTGCAGTTAACGTAATATGCACTACCGTTTGGAATCAGTGATTCTTTTAAAAAGTTTAATACGTTACTAGGCCAAGGATGCATTAAACTGATCAAATGTGACAGTAAAGACATTTATAATGTTCTTTGAAACTTTCTATTCATTACAGACTCTTGTAAGAAAAAATGCATTATGGTTTCCACAAAATGAAATGACGTCTCACCACAACTGCTTTCACATTGATATCAAGAAATGTTTCGTGAGCAACCCTATCAGCATTTAGACTAATTTTTTATAATTAATTTCTAAGGCCTCATGGGCACTGAGATTTGAGCAGGCCTGCCAAAAAAATTAGCTTTGACATCCCTAAAATAAATCCAGCTCAAATCAATATTCATCCCCATTTATTTGGTTTGTACCAGTGTTGTAGAGAGATAATTAAGAAGCACTTGCTTTAATTTTATTTGTTAATATTAGTATTAATATTTAATTTATAATACAGTTGCTAAGCTATTATCGCTAAATTACCCAACCGTGTGTCCAGCATTCTCATGGTACATTATCCCGTTTTAAACACAGGCACAAACCAAATAAATGGGGATGAAATATTGATTTGATGTATTAGTATGTGAGAAAAAAGAGACTGTGGAGTGATACAAGAGACATAAAATGTATACAGTTGGTACAATGTACAAATTGGTTTGCCGTCATTAATCAAGAACATTTGACCACAAAAGTTAAATTTTACACAGCCAAGGAAAAATAGCTCTATACCCCACTCCGCTCACATACTCGGTGGTACTGATAGCAACATGTTCAAAATTTTACTATCGACTTGGACCAGTAGTACCAGTACTTTTGACATCCCTATTGGAGTCTAATAAAAAAGGTTGAGAGACGTAAAGGAAAAGGATGCTGTGTATCTACGTGTTCGGGCCCGGGGGGGTGTGGAATGTAAGTGTGTGTGAAAATACGAGATGTGCGTTGCCATTTCCATTTAGGTCCGGGGATGAGCGTGTGTGGGGGTCTAGAGGAGAAATGTGGTGGGTGGGTGTGGTGCATGTGACACCAGAAGGCGAGAGGGGAGGGGCGGACGAATCCCTGGTCATAACGCCAAGCTAACAGAGGCTCTCTGGCGGGGTTTATCGGCCCGCCCCGCTGGGCCCGACTATAGCTCCACCAGCATCAGTTCCTGTCCCCACAGACACACTGACAATTGCGGACACCGCTCGCAATCGCCACTGAACCCATCGCACACCACACGTCACATCCACGTCACCTATATTGCACTAACATGCGCGGACAGCTGGAAGCTCTTCGCGTTTCCAAACAGGAGCGTAGCACGGGTCGATGGAATGCCGAACCGGCGTTTCGCCACAGAAATCTAACTTTTATACTGCCCTGGCTCTGAAGGAAGACCCTTGTAAGGCTTAAGAGTTCAGAACCTTCGATAGAAAGGTGAAATACCTATGACAACCGGGGCGGCACTGATCGGGGTGTTATCCGTTAGCAGTGTGGTGGTGCGTGGCAAAAACTTGTCTGTAAGTTTTGTGGAATGACGAACTACACGACATTCAAAGTTTGGGGACATCACGGAAGTTGTTTGTTTTTTCTTAAGATTAATGCTTTTAGGATGCATAATTGGCCAAAAGTAACAATAAAACTTTAATGTAAAAAAAAAATGTTATATAAATAAATACAAATTATGTTATATTAAAAAGTATCTCGTCCGCGTCCCCTTCCACCTCTCACCACTTCTATAACAGCTGATGATTTTGCCACATTCTTCACAAACAAAACCAGAACAATCAGTAGTCAATTCTCAGCCCCACACACAGGACTTCAAACCAACCACACCCACTGCTAAAACTCCCATCTTCTCCTTCTGTTCCCTCACTGAGGCAGAAGTATCAAGACTTCTCCTCTCCAGCCATCCTACAATATGCCCTCTAGACCCAATCCCCACACACCTTCTCCAAGCAATCTCTCTCTCCTCAAACGTGCTGTTTGAATTCGCCACTCATCATTCAAACATCACGTCACTTTCAGTTATGACAGTCAGCACAGTAAAACACTCTCTCTAAGGATGATAATATATCCCATTATAATACTTGTGTGTAGATACCGGTCTTGGGGATTCGCATCAAATTACATCTTGCTGGAGTTCATTGCTCTCTCTCATTTCTCTTCTCTTTGTTTGTGTGTGGAGTGCAGCGCTGTGACTTATGTTGCTTCAAGCACATCATTCTGCACCCTAGATGTGCATAAGAGCTTTGTGCCACTCTGTTTGAAGCGTTTCACATTATCAAAGTTTTGCACACAGAAAATTTATTAGAAGCCTTTCTTTTTCTCATGATTTCTATCTTATTTTCATGAATGTATTTTGTAAGAATACAAATAGTTAACAGAATAAACATGTTTAAATTGTATAATGTGCACCAAAGATTTTTTTTTTTTAAGATATTGTTTTTGCTGCTAAATTATACAGTCAGCTAGTTTTAATTTCATAGCTTATATATTTTTATTCAAATGTATTTTTTCTCTGTAATGAGTTTTGATACTTCTGCCTCAGTGAGGGGACAGAAGGAGAAGATGGGAGTTTTAGTAGTGAGTATGTAGTGGATTATGTTTAACAAAGGGTTTAAAAAAAGAGTGACCATTAGTTCCACAAACACAGTATTGATATTCTGTGGTGTAGAAAAAAAAAATAGCTGGCTTGGCCGATTCTTAGAGTTTGGAATACTCTATGTAATCTTACACTGCAAAATAATAACTCAAAAAAGATTAAAAGATAACATCATAATTATTTACTGATCCCTTAAATTAATCACAATTATATAATGAAAGCCATAAAAAAAAAACAGTCAATTAATCGTGATAATCGGCAATTCGGCATAATCATCATAATCGCCAAAGTCCTAAAACAGACAATTAATCGCAATAACTGTGACTATTTCTAGACAATTAATCGTCAGCCAAATTTCATAATCGTGACAGCCTTATCAAATAGAATACAGTTATTTTAGTTATTTTAAACTGTAAAAAATATTTCACAATATTACTGTTTTTATGATATTTTTGATCAAATAAGAGCAGCCTTGGTTGGTAAAATATGGTGAAATGCGTTAGAGCTGAAAGTACTACACTATTATTATCAGAAATTGAAATATTTCACAAATTGATTAGTCAGACTGTCTGAATGACTTGTCCTTTATCATTAGGGGGTCACTAGGCCTGGTCACATGCATTTCTTATGGGTCACTCATATAAGACATTGCCTTCCATTCAAAAAATAGCTAGCTCAATACTAATATTGACCCATTTTGAAACCAAAAACATGGAGACTTCTGACCGACATTTAACAAATAAACAGACTAATTATCCACCAGTAATTGCTCTAAACCATCACAGCTTGCCGCTTGCAAATCTGGGGTCTTGGTTGGGACCATCCTTAGTTGGTGGTTTGGTTGGAGGCCTGCTCTGGGGGGGGGCCCCAATTAATCACAGCTGAG
This sequence comes from Sinocyclocheilus anophthalmus, assembly GCA_018155175.1. Lineage (NCBI taxonomy): Eukaryota > Metazoa > Chordata > Actinopteri > Cypriniformes > Cyprinidae > Sinocyclocheilus > Sinocyclocheilus anophthalmus. Next base: position 531,124 of record JADLZN010008306.1, on the reverse strand, counting down.
GTATGATGAATTTAAAGGGATTGTTCACCCAAAAATTAAACTTTTCTTTTTTCATTATGTCATTCTAAAGTTGTACGACTTTATTAAATAGAACACAAAAGAAGACATTCTCAAGAATGTCTCACTGTCATTTTTGTCATGTCAATGGGGTCTAGTGAGAAATATCATATTTTGTGTTTAACAGAAAAAAGTCTTAAGGGTTTGGAAAACAAGAGGATGAATAATTTTATTTTTCAATATTTGTGTTAAATATTCCTTTAAAATGGAAACAAACATGGAGGCACAGACAAAAAAGACAATAAAACAGAGAGGATTCCAGACAACTATGTGATGACAACAAAGACAACTGGAGGTAGGAACAAATACCAAAACAGTGAGTGGAAAAAGAGGAAGTACAGTGTTGAGTCAGCAAGTGAAAGAGAGATAACAAGTGATCGAAGTATAGCAAGAAAGAAGAAGAGAAACGTAGAAACTTAATGTATTTTCATGCAGATGTGTAATGAGGCTGACCTCACGCCACCCGTCTTTACACACAACCGCTACTGAGAAAGGGACAGAAAACATTCCACGTTTTTTCCAGTTGTCACATCTGTCAGAAAACCCTACAGGCAGAAGACAACACACAAGTCTCTCTTTCATAAGAGGTCTATTGCGAGATCTGTTTTGAAGTTGAGGTTAAAAAAGCTTGACCCAATAAAGAATGATTCTTGTGCACAAGCCAATCCAGAAATGTTGAAGTGAAAGTAAACCGCTGTCTTACCCAATAGGATGATACAGGCGGATCTTGACCAGGTAGAAGGTTCCAATGTTCAATCGGAGAGAAGAGTCCAGATGAAACCACTGGGACGGGGATGTATAAATCTCTCCTCCTGCTGTCTGAGGGGACAGCTCGTGATTCCCACTCTGTCTGTCCACGTCTGAGTCTGCCTGGCTCCAACAACCCTCACCATTCCCTGCCACATACAAAAACAAAAGAGGTTTACACTTAGACAATGAGGTCCGAGTGGCTGTGCTAAATTATATTACCCTATATTGCACTGCTAGACCAGAACTAAAACTGCATTTCTTAAACAGAAATTAGTGTTAACTGACTATATACAGTATCAATTTGAGAAAAATATTAGTTAGATTTACCGTATAATAAAATAAATGTGTTCTGAAATCCTCTTATAATCCCACCATTACTCCTCTTGAATATGTAACCAAGGTAACAGGGGACTAGTTGAGAATGTACTTTAAATAGTTTCAGCCGTATGAACCAGCGAGATGCCTTAGGGTAGGGATTTCCTTTACTACCAAACTATTATCATCCATCGAAAAAAAATAAAAAAGATCAATAATTAATCATTCAGTTAATTATATCAGTCAATAAATCAATCAAGAAATTGCTAATGTTACCCTTAAACATATTTTCAAAAAAAAATTATTTTAAACACGTGTGTGACATATACTACATACACAACCATAGGGTTCACTTACATATCTAATGTGACAGTAAATAAATGTATAATGTAACAAAAGATTTATTTAAAAAAAAAAAATTTCTATTCACAGAAGAATCCTGAAATATTCTGTTTTCAACACTGCAAATAATACATTATTCTTGAGCAGCAAATCAGCATATTAAAATGATTTCTAAAGGATCTTGTGATACTGAAGACTGGAGTAATGATGCTGAAAATTCAGCTTTGACATCACAGAAATAAGTTTAAATTGCAATAATATATGTGACATTATTACTGTTTTTACTGTATTTTTGATCAAATAAAGACAATCTTGGTGAACAAAATCTATATGTATATAATCTTTATTAAATTAACATTTCTCTGATTTCAAGCCAATAATAGTATTTTACCACTAAGTGTACATTCCTCTACACAAAAGCTTTTTTCCCCCCTTAAATTGTCCGACCTCTTGGTCCAGTTTAATGGTTCGTTCCAGGGCTGAGCGCTATGAGGAAAGGCTTTTTAATCAGAATCACTCTCCTGGTCTCTGAAGCTCCTGAGGGAGACCGCATTCACAAAACAAACATTGGACACTATTTATAGATGCCTGTCGACATGGCAACCACTCTTTGTTTGTTTGAATCAGAAACTATTTCTCCTTTTTTCCCCCTCAAATGTTTCGCTTCTTGCTTCAAAGCAGGCGCTGGGACTTGAGACACTCTTGTCTCCATTTGCTCTGGTATGTTCCTTCAAAACAAGGGCAGGGTGAAGGTAATGCTCTGGCAAGACGATACGAGTGCTTTTGTGCATTTGTGTACGAGCTACTTGTGCTCTTAAAAACTGCTGTGTCAAATCTATTCTGAGTAAACCACAAATTAATCTTGTTTAGATGCCATCACCCATGGCAAGAGAAACCGATTTTAACCATAATGTATAAACCATTCAAGACTCGGAGCGACAAGCAACGCAACTTACATAATACTCACTGTATAAGCTCAAACAGCTTATATATTTCAATAATTTGCAATATGCTCCAATTATATTGTTGTATAAACGGCATAATTAGTAGTTAATTCCCTCACTGGTGTGGTTCATGTTTAGAAGTCTTTATTACAGAATGATTTGAAATTCCTATGGAGAAAATGAATGAGATTTACATGATCTGTACTGGAGCCTTGAGTCCACTGAAAGCAACAGTTTTACTTCTACAACACTGAAGAAGGGCTAAATATTTATGCAAATGTTATGAATCAGACATACACACACAATGCATACCAACAGCTATATACTAATATATGTATTATTATATATAATAATATATTATTATATATATATACTATATATATATATATTATATATAATATAATATAATATAATCGACAGCCAAATATACTCACATATAAACCCTCATCTTTCCTTGTCTTAGCAGCGCTGAATTTTGCTGACTGTTCAAAAACGCAGGAAAGAATACTAAAGGGGTCATATGATGCGATTTCAATTTTTCCTTTCTCTTTGGAGTGTTACAAGCTCTTGGTGCATAAAGAAGATCTGTAAAGTTGCAAAGACTAAAGTCTCAAATCCAGAGATATTCTTTATAAAAGTTAAGAGTCAGCCACGCCTACCTAAAACGGCTCGTTCTAGCACGCCTCCACATGTCTACGTCACGATGTGGGAGATTTGCATAATGCCGCCCAAATGTTCACGCAAAGAAGAAGGCGTAACTTTTATTTTCGCTGTAGTATTGTTGTTGCCGCCTCCATGTCGTGAAGGCGCTGTGTTTTTTTTCGTTGTGAAAGCAAAACTACTTTGTTTGGCCTTCCAAAAGAGGACGATATCTGCTTTGTCATGCCTGGAGCTGATCCGTGCTGGTCGCTGAGGAAATACATCAACTTTGCGCTGTGGATCGCCGGATCAGCTTTCACCGTGGACGAAGCGGAGTCCAGCCCGGGGTTGTCACATGTGGTTGCCGCAAGCCCGCCGGCCGCTCCTTTGTCGAATCCGCCGGCCGCGACCGTTCTCAAGCCCGCTGCCTCTGCTCACTCAAGGCCGCCGTGTGGTGCTGTGTTTAGTTGTGAAAGCGAAACACTTTGTTTTGCCTTCCAAAAGAGGAAGATAGAAATCATTGGTAAGTTGATTTACCACCCTATTCCATAACGTTTAACACCCAATATTCCGATGTGTCCAGCGCATTTTATGGAGGACTGTTTCCTGATCCTGGTAGAGTAGACTACAATGCCGGCTGTTCTGACTCACAGACTGTAAGTAAGTTTTTTTTATGTTTAAAGAATTTGCCACTGATGATTTAAAAGTGAGTTTTGAGTAGTGTAGAGTAGCACTTGTTGTTTGTCATTTCTCAAATGCAGACATGGTTTTATGTTTACGCAGGCGCGATGCAACGCAACGCGTATAAAGACAGTACAAGCCATTATAATCCATAATTATGTCCCCAATAGATGCAACAATTGCCTCGTTTGTAATGGGTTTTCATGTTTTTTTGTCTCGTCGCTCCGGCCGGACTCTGCATCACAGTATGGTAAGGGGCGTAACATTTCCGTCACACACTTGAGGTATTCGGCCAATCACAACGCACTGGATAGCTGGTCAATCACCGCGCTTTTCAGACCGATGAGCTTTGTAAAAAAAAAAATCTACGCGTTTCAGAAAGGCGGCGCATAGAGGAGAAACAATAATGTACAGTATTTTGAAAATAATGTGTTTTTTGAACATTAAACCACATTTCATTTACACCAAATACAACAAATAATGTTCTTTTTAGCAGCATCAAATGACCCCTTTAACGCTGTCTGATGCCCTGCCCACTGTCCGTCAAACACCTCCCACCTCTTCCTTCATAAGGGTTACACACATTACAGTTCTTACATACTTACATTACATTACAGTATGACTTGATGAAGTTGATGAAGTAAATAGTTAAGATTGACTAGTAATACTAAAAGTAACAGTTACTCATCTGGGGACGTATTACAGAAAGTTTCTTATCTTAGGTCTTAACTTAAGATGTGATATGTTAAATTAGGATTTTTCAGAAATTCGTATTACAGAAGCAAATCTTAACTTGATTTGGGATTCTTATCCTATCTTACAAAATTGTATCTTATCTCTAGTTAGGAAATCTTAAATTGCATTATCAAGCTCGACAATCCACTCTCAGGTCTGTTACCAAGCAACCAACACTGTGCAAGCTGCTGATGAGGTAAACAAAATAATAGAAGCTACTTCACTTTGAAAATCGCCTTTTGCAAAAATCCTTGAGGCAGTAATCACTTGCACTATAACCTGTAATGCTCTGTGACACTTTGTTGGTCTCTGTAATGCTGGTTGCAGTTCCTGTGCTAACTGTAATATCATGTTGCGTGGCAGTCTGTAATTACTTATAAGTGTTTTGTCATCAAAATGTAACACATCTTCAGGGTCCTCCAAGAGTCTTTCTACCATTAAACATCTCCGTTCTACATTGTCAGTGAATAATAAATGTAATACCATTGTTGGACAGCACAATTGTAAGCGGTTTGTCCGTTATCTTTCAAATAATTTTGAAGTTAGGACAGCTGTGGGATTGTCCTAAAGTTAAGACAGTTTTTAGGATTTTTTGTCAAGTTAGGAGGTTTCTGTAATACCTCCTTCCTATCTGTAGTTAAGATAAGACAACACACGTAAGAACCGCTGTTCTGTAATAGCTTTTGTCCTAAATGTGGTCCTAATTGAAATTACCATGGTTACCAAACAGATAAGATAAGATTTGAAAGTTAGGATCTTTCTGTAATACGTCCCCTGATTTTTCAAAACCTAATCATATCACAGTTAAAATAAGACAGGCTTACTGGAACATGGGTAGTTGGGAAGTGACAAAATGTAAAACATTTCATATATATATGTAGCGAATCAGCTCATGAGGAAATATGAATAATTAATCATAACTAGTTATAATTAACTATTCATAATATTTAGATCCGCTGTAAGATATTTTACTTGCCCTCTCAGGGGTCAACTGTCTGTCAATTCTAAAACGTTAATTGCCCTAGTTAAGGTAAAATAACTTTCTTACTGTACAATTCTACCAAGCTTGTATTGTAAATCTGCATGATTAGGGACTCCAGTTATGAGCAAACAATGAACAACGTCAAGTGTGATACAAGTAAGACTTTATTAACTACATAAACACTTAAACTAGTCTAACATACACACTAAACCACTTAACTGTCTAACAATACACACTTAAACCCCCTGGTCTACCATCCACACATACCACCCACAACACACACAAACACACATACAGTTGGTATAGAAAAGGGTTAAAGCTTAAGCAGTAAAGAGAAGAGAAATAAAAACATGAAACTATGGTGCAATTTGATATTCAGCAGATCTACAGCTTGATGGAAACATCAGTTTCTTAGTTCAAACGCACCTTTGTAAAAAGGTGCGTTATGATACTTAATGTATCAATTAATAAGACTAAGTTTGATTTTTGCACGTCTCGTCTGTCTGAAAGAGAGACTTGATGCAATCTGAAGGCTCACGTTGATCTTTGCTGAAGTTGGTTGATGAAAAAGAACCAGTTTGCATCAGAGAATCTTGCTGAATGGAAAAGTCAAGGCCGAAGGCCTGGCACAAAACTTAGGTTGTCCTGGAGCGTTGTAGCTCACATTTTCATCTTCTCAGAATTCAACCAAACCACAGACTCTGGGGCGGGTCACTGATGTGAGGCCTTTAAGGTCTGAGAAGATTCACGCCTTTCAAGATGGGCTTGTCCAATGAGAAACGCTGAAATCCCAAGTGGTAGTTTGGAAATACTGGGGAGTTTTATTACCCTTTGTGTGAAAGCATGGTAATTTATATATGGAACTTGAATCGAAATTACTAAAGATTCTCAGGACACTAATATATTGCCTATGTACCAACATATAATATACACGCTCGTTTAGATCATCAGAAGGCGAATTCATAGATACTAAACATGGTAGGATTACATATAGGTAAGATGACAGGAACGAGTGGTTCCACCATAAGCCTGCATAAAACAGTATAAAAATATAAAAGACAACATACACAATGACCTGAAGGATACACTGTTCATTCAAAGAAAGGTATTCCTATTGATTACATTATAGAGTCCCATTTCTACTGTGAAGAGGCCCTAGGACCCTGGTCCCCATGGCAACCACCGACACCTTTGCGAGACCAATACTTTAACGACCTAAGGCAGGTTGCGAATTACCCCTCTCACTACAATTCTCAACATGCCATTAGGTCGTAAATGTATCTGGTGTCTGGGTTGCCATGGTAACCAGAGTGCTGGGCCTTGTTCACAGACAACTTGGAATCCAGTATGTTTATTGGGTGAGGGGTTTGTGAATGTTTGTTAATCTAATGAATAATTGATTTGTTAAATCAAATGAAAAAATGTGTTTTTGATTGGTCCAGACGCTACATATTAGATATATAAAACAATTTTCATCATAGGTATAACCTCAACTATGAGAGACAAAACGAGAAAAAAAATCCAGAAATCACATTGTAGGATTTTTAAAGAATTTATTGCAAATTATGGTGGAAAATAAGTATTTGGCCAATTACAAAATTTCATCTCAATACTTTGTTGTATATCCTTTGTTGGCAATGACAGAGGTCAACGTTTTCTGTAAGTCTTCACAAGGTTTTCACACACTGTTGCTGGTATTTTGGCCCATTCCTCCATGCAGATCTCCTCTAGATCAGTAATGTTTTGGGGCTGTCGCTGGCAACACGGATTTTCAACTCCCTCCAAAGATTTTTTATGGGGTTGAGATCTGGAGACTGGCTTGGCCACTCCAGGACCTTGAAATGCTTTTTACGAAGCCACTCCTTCGTTGCCCGGGCATTGTGTTTGGGATCATTGTCATGCTGAAGGACCCAGCCATGTTTCATCTTCAATGCCTTTGCTGATGGAAGGTGGTTTTCACTCAAAATCTCACAATACATGGCCACATTCATGCTTTCGTTTACACGGATCAGTCGTCCTGGTCCCTTTGCAGAAAAACAGCCCCAAAGCATGATGTTTCCACCCCTATGCTTCACAGTAGGTATGGTGTTCTTTGTATGCAACTCATCATTCTTTCTCTTCCAAACACGACAAGTTGAGTTTTTAACCAAAAAGTTCTATTTTGGTTTCATCTGACCATATGACATTCTCCCTATCCTCTTCTGGATCATCCAAATGCTCTCTAGCAAACTTCTGATGTGCCTGGACATGTACTGGCTTAAGCAGTGGGACACGTCTGGCACTGCAGGATTTTAGTCCCTGGCGGCGCAGTGTGTTACTGATGGTAGCCTTTGTTACTTTGGTCCCAGCTCTCTGCAGGTCATTCACTAGGTCCCCCGTGTGGTTCTGGGATTTTTGCTCACAGTCCTTGTGATCATTTTGACCCCACGGGGTGAGATCTTGCGTGGGCCCCAGATCGAGGGAGATTATCATTGGTCTTGTATGTCTTCCATTTTCTAATAATTGCTCCCACAGTTATTTTTCTTCACACCAAGCTGCTTACCTATTTCAGATTCAGTCTTCCCAGCCTGGTGCCGGTCTACAATTTTGTTTCTGGTGTCCTTTTGACAGCTCTTTGGTCTTGGCCATGGTGGAGTTTGGAGTGTGACTTTTTGAGGTTGTGGACAGGTGTCTTTTATACTGATATCGAGTTCAAACAGATGCCATTAATACGGGTAACGAGTGGAGGACAGAGGAGCCTCTTACAGAAGAAGTTACAGGTCTGTGAGAGCCAGAATTCTTGCTTGTTTGTAGGTGACCAAATTCTTATTTTACCGAGGAATTGACCGTTTAATTCTTTAAAAATCCTACAATGTTTTTTTTTTGGATTTTTTTTTCTCATTTTGTCTCTCATAGTTGGTATACCTATGATGAAAATTACAGGCCTCTCTCATCTTTTTAAGTGGGAAAACTTGCACAATTGGTAGCTGACTAAATACTTTTTTCCCCACTGTATAGGTTAATGAGGACACAGCTGTGTATATGACATGTGTATCAGGGGTGGGACAATATATCGATATGGCGATATATCGTTGTCCTTCTTCATGTGATATGAGAATTGATATCTGGCGCCAAATATCGATATTTTACTACAAAACAATACTACAATATATTACTACAATAAGGCGCTCTATATAGATTTTCCTGCTCCCAGCATCTAAAAGATGGGGAAGCACGAGGAAGGATAAACAGATTTCCAGCCACTGTATTAGCTCTACTGCTATATATATATGTTTATGGAAATGAGAACTAAAAAACTTCCCCAGAACAGCTATCAACATGGACCAAAGGCACCGATCACGTTAAAATTGCAAAGCGCATATTCAGTCTATGAGTATACCTAGTCCTAATGAGTACTCAATGTTATTTTGGGTATTTTATATTTAAATATCTGTAATCTATCTGTAATTATGTTCTACTGTTAGTGTTATCTGTATGCACCAATGGGTCTGAGAGTAACGCAATTTCAATATGTGCTGTACATGTGGAAGAATTGTCAATAAAGCAGACTTGACTTGACTTGACTAATGCCCGGTTCAGACTACACGATTTTAGCCCAATTTTGCCACGATTTGCTTGGTGTAGGGTGTCGTGGGGATTCGTAAACAACAATTATGTTTATTAACAAGTTCTGGAGGATCACGTTCAGATACTTAACCGGATCCCAATTCAATCGTCAGCAATTACACCATCTATCTATCAGTCTCGAGAGAGAACTGGTCTATATAGCCCAAGCCTCTTACCTTCATTCTCTCTACCGTAGTCCATCAATCCCTCACACCCCCCCCTCACCCTCACCATTGGCCCGTTCCTACCCCAACACGGTGGGGAGCGCTCTGGGTCCGGGCTAAATGCAGAGAAAAGCTCGGAACCCTCTCCCAGGACAGCACACCAAATACGCATAACATTTACTCCATTTATTATATTTAAGTGTGAACTCGTGAATGGGCGTCGGGACGCAAGATTCTATCGTTTCAGCTCGTGCAGTGTGTCATAGTGGACGACAACCGATTCCACGTCTGCGATGCTCACGCTACACACAGAAAGAACGAGCATGTTTTTAATTTTTTTCTGTTGTTTCATATTTTTTTCCCTCGTGTACGACGAGTTCCGTCACATTTGGTGATGTTGACCAATAGCAGCACAGAAGCTCTTTAATACACAGGTTTCAAACATGGCAAAAATAAAGAGAGATGATGGTGCTGCTAGGTGGAATTATGAGATGGAGGAAAGGTTCGTGGAGCTGTGGCAACAGTACTCCTGCCTGTATGATGTGTCATCGAGGGACTACCATGACAGCACAAAGAAAGAAAAATGCTGGCGAACTATAGCTGAAGCGCTTCAGCAATGTTTACACTCTTGTTTTCGGAAGTCAGTCGCTAGTTCCGCCTTCTCGATGACATCACGTGTGTCGTTAAAGACGGCATGCGATGAATGTTCGGGAAGCAACGTGTATAGTCTGATATGTTTCTTGTCCATGACACGGCAAGATTTTAGGAGTCAAAATAGTGTAATCTGACACTATCGTGACCGACAAAAATATTGTGTAGTCTGAACCCAGCATAAGAGAGAGCGCCGCCGGCACGTCCAGTTTTATGTCAACAAAACTTGCACTTAACCTTTTCACAGACATTTTGTTTTCATAGTTAGACGGATATTGTGATGTATCATTATGGAATTGTCTAGCAATATATCGATTATCGCAGAATCCCTGTATCATGATATTATCTTATCGTGAGCCAGATATCGTGATTCGTAATATTTCGTGAGGTACCCTGCGATTCCCACCCCTAATGGGTACTACAACGTAAACATGGTTTATAAGGACACTTCCTGTGTCCCCATAAAACAAAAGGCATAAAAAAAAAACATACAAAACTGTGTTTGATGAAATTCAAAAGATGCCAGTAGTTTTCTGTAAGGGGTAGGTTTAGGTGTAGGGTTGGTGTAGGGTAATAGAATATACAGTTTATGCAGTATAAAAACCATTACACCAATGGAGAGTCCCCGTAAACCACAAATGCAAGTGTGTCTGTGTGTGTGTGTGTGTGTGTGTGTGTGTGTGTGTGTGTGTGTTCCTGAGGGCTTTAAGAAATTCTTAATGTCAAGTTCATCTGCCTATTCACATTAGCAGCTGTTTGTATTACTAAAGAAAAGGTTAAAAATGTCTTAACCTCAACTTTCCCTTCTTTCTCTCTCTCTCTCTCCAACACACACACACACACACACACACTACATTTGTTTCACTATATTACTGAGTACATTTTTGAATAGTGAGGACATTAAGGACCTTACTATTTAAAAATTAAGGAAGTATAGTTACACACGTTTACTAGGCTACTCTAACCTAACACTAACCCTAACAGAAAAATTTCTGCAATTTTTATAACATGTTTACAAATGAGAATGTCCCAAAATTTGTCAGATTTAACTCAACTATGGGTAAAAATGTCCCCAAAATATGGTTAAGTAGGTACACACACAATGACAAACACACAGTGTGTACTTTACTCTCTAAACTCACTCTATCAGTCTTATTTTCTTCTGGATCTATCTATTATTCTTCCACCATCTCCAACGATGTTTTAACTCCCTCATGTACAGTATTTAACTTAGGCTAAGTGTGTTTAACTGTCTGGTTTTATTTTGTCCTGAAAAAAAAGAAGAAGAAAGTCTTAAAGTAAGATGAAAAAGTCAAAACAATTAAACAATTATTTATAGTTCATTAATATTACCATAAACTGCACTGATCCAACAAAATGCCAGACTGAATATGTAAACTATTTTGTGAATACACAACAGCATAAGCATGCAATAGTATTGTATTAGTTGGAACTGCAACTAACAGCTATTTAAATTTATTTTCAGTATTTTGTTTTAAAGAAAGTTATTATACATCCTGCTTAATGTTGTAAAGTAGCGTAACTGGCAGATGTTTGATTGAACACAGCCTTCAATGTCAATAACGCAAGATACAGGAAGCGTTTTCTCCTTTACTTTAAATTTGAATTATTATTTTGCAATCATAAATATTATACACAATTATATGGTTAGATCATCTGTATTATTTGCATTTAACATTTTGGCACACCCTATCAGAACAGAACCTTCTGTGATGTCATTGCCCATTCGCATAAACTTTATCTAATCATGGCAAGTGTTCAAATGAAAGACCTCAGGTTGTTCTGTCGCTACAATTTGCTGTCAGTGTGAACGGCCCTTTAGAAGCTACTGAATGAAACTTCTGGTGCACATACGCTATAGGCTCAGCAGTGGTCACATAACCACAAACACACACCCCTATCGGTCAGCTCAAAGTTCTCCTGCTCATCGCAGATGGCTGACCTCTAACCTGTCAGAGCGCAGCAGCCAGTCACGCAGCACACTGCTGACACAGATAATGAAAACACACACAAACACTCCACCCAGAACAAGCTTCATGACAATGATTTACTGGTGAACTCTCAATGGACTCTTGCTTCACAGTAATATAACACTACGGCTGTAAGGGAGTACCTACAACCTAATCCTTAAAGGGACAGGTAACACAAAAATAAGGTTCTGTCATCATTAACTCAACATCATGTCACCTGTATGACTTTCTTTCTCCAGTGGAAGACAAAATAAGATATTTCAAAACTATGCTGGCTGCTCTATGCCATAAAATTACAATTAGAGTGTAAATTAGATTCATGTGTGAACTATGCCTTTAAGTCCAGACATGATCATAAGACTGAGACAGCCTCTAGTCACTTTATGACATGAACACTGATAATTTGGCAGTGTTTAGTATTTGCTGTTCTGAACTTACGTAATGTGTCTATGAATGATTTCAGTCATGCAGGGTATCTGTAAATATCAGGTACAGTTTCATTCAAGAGAACCTGGACTTGGTTATTCGTTTGTTGAAGATGTTTTTCTGCTCATCTCTAATTGAGGTGAATCTCTAGGTTTTTAAACAACTCCACATAATTTGATGAGAACTACAGGTTACAGAGGCATTGGTGATGAGGTCAAGACTGCAGGGCCAAATGCATTATGGGAAAAAGATCATTTTTTTTCATTTTTCAATTGATCCCCCCTTGAGTATATTGGAGACTTTATAGTCTTCGGTCTACATTAGCATTATTAATAGCTTGATTATTTACATATTTTTTGATTAAGCTTTTTTTCTTGTTTGTGTTTTATATATATATATATATTATATATATAACTAACAGTGGCGGCTCGTCAGGGGAGGCAGGGGAGGCACAGCTTCCCCAAAATGTTGAGGTGAAAATTGGAGGAAGACAATTTAATGTTAATAAAATTCACAATTCATTTCAGTTAATGTCTTAGGATGTGTATTTTTTGTTTGTAATTTCAGTTGTAATATCATAACGTGAAAGCTCTGCTTTTCTATCGCGAATGTGCCGAATATGCTGATGTAATTACAACCGCTAGGTTATAGAGAAGAGGAGGGAGGGTGAGGCCGGGGGAGAGCTGAGCTCTTGCCTCTGTTGGTAAAAAAATTTGCCAATCACCATCGAGTGTTCACTTTCAGTGCTGAGGAGTGTTGAGAAAAGAAACCTCGCAAGTGAGGCTAGCCTCCTTCTGATATCAACCACTCATCATAGAGACATAAATTACGTGATATTAGTTTGAACGTCTCCCCGCTGCGCTGATAATGTACCAAGTAATTATGATGAGTAGCGATATTGAATATCTGATCGCCAACAGATTTACCAAGCTGCCATTCAAACAGTATACATACAAATTTAAAAAAGGGAAAGCACGCCTAACTGGATATAGGCTATAGCATTCGGCTTAATTAAAGTCACAAACAGGCTTATTACGCAAGAGTTGCAATTATGGCAGCTGAGAAGGCCATTCTTTTTTTGTTCTTTTTGAAGAATTTTCGGAGCCTGATGAAATCGGTATAAATTCGTGTTTAATACTGCAAAATACGCTCGATGTTACAATCACTGCCCTTGCCGTCCAGAATAAAAGAGAACATCCCAATCGAATGAAGGGATTTGTGGAAACTGTGTTTCCTAATTATTGTGATCCAACATTTGCTCGCATTTCAGGATGAAAAGACAAACATTTCAGGGGAAGGATAATCCACTTCTTACCTCCGAAACTGTGTTATGATCTATATGACCTTACTATTTTTATTGTGAGTATTAGGCTTAACATTATTGCTGATCACTGTTGTTGTGATATTGTATTATTTACCATTATATAATCAGAGGAATATAGAAAAGTTTATGAAAATGTCACTCCACAATACAATATCAAAATAAATAAATATGTATAGTATTTTTATGTTACATTAATCAGTGTCTAGCACACCTTCCTAAGGAAAGGATATGGACCAGAAGACATTGCAATTACTAAATTATATTTAGACAGACTTAAAGAAGTTCCATATCTATACTTGTGCTCTTATTATTTCAGTTAATTTGCCTTTAATGTAAATAAACATGTGCAAACAATATTCTTGCTCTTGTGAATTTATTTTGATGTTATTTACATTGTGCAAGCTGTCTCTTTAATACTTTGTGGTTTATATACATGCTGATTGGGCTGACATTTTGACACACCCACCAAACAAGAGAAAAACGCATCTCAAACCCCGTTGCACAACGTTTCCAGTGTCTAAACGTTAAATAGCACCGAAACTTGTATGGCACTGTAATTTTGCCACATATTTGACAAAACCCTAAGCTAATTCCAAACTTCCATGAATCTTATTCCAGTAATATAACATACTAAACCAAGTATAATACTAAATTATAAAATTAATAACCATGTTGCACACATTTTCTGGACGAATAATAATTGATATTTGGGTTAAACAAAAGGAATGCATATGGATTTTCATGCGCCAGAGACCACTTACATACAAATATCCAGTCAGATAAACCACATTATTTTTGTACTATGTATATGCTATTATGGATTTCTTGATCTTTTATTAGTTTTTTTATTTTTATATTTTTAAGTTTTTTATTTTACTTTATTTTTCTTTAAGTCAATTTTGATAGGTGCTTTTAGCATTTTAATAGTTTTTGTTTTTTAATATTTCTATGTAGCTTTAATCTATTTTTATTTCTGTTGTAGTAATTTTAGTTAATCACCTTAAAACTATTTTATTTCACTTAGTTGCAAACCAAAGCTAGTATAATTTTTAGTTTAACAGTGACACTGATATACCAAGTGAGGTATTTATCAAATTAACGAGAGAAACACTTTCTCTTAGCAAACCCGCAGTTCTTGCTTCCGTATCTCAACTCTGTTGAGTGGTCTCACCCTTTGCGGTGTAGATAGGGTGTTTAAATACAGCCGTTGCTTATTAAATCAATTAGTATTGCAATTAAAATTGTCGCTGCAGTGGAGACAAAAAAAAATCCTTCACAAGCATGCACACAAAAAAAATAATAATTGCACATGACTGTGCTAACATCAGCCTCTCCCACATACACACACACACACGACAACAGGCTCACACACACCAGCAGTCGGTCCTTTCCCAAACACCAGGCCTCTGTGTCTGTAATTCACTTGCTATGTTGCTGCTGGTTTGTTTCACAACACTGTCACATCCAATGAGATTCTCTCCCTGTCCTGGCTTCATGCCACTCAGTGAGAACAGCACACAGTAGAGACCCTCTCGCTGTCGCTCAGATCGCACCCTCCCCTCCATCAGCATTACATATCAGTGTCTGGCTACCGTCAGCCCACGCTGGCCCAGTCACGCACACTGAGCTCTTTACTACAGGGTAATTCCATGGGCAAATCCACAGAGGGCATAATGCAGGGATTAGAGCTGCAAGGCATTACAATCCAAAATATATAGCACACTTCAAACGCATCTCTATTCACACTGCCCTGGTCCTCCGCTCCTGTCTCTCTCTCTCTCTCTCTCTCTCTCTCTCTCCCTTGTCTTTCTCAGTGTCAATAATTACACATCCTGCCCTGACAAAAACATACTAGTGATATCAGATGTAAAATATGATATGACCAATAAGTTATGACAGCGTGTGTTTTTACATTACTTTAACTCATCAAAATAAGTTAAGCAATTTTCAACTTTATTTTATAAGTTGTACAAGGTTCAACTAATTTTTAAAACAGTTAAATGTAATTTAAGTTGAAATCACAAACAGCTAAATTGACTGTACTTAGAAATTTAAGGCAGCAACTTATTTTTTACAGTGTGGTAATATTTTGATGTATTCCACGACACTGAATGATTGCAATATTCATAAATTATAGTATTTTCATGGTTCTCAAAGGTATCTCAAATAATATTATGACCTTAACATAGTACCATCATGTCCAGTAAATCAAAATGGTTGAAATATGACCATGGCAGTGTAATTGTTCAAAACAAATCATGGCAAAATAAACAAGGTACTGTAAATGTCTAAAAACAAACAAAAAAATTATTACCATGATACAGATCCAAAAATCATAGTATTTATTCACAGTATTATCATGGTATGTCAAATAAACCATGGTAACTAATACCATGATAAAATACTTAAACAAGTACAGTAAACAAGTTAGAACCATTGTACACATAGGAAAAAAAACACGTTTTTTCCTAATATCATGGCGCGTATCTAAAAAACACAAGGTAAAACCACAGTACATAAGTGACAAGGTAATACCATGGCACATGTAAAAAAAAATAAAAAATAGCAATAACATGGTGCATGTTTAAAAACAAGGTAATAAAATGGTACATGTAAAAAAAACAAGTTAATAACATGGTGCATATCTAAAAAGCAAGTTAATATATATAAAAAAACTAATACCATGTACACTTCTAAAATACAATGGTATTGGTTTAAACCAAATGTTGTCTACAAAAAACTAGGCAATACCATGGTACAGTACACATCAAATACAATTACTTTTATTTTTAGTATTTTATTTTCAATAGATTTTAATAGATTTATACGTAGATTTATAATATGGGCCACTTATGGGTTATCAGACATAACATGAAAACAATAAAATTTTTGCATTTTAATAGTACAGAAAATGGGCAATAAATATAATGAAATATAATGGAAAAGTACGTCCAAAAAAACCCACTGTGAAAGCTGTCCCTCCCATCCTCTTTCGCAGAACATAAAGAATGAACACAAGCATGTGCTTTACGAAAGTTGAGGCCTCCTCTCAGAGATCTGTGAAAGCAGCACAAACGGAGTTGGAGTGTGAATGAAACACCACAAGCCCAGCGATCCAGCGCCGACAGTCAATCACGCGGCACCCCCACCGTGCGTGCGTGCGTGTGTGTGTGTGTGTGTGTGTGCACATAGTTATGTGGGACCGCCCCGCGACAGTCAGGCGTGGGACTGCCGATTCAATCCAAACCACCACGAGATTTCACCACTCTGACAGCAAAACCTTTTAGCCTTTCCATTCACCCCTACAAACGGTTTGTTAACATTACAGCCTCAGAACGACCGGATAAAAGGTCACGCAACCTTTCGGAAAACCTTTTTCTGTCACTTTTAATGAAGACTCTTACATAACAGCGCCACGGTAGTTCTGAAACTGCAGGAAACAAATGCTGAAATACTGAACTGACCCGCGAAGTAATCTCATTGGCAGTGGGACGTACAACACATGATACGACTCATTCTGCAGACAAAACCTGTTCTACAAAGCGGAGCTATTTTTCAAAGAGCTACCCAGTGACCTGAGCATGCACGTCATGTGACCCACCTTGTGATTTTTATCAGGAAGGGTATTTGAGACCTGCACGCCTGGGGTGAAAATGCTTTTTCAGTCTGTTTGTTGTTAAATTGATTTGTATTTGTCGATATGGTTGCCATCCTGTAAAACTAGACACAAAAATTGTGTGTATGTGTTCAGCAGACATGTCAGGGGCCCTCATTTCTCATCTCTGCGGGTCTCTGTTTGCAATGACCCTGCTTATGTAAAGAAGGATGCAGAGACACATAAACACACTTACACTAGAGAGCTTCGTGCTGCTGTTACTTAACGCACACTGGGTCTAAGGATGTCTGCTGAGATGTGAAGCCTTCTGGTGCCCGGCCAGCCTGAAAACTTTCCCAAATCCCAGGGGGGGAACGCAGGCCCCCTGTGATCAACAACAGCCACTGTTGAAAGCCCAGAGAGCTGCATTTACAGTATGTGTGTGTCTTTGGAAAGCAATGACATCCTGAAGAAAAAACAGAGATGTGCACTGTAGCTTAATATAATAATATTAGTGGTTGGTGATTATTTATTAATAATATTCCCATCCAAGGAATGTTGAAAATTTGCATAAAAATATGAGGGGAAAAAATGATAAAAGTTGATAAAACTGCCTCCAGCTTTTCTAGGAAGTACATGCAACAAAATAATGCACAGATGAAATCACAATAACCACAACATTCCAAAAAATCATTAAACACATCAATGAATAAATGAATGAATGAACACTGCCATTCAAAGGTTTGGGGTCAGTAATATTTTTGAAAAATGTTTTTGAAAACAGATGTCTCATGTGCTGCATTTATTTGATCAAAAATTCTATAAAAAACAAAAATATTGTGAAATATTATTACAATTTAAAATAACAGATTTCTGTTTTAATATATGTTAAAATGTAATTTAATCCTGAATTTTAAGCAGTCATTACTCCAGTCTTCAGTGTCATGTGATCCTTCAGAAATCATTTTAATATGCTGATTTGCTGATCAAGAAACACATCAGTGTTAAAAATAGTTGTGCTAATTAACATTTTTGTGGTGACATTTTTTTTCAGGATTCTTTAATAAAAAGAGATTAGAATAATAAAATTGAGTATTAAAATTGAACTTTTAGAACTGCTTACTGTCATCTTTGATCAATTTAATGCATCCTTGAAGAAAAGAAAAATACTGACCTTTAATGAAGAATAAATTAACATGAAGAATAGATTCACAATTCTGGCATTTTATTGTGAGAAAAATAATTATAAAAAATATTTGCTGTAAATAATCTCAAATATAGTTTCATGACCCTTAAAATATATGGCTAAATTGTTTTCTCAATTCAATCACCATGGACTGATTTGGCAAAAAGTTCATTTTGGACCCTGTATGTAACTCATCTGAACTTCAACCTCCTGAGAGCTGCCATAAATCAAGGCTGGTAAGCCTCAGCTGGAGTTTCACCAATGACCCCACTAGTTTCCACACACCATATCAGTTGCAGCTCATAACGTTCAGTTTCCAGCCCACACAACACGTATACAGATTCAAATACAAGAGCACAAGAGGCCCGAAATAGCTCTTCCCTGCGTACGCTTACCCTCTATAAACCGCAGTGTACACACCCATTTCACACACAACGTAAAATAAAAGCATGAAAGGCATCTTACCCACACATGCACATAAAAACACAAGGTGACACACTCCCACACAAACATACATCTCCTTGATAGTCCATTCTGCAGATTAAAGATTGAAAGTGGGGCAGATGATGACAAGAAAAAAATGAAAATGACTGCAGTGGTAGAAATGAAAAGAAACTTCCTCCACCCCCCACTCTCATACGCATAAATACACCAACACAGCTCCGCTTCATTATACCATCCCATTCAAATCCATATCACCTGGGGGAACGGCCCAGTCAGCCCTGCAGAACCACAGAGAAGCACCGGGATAATTGATAATTAATTGAGAGAAAGATCTGGGGCCTTTTAATTAACTATATGAGAAACGCTGCACAATTTTAAGTAACGCAGCACTGGTTACTGAAAAGCCCTTAAGAGGAATTCCCAGATTAGACTGCAGTGCTTCATGTCTTTTCAACTGACCCATTTAATGGAAAAACTTCTTATCATCTGACCCCTAGTGATTAGTTAACATGATTAAACTGCTGTGAGAAAACTGAATAAACCAAGCGAGAGTGGAAAGCTGTCATGTCTTGAAACACAGCAATTAGTTAACTCTTTGGTTATACGATACAAATTATATTTTTTTAGTTTGCGTGTGACAAATACAGAACTTATTTAAATTATTGAGTTTTTCAGCTTTTTAACACAATAATATCACAAATTAGAAAATGAAATAATAATGGCATGTATTATGAATATCAATGATGAAGATGAAGATGATGATGTATTTCATCTTTGACACAATAATAACAAAAATATTAAAACAAAACAAAAAAACATGGCTTACTTATATTAATAATAATAATAATTTACAATATACAACAATAAAAATATATTTTTATTCATATTTATAATTTTAAAACCATTATTTTTATGCAAAGTTGTTTTGCTATCTAAATTACAATGAATATTCATAATATCATAATTTACATAATCATTATTATTATTAATTTTGTTGCATATTTTATTATATTTATGCAAAACTGTTTTTCAAAACTTACGTTTAAATTGCCCATATGAGAATGAATGGTTATGAAAAGTAAACATGAACAATTATGCAAATATGTTACTTTAAGTATGTTACTTTTTATTGTTTATAATTTAATGGACAGTGCTGTCATTGTCTTGATGCTATTCTTTAGATATCTATAGATAACAATATAACTACTGTATAACTTTAGGTAGCTATCCTCGATAACCAAATCAATCTCTAATTGCCCAATTCACAGTTTAAAGTGTCTGTGACTTGGCACACAAAATGTGGCTCCTCTAAAAAATAGTAATGCTGAATGATTTTTTTTACCACACCAAATAATCCTCTTTCCAAAAAATTTATACAGAATGCTTACTGAAAAGTCTGAATTATCCTGAGATTTGGGAAATTGGAGTAACCATGGGAAGTTGGTGTAACAATGTGTAATTCCTTTACAATGTATTACAAAATCTGCCCTCAGGCTTAAGAGATTAAACAGCAGCACCGACAACAACAAGTCCACCGCTTTCTAAGCTAGAACAGGCAGGATTGAGAAATATTACTATTGATGGAACAATCACGCGCTACTCTTGGCAAACAGACTGTGAGAATTCAATGAAACCCGCTAATATAACAACTTCTGAGCAGATAGAGCGAAGGCTACGGCATATCATCTGACAAAGTTTTTCACAGAGAAAACTATTTGGAAACAGTTGCGTTCCCTTGTCTTTGGACTTGAACGTTTGAAGGCTCTGGGGCGAATGGGAAAGAATGTCTTTGTGCTCAAAGTAGACTACCCTTGAAATTGCGAGTCTACCATATAATGTTTCTCTAAGGGTGGGTTCCTGTCACAGAAGCTCAAAAAGTACTGCCTCCTCTCTGAAGTTGCTCAAAGCCCAAAAAATACAGTGCTATTCTGTGTTCCACAGCACACCCCATATTTTACCCCCTGCACTGTCTCTCTGTCAGTGGCTGAGAGGAATCGCCAGAGCTCGGTTTGTGCTTCAACATTGAGGTAACTAGTATGAATAGGTTGCTGAGTGAACAGGCCACATGAATCAAATCATTTCCCAATAGGAAAAAAGAAGCAGCCCTCCTTCAGCCCCTTTCTGGTATATCTTTCCTGATGTACTGCAATCTCCAGAACAACACAAGCGCGCTCAGCAAGAGGACCATCCTCGCAGTAATGACCCCGGCCCAGTCAATTCAAGTTCATGGACACGCAAGGTTACAACTCTTCAGCCAGTGTCAACTAGAAATTCTCTGACAGCTGGTTATGCATCAAGTACTGACATTTACTAGAATCACAATCGCATTGAATGTGGGTAGGTGTCAGACTGGCTTGGTGTAGAAACATGTATCGTGACATGCATGGCCGGTGCTACATTCAGTCATACCGGAACATTTTCATGCATTTATGTAGTTTTTCTTCTAAAGGTCATACTGAAAGCTTGGTACGGCCATGTAAAGTAACATTAGCCTAAGTAGGTGAATCCAGGGTTAGCATGATTTTGCCAAGTAGGACAAACTCTTGGATCAACATAATTTCTTAGTCCTGGAATATATAAACATATGCCTCTCTTACACTAAAACAAACCCTTAACATTATCTACCCCTAAAATCACAGTTGATAACAATGTGGAAGACCCAAGCCCACACTAACCATTTAATCTGATTGGTTGGTAGGAACACTGACCCAGGACCAACAGATCCACGAACACATCCTACTCGTGAAATTATGGTCACTGTGGATCCAGACCAATCTCATCTTCAAAACACAAATTAATGTGCAGTATTTTTCAATTTCGGCCATCCATTAAAATTTCAAGCAAGCAAAACTTTCAAGAATCAAATGTCAGTACATGCTTGACGCACAAGAACAGACCATATTGGTTCTTGCATGTCAAGGAAGCACAACTGAGCTTCTGTTTACCATATTAGATGTGCTCCATGTATGTGCATCAATCAATGTTTATATGTCACCCTGGACCACAAAACCCTGGGTCAATTTTTCGAAATTGAGATTTATACATCACCTGAAAGCTGAATAAATAAGCTTTCCATTGATGTATGATGTATGTATTGTTAGCATAGGACAATATTTGGCCGAGATACAACTATTTGAAAATCTGGAATCTGAGGGTGCAAAAAAATCTAAATATTGAGAAAATCGCCTTTAAAGTTGTCCAAATGAATTCTTATCAGTGCATATTACTAATCAAAAATTTTGTTTTAATATATTTACAGTAGGAAATTTACTAAATATCTTCATGGAACATGATCTTTACTTAATATCCTAATGATTTTTGGCATAAAAGAAAAATCAATCATTTTGACCCATACAATGTATTTTTTACTATTACTATAAATATACCCCAGCGACTTAAGACTGGTTTTGTGCTCCAGGGTCACATATGTGAATAAAAGCTTCAATTAAATCTGTTAATTATAATAAAGCAATCACATCTTTTCTGAAAACAAGAAATGTTGCCTTGGGAACTAGCTGAAATAAAAAAAGTTAACGTTTACTTTAAGTAATGCATTTTTTATGGGTTTAGTTTTAATTGACTATAATAACCCTGATACTGCTTCCTTGCAAGCTTTCTATAGATATATACTATAGCATAATGAACGTGCCCCACTCACCACTGAAAGAGATTTATGAAGTCAACTAGGAAATGCTTTCCGTTAGTAGATGGTGTTTTTTCATGAGATGGATATCAGACTGCATTCAGACTGCTGAAGAAGAGAGTTCCCCCTATTCCCCTCCCTCGCGCCTGCTCTCCTTCTCATCTCCAACTGTGAAGGGTAAATAAATAGCAATTCCGGACGTGACATGAAATGTTTAACAGAGCCAAGGCTGTAGTATCTATTTTGCATATCCCACCTCCTTCTCTGGAAAACAGCCCTTCTGACACAAACCAAAAGCCCTCAGTACCGATCAATCGTTCTTTTTTTATTGCCGATATGATGCATTTTGTCTCACGTATGGGAAAGTTCTCTTTTTCAGTGCCGGCTGTATTTACAATGCTCAATATGGATTTCCATGATGCCCTCAAAATGCATGCTGGGACAAGCAGACCTCTTTGATTCTGCATTAAGAAACAAGTGTGGATCTGCAGATGTCACAGACAGCTGACATTTCAGGAACAAGACTCATCAGAAAGCCGAACATCCTCATGCCGTGTACTACACGACCCCCTTCTCCATATGGTTTCTGAGGTTTCAGTTGGGTAACCATTGCGAGAAGAGTAAAGTAAACAAACAGATATTTGGACTTCATGTGCAGTAGCTTATGGTAAATATTCTCAGTCACTGCTGACACCTGGGATACCGTTTTGCACGGTGGCCTTCAGTTAACCTCATTCATCTGTGTCAGGCCTCATCAGTCCACTGCCTGCTGCTCATTCAACCTGCAAACCTCCTCATCCCAAAGCTGCTTCACCACGCTGACAGCTGCTGACTCTGTGCAAGAGATGGCCTATTTAGCAAGAACCTTCAGAATTATCATTGACAGGCTTTTTAGCTAAAATATGAAATGCGAGCTACTGGATCTTTACATTTGACAAAAGTTGCCGCCACAATGCTAAGGTGCAATTCAGATTGCTAGCTGGTTGGTTACTTACTGTCAAGAAAGAACACCCTCAAGTTACTATGATATTTTGGTCTCTAAGATATGGCTTGTGTCCATCCTTTAAATGATTATTTTACGCATGTACAACATATACCATATTAGAGATTTTTTAATTTATAAATGTATATTGGATATTTATTGCCCATTATTGGATATAAAAATGTTCATGTTTTTTTCCTCTACTTTAAATGTAACTTATTTTCAGTCATCTACTTAGTTGATCTTTAAAAAAAAAACTAATAATTGAATAACTGTTAAATGTTAGAAATACAGCTTATCTGAATTTCAGCATATGCAACATTTAATATTATACATTAATATGTATATCATTATATATCATAGATATATTTAAAATTATATATTAATAAGCATATCTAGAATCTGTAGCAATTACAATATCAATTTACTACTGTTAACATAATGTTGTGATGACTAAATTTTAATTGGGCATTGTAACCAATTTTAACAATTAATTTGTATTTTCATTTATTTACAAAAAAATATTAGAGAATTTGAATATCAGTGCAACCTTACATTTTTTTCACCTGTTTATCATCTGCTAGGAAATAAAAGGTCAAATCGCTCGGGAAAATGAATGAAGTGGTTAAGAATATTCTGCCCAAGCCGTCAAACTGACATCATCAGAGAAGGAATGCCATTCCAGAGTGGAAGCAAATTTTCAGACTATGATTACAAATTACCAAGACAAACAATTGTTTTCAGTGGATTAATTTGCAGGGATTAATTGTTCACCTCAAAACTAACAATGTGCGCTAACAAAGTCAATAGTGTAATTAGTCATTTCATGCAGACTTTAAGCATGGGCACTAGTAAGATCACCTAATAATAAACAGCACCACTAATCAAAACATTAGCCAATGAAAAACAGACAGATTATACTTTTATAATACAACTAACAGCTATTAAATAAGACTCATGAGATCTATGATCTTCTCCAAATGATTTGAGTGCTGTATGATGCTAATGAACACACTCAATAGTTCTCAATGTGCCCACGTTGAGAATTTATGTTTTAAGTGCCTCTGGCTGACTCAGACACACATTGTTGGAAGGACTGATGGAAAATGAAGAAAAAAAATGGAGCGGTAGATATGTGAGAGGGAGGAATGCCTGTCTGGCTACCTTCTCTTAGAGTCTCTCTGGAAAGATTTTACGGGATAACTCCACGAGAGGAGGGGAGCGCCTCTCCCTCCAAACACTGGCACGTCTCCACCGCTCCAATGACATCACTTAAAAGGGTGAGCCGTTTCCTTGTTTTATCTCAGCATGCATTATTTTGTTTTGCGTCCGCCTGGTTTTTCTCTGGTGCGTCTCCCCTTTGTCAAAACTGCACTTTGTCTATTCAAGGCCAGCGTTAACTTCAGGAAATTCCATCAACGTACTGTAACTGCACTTAGTACAGCTTGTAGTAAAGTCCCTGCACCCTGCCCAAAAGCTCTGCGTTCTTCCCACGAAATTTACCAAGGTGAGAAATTACTAGGGACTTCACGTCACCTGAATAATACAGCGTGCATAATAAGGAAAGACTATATCATGCCAAACAAAACAGTGGCAAGGGTGGATTTCGGTATTCCACAGATTGTTTGTATCCATGCAGTTTTCCTGTTATTGAATTCCTCTCTCGGAAAGATGTTTAATTAATATTTTACATTGTTTTAGCATGCTCACATATGATGCATTCGCTCTAGTGAGAGTGCAAGAAAGACGGAGGACAAATGAATACAACAGATCGCTCCATCTTGAGAAATAAAATAACTATTTAAAATACACAGCACATTAAAAAAATTAACTTCAAGAAAATATTAGCACCTTATGCATTTTAGCTCCTAGAATTGCACCTAAGAACATTAGTGAAACATTGGGAAAAAAGGTCCATTGTCAATAGTGTGGTAATGCAAGAACGCTTACTTAGAAGTCACTTCCAAACCAAGTAGTTTTATATTGGTAAACACTCCAACTCAAGCTGAATTTTGCCTGTGGAATTTCGCATACAGGTAAATATGAACCAAACCTTTATATTTTATATTTCTAAAAAAAAAAGAAGAAGAATCCGGCCCCTGGAATACATTCCCCATGGAATCTCTACCTTAGTTCCTTCTCTTTCCCTTCTGACTATCAAGCTTGTCACTCCAAGGAACTTTAAAGGGGTCATGTGATGTTGCTAAAAAGAACATTATTTTGTGTATTTGGTGTAATGAAATTTGTTTAATGCGGTTCAAAAAACATTATTTTCCACATAATGTAAATTATTGTTTCTCCTCTATGCACCGCCCTTCTGAAATGCGTAGATTTTTACAAAACTAATCGGTCTGAAAAAGCGAGGTGTGCTCTGATTAGCCAGCTATCTAGTGCGTTGTGATTGGCCGAATACCTCAAAGGTGTGACGGAAATGTTACGCCCCTTAAAATACTGTGATGCCCTGTCCGGCCAGAGCGACGAAAGAAAGACAATAAAACCTATTACAAACGAGGCATTTGTTGCATCCAGTGGGGACATAATTTCGGATTATAATGACTTATACTGTCTTTTTACGCGTTGCGTTGCATAAACATAAAACCATGTCTGCATTTGTGATCGGAGAAATGACAAACAACAAGCGCTACTCTACACTGCTCAAAACTCGCGTTTGACTCATCAGTGACAAATTCTTTAAATATAAAAAAAAACTTACAGTCTGTGAGTCAGAACAGCCGGCATTGTAGTCTACTCTCCCAGGATCAGAACACAGTCCTCCATAAAATGCATTGCACACATCTGAATATTTGGGTTGAACTGTTCTGGAACAGTGTTGTAAATACAACTTAACCACTGATTTCTAGTCGTGTCCTCTTTTTTAAGCCAAACAAAGTATTTTCGCTTTCACAACGAAACACACAGCATCTTCACAACATGGCGGCGATGGTGGCAGCAACAATAACGTTATGCCTTCTTTCTTTGCATGAACATTTGGGCGGCATTACGCAATTATTTCCACATTGTGATGTAGACATGTGGGGCCGTGTTTGAACGAGGCGTTTTAGGAGGGTGTGGACCAGTTTTAACTTTTATAAAGAATATCTCTTTGGGTTTGAGACTTTAGTCTTTGCAACTTTAGGGATCTTATCTATTCACGAACAGCTTTTTACACTCCAAAGAGAAAGGAAAACTTGAAATCGTATCATATGACCCCTTTAATCTGCAATCCCGTCCTGTACTGCATGAAATGTGAGGGCAGACAGAAGTATGTGCTGCGGTTAAAGAACACTTGGTGGTCCTATTTATCTGACTAGTTGCATCAGAAAGGATGGCATCTTTGTTCCACGAGCATTGTCTTCATTTGTGTGTTCTGTGCCTCAGGGCTTATAACATGCTGGTCAAATTATTCCAGCTGCCCTTTGTTTATGAACTATATGCAAAACAGTTCAAAACAAGCTAAATGTATTGCAGTTTCAAAATGTAATACAAATCAGATGGAAAGGAAGAAACAGAGATGAGATATTCAGCCACATAATGCTATATTATTTAGTAATTTTCATACCAAAAGAATTACTAGTGACAAGAAACATGACTGACACTAAAGAGCGTAAAAATATGTGGGCAATTTTTCCCTACCAAGTTCCTCATTACAAATAAAGCAATTCTAGTGCCAAACTATATCGAATGCCATTAAATATGAATATGGCCAACTGTGGGGATAAAAAGGTTGAGACACATGAATGAACACTAAAAATTGCACAGAGGTCTAGCTTTGTGCAGTACCTCAATAACTGACTGATGCATATGTTGAGAATGAGGCTTTTTAGTCTGTCGATTTCCTGAGGGCTGATATATTAAGAACCTTCAACCTTCTGCACATTCACGAACTGCAAAACAGACAACAAAAAGGTATAGTTCATCTATAAATGAAAATTATGACATAATTTATTAGCGTTTGTGTTGTTCCAAACCTGTATAATGTTTATAAAATGCAAAATGAGATGTTTAGCAGAACGCCGAAGCTGCTTTTTTCCATTCAATCAAAGAGAATGGTGACAGTGGAGGTCAAGAAAGATTTTTGGTCAGTAAGGACATAAATTTCAATTTATTCACCACAGTAAGCTTCAGAAGAATTGCAAAATACTGGTCTACGGTATACAAGTCTTTAATATGGCTTTTATGGTGCCTTTTTCGTATCTTGGTCTCCATTCACTTTCACTGTATGGAAAAGTGCAGCATGAATATTCTCCTAAATGTCTACTTTTCTGCTCCACTAAAGAAAAAATCCATACAAGTCTGGATTTACATAAAGATTAATAAATGATAACCAAATTTTCATTTCTGGTGAACTATCACTTTAAGGAGGCTCCAAAAACGGATGCTACTTAAGGCTTTCTGAAACAGGCCTTTTCCACAACAAGCTTTAAATGGGTTTTCATCATGTTCTAAACCAGCTGCACATGAGCGTGAAGCTTTGCTGTTCTTTGTTGCCTTCATGGTGAAAGAGTGGCATCAATAGTGGCTCTACTATCTGGATATGCCTAAAGGGAGCAGCAAACGTACAGATCCCCACGCCAAAGGAGGACAGCAGCCCATAGAGGGCTCATCGATCCCCATACTGACACAGAGCCGCTACACTATTCACACTCTGCCATTCAGAACTTCAGCAATCGATTGCTTCTATATCTGAGCCTATCTTCACTACAAAGCCTCAGATCAGCTGACTGACAAGTACGGATGCTGCTTTCATGGACACCTGGTAAGCTGCCACTTCCGAGGTATAGGCAGACATATCACAACGTGTTACAGAATTAGAGTAGGAAACAAAATACGCAAGAAGACAAAATCATATAAATAAACAGGGGACAACCTGATAAGCTTGTACAAGTGGATAAGCATAATTAAATATGCCTGCACATCACTTTCACACAGCCTTATGTATGCATGCATGCTATATGAAAAGTAACAGATTAATTGGCATAATGTACCCACAATGTGAGTAATAAGCTTTATATTTGTTGACCAAAACCTTGTCATAAAACACATTAATATTACTGATATACAGTACTGGAATGAGCAAAATCATAGGGCTGCATGATATATCAAAACATATTGACATATTGATCAACATCTCAATATGGCTTTGAGATTTGAATTGGATCTTTTTACGAGTATACAACCACATTTTTCCAAAATCATTCAACCAAAAAAGATCCCACTCAAAAAAAGTCTTCAGAGTAAAAAGTTATAATTTTATTTTTTATGCAAACACCCCAATAAATCTAAAATGATAAGTTCTTTCCAAATAGAGTAATCTGGACAAAAAATAAATAATCATATCACAATATATATTGCAGAAAAACAATGTCAGTTTTTTCCAATATTGTGGAGACCTACTTCAATCTACTGCAGTGTTGCCTTCTGACATCTTTGAGATTGCAGTGGCCAGGTATCAATAAGAATTTCCCCACTCTTAAAATGACTTCACTTGGTCATTCATGTGCTTTTTAAGTTTAACTCAAAATCACAATATTTCTGACTCGAAGGCCACACTGTAAAAAAGAATCTGTGACATTTACGGTAAAATACCGGCAGCTGTGGTTGCCAGAACTTCACCGTAAAAAATATGGTAGCAACATTTTAGGTTTTACAGACTTAATCTAAATTCACAATAAAATACCGTATTTCATTAACCGATGTAATGTTAATAAACCATTGTAATGCACTGATAACCACCAAAAACAGATGGTGATGAGAAAGTCACATGATGAACTAAAGCTCATCACAAACAGCTTTTAAATAATAACATATATAGTAGGTGCACAGTGTCATTCACACAAACACTAAACCCCATCATGATGACACACATGATACTGAAATAATGCAATAAACATTAATTTAACAACATTAGATGTAAGATTAAACCCTAGTGTACACAACTGATAAGAAAAAACTAAAAAGAAACGTTATTTCAACAAAAAAGATCAAATATGAAGTGTCATGCAGGGAATTCTGGGAGTGTCAATTTACGTTTTTTCATTGTAAATTATACAATGACTTTTTCTTTTTCACTTCCAAAAAACACAGTACACAATTACAGTATTTACTGTAGAATCACATTAAATGTAATTACATTTATTCACCGAATATAGTATGGAAACTTACTGTTAACCAGTTAACAGGTTTTTACTGTAGCATTTTTAGTCTTTTACTGTTAAAATCACAATAATTTTTACAGTGCACATAAGGCCATTAAACAGGATTTTAAAACACTTCTGGCTGTCCAGAAACCACATGCGCGCATGTTACTCTCTAAGCTGCAGAGTCTGGATATGTCATGAAGTCTGGAGGCTTGAATGTGATTTATTTATGTAAGTGCTTTATTTTTAACTATGCTTCTAGATGAATGAAGAAATTTATTGATGATCCTGAAGCGCCACACTTTGACAAGTAGAATAAGAAAAAAATTCAAAATCAACACATTCACTGAACAATGAACAGTTTCAAGCACGTTCAAGTTCATCGCATTGTTAGGTTAAAAAATTAAAAGCTTCACTTCAGGCTATACATAAAGCCATCACGGGGAGTCTAGAGGAAGACGAGCAGCCTGCACACTGGCATCCACTCATTGGAGAAAGGAATGTTTTTCATCTCGATATCAAAAAAAGCTCTTGAGCGCTGGAGTGCAAAAGCAGGTTGGGGAAGTGTACTGTGCCCATGGAGGGAGAGCAAATGAATAGAGCTGAGAGATGAAAGAAAAGGGCTATAAAGGTCTGGAAACAGCCTTGCTCAATCGATCCCGTTCCCCTCCCATTCTTTGCCTCCCTCTCCCCACCTCATACTATCTCCCTACTGTGAGAATTTGACACTGCAAAAGGACATTGAACTTCTGGAGACTCCTTTTACACTGGTACTAGCATCCGATCACAAGTGAACAGAGATAAATACAGGTGTAAATCGGATCTTTATGTTGATGTTAACAATTCTTCCATGCATGTAACTTTTTTTTTGACCTCATAATTTTTTATCAAAATGTCATAACTGGATCTTCAGGTGAAATGTTAACTCTACTAAACCCTACCCTAAACCTAGCCAATAGTGTTAACAAAAGCAAATGTGAGATAAAAATGCATTTATTGAAGCAAAAACAAGTTTTTGAGCTCTTTTATCGTGACTTGTGTTTCAGGGGACTCGTACCCGAGCGCTTCACATCACAAGTACAATGCTGTACCAGGTGAGCTACTGAGCAAGTTTACTATGTCAGAAAAGCCATACAGTACATATGAATCAGGTTATGTGATGCAAATGTAAAAATGCGTTAGTTTACACATCATACACTATGGAAAAATGCCTTTTACGTTCAGAACCATGCAAGAATAATCTTTATTAATCAATATTCTGTCCCTGTATTAATAATAAATGTGAAAAGGAATAACAGTGTTTTACTGCCTCTAGTGTTCATTTAAGGTAGAGGCACCTTTTTCCAATGAGTCTAGGTTGAAAATGTTGCCCTGTTCATATTACAAAATGTCAAAGACTTAAACTAAACCACTGAACTCCTTTTTGGAGCTTGAAACGTTTTGACCCTGTATAAACAAAAAAAAAAGCTGAAACATTATTTAAACATCATCTTTTGTGTTATGCAGAGCAAAGAAAGATTAAGTAAATGATGACAGAATTTTCATTTTTGGTTGAACTGTCCCTTTAAGATAATGCAAATCATTCTACTCAAAACATCACATGGCACATGTGGCAAGATTCAAATTTGAAAGTATATGTGGAACATGTAAGATGTATAAACAGCAACAGATGTGCACTTGCGATCAAATGACCCGAAACAGATTTCAATACCAGGTGCAAACACGACTCTGTAAAGTATAAGATTCAAGGTGCAAGACCATGGACTGTCCTCCCTCTGATTTCAATCACAGAAAAGCAGCTACAGCTGAGATGAACTTTTCTACTAAAGAAAGTTAGAGCTCAGAGAAAGTAACATTAATTTGTCTTTTATGCTGCAGAACAATGCAGCCCAGGTCTTGAGTTCATTCATGCATACCTGTGAGGGAGTGTACTTTTTAAGAGCTTGCCTGGATAGGCCTAACTTGACACTTATTTTCCAGCAAAGGGTGAAGCCAGGTTGACTTAAGCACCACCCCTCCAATGTGTAAACACATTTCTGGTCCAGCTGGCTCTACTCACCCATTGGCCGATACTCTCACTGTCAATCACAGCCGTATTATATAAGCACTGTCTGCAGGTGGAGGTGTGTCCCTCTGTATTTCACTGGCACTCGAGCGTGTCAAGTTAGCCTTGCCTGCAAGGCTCCATTGACACTGTGGTAGTTTGAACAGCACATCTACTAAGGAGAAACAAGACAGAGCACTTCATAAGCGGCAGGTGTATATGTAAACTGAACAAATGAGCAGACTAGAGCACTTGTGATTAGGCCATTCTCTGTGTCTTAATTACCTCTCATTAGCATTTAAAAGTAAGTGGTACTGGGGCCATCAAACAGAGATTTGCTTACCGAGTTATATCACTGAGCAATTCACCACCACACAAATCCCTCTGAAAAAAACTTTCACTGCATAATCAGAGCAGACAGCTTAGTCCCAGGTTGCACAGGGCAGCCCATACTGTTTGAAATGTATTACAACGGCACAAAAAAGGGGAAACACTAATCCACACGCTCTCCGAAACAACAGGATTTTCAATAAAAGCGCTAGGATTTCTTAATCATCCAAAAGCCTTGGAAAGGTACACTGATAATAATGAGCATGAAAACCGAGCATGCGGCAGCAATACTCGGCACAACACAGTGACCCTGCAAATAATCCTCCTTAATTTATTTGAACATGCTGATCTTTCAACATTCAATGCATGCATGTCTCATGCAGTAAATTTCATATCTCACTATGTCTGTCTTCTTTCTTTGACTCTTTATGGCATACAAAGTCTAAAAATTAATTAAATCTCCTCAGTAAACCGAATCAAGGGATATTTTTTTCTGTTCAAACAGTCATTTGGGAGTAACAGTATTTTCACATGGAATTTTTTGCTTCACTTTTGCTGCAAAAGTCCTTAGAGCTGTAAAACTGCACATAATGCAGTACACTAAAAAATAAAAGCTATATATGTTGCATAGAATAATACAGATTAGAATATGCTGCAACTGTCATTAGCCATAAAACTGTACACAATAAAGTCCCTAGCAAAAGCTATACATTCCACGGTATAATATATTTATTATAATACAGTGTATAGTACAGTATAGTATAGTATAGTATAACGTAGAATATTTTATTAAATCCCAGTGTATAGTACATATAGTATAGTTATCTTATAATAGAATATAGTGCATTCTAGGCCTAGCACGATTATGACAAAATCATAATTGTCGATTATTCCCTCGAAATTGTAATTGCGCTTAATAACGATTATTTCAATTTACTTTGAATGATGTTTATACCATTGTTTGATGCAACTGCATGCCGTATTTTTATATGAAAATAAACAAGCTGAAAACACTAACTGAAAAACTTTTAGTGCTTTTCAATAGTATTAAGCCTCAAATGTCAAATATACATCGGATTGGTTTCTTCTTTTAAATATAAAAAAAGTAAAAATATGAATGTTATTATAATGTTATACTAAAACTAAAATTAAAACAATGGAAAAAACCTTAAGATAACATGTAGAAGAAAAAGAAAAGCATCTTAAGCATACAGAATAAAATAAGTGGACTTTGAACGATTAATTACCGCTTTGAACAATTACGTAATTGTGACATCCATAATTGTAATCGCGATTAGAAATTCGATTAATTGTGCAGCCCTAGCATTAACCATTGTAAACCTGCATACTATTAGCTAAGATTAAATTATTTAAAAATGTAAATGAGTTATACATTGAAGCATACAGGGTAGAATACACAGTACAGTATATTATAGTATACTACAATAGTATACTATAATATATACTGTACTGTCATGTGCATTACAATATAGTAGTATAGTATATAGTGTAGTATATGCAACTGTCCCATGAGCCATAAATCTGTGCACTATCACCTCGGATCAAAAGTCAAAACAATGTGTTACATCGTACAGTGAAGTATATCAGCATACTACATTATAGTATACATTACAGTATAAAGTGTAACATAAGCCGTCATATGACATGTGCCATAAATCTTTGCACATGTAAAATGGTTAAGGTTATACAGTATATGTACATTGCACAATATAGTTTGGTACAGTACAGTATAGTACAGTACAGTATGCAACTGTTGCAAACTGTGCACAAACGCAAGGCATAGTATATTAATGTACAGAACACATAGTACAGTATAGTACGTGATATAATGATACTCTAATCCTAACAAAAGACATACTTAAGGCTGTCTCAACCAACTGTTTACATAATCAAAGCTAAATTGCACGGTTTATTTAGTAAAGCAACAAAACCTGGCGCTGCATGTCGGTCACAATGCATGGAGCCCCCATCAGCCCTGCAAAAACACATGAAATATACACAGCAACAGCTCATTATATAACCAGCCGGGATGAACCGAGTGACATCACGGCGGGATACACTCAATGGCTGCATCTCAAAGCCTAGTAAGGCTGCCTACCTAGACAGCATTACTGGAGTCTGTTCAGAACGCGCCGAACAAATCACACCGCCTTTTAGGAACCATACGATATGGTGCGCTCACTAGGTACTGAAACACAACCAGTGTATATTAAAACACTGTGACAGTGAAGCGGAGACAAAGTGTTGTAGCCTATTTGTACGTGCTATTCTCAATTAAACAGACACGGGCGATAAATGCACTTGCATAAACCGCGTAGCCGTGGATTAAACGGTGCACAAGGGTTGAAGTCGCAACTGTAGTGTAGCCTAACACTTCCGCGATTGTGTTTTCACATCATAAGGGTTTCCAGCAACAATGTTGACTCAGCAGAAGTGTGCACAGCTACGACGAGTGACAGTGTGTTCAAAAAAGTACAGCTGACTGATCAATAATCCGCAGATAAATTTATGTTTATAAGTCTATCTGGAGCGATAAAAGGAGGCGGGGTGGCGCAGTTGCTCAGCCCCGCCGAGAGCGCTCCCTGCTCGGGCTTACAGCTCGCAAGTAACCGCCCCGCTTCCCGTGCGCTACTTCAAAGTAGTTATATAATTTTTAATCGAGATGACATACAGCACATTTTGACCATCTCGCCCGGTCGACCGCAGACAGGTTGACATAATAATTAGTGCAACTGTCACAGTACATATTTACAAATATATTTTTTAAATAAACGTCACACTCTGTTCCTCCTGCGTCCTTTAGTTCCCAGCCATTTTTCCCTGACTGCAAGCAAATCCAAAAGACAGTTTTGTGCTGGTAAATTAGATGCACGGACTTACTGTACGGTATAACGGGCAGGGAAGCGCGAGGCTCTCCGTGTTGCCAGGGCTCCGTGCGTTCTCGCGCACTGCCGGTGGAATCGTCTCCCCTCCGCTCGTACAATGATGTCTGCTGCAGCCCGAGCTAATAGCTCTATCACTCCTTGCCCCCACCTCCAGTGAGTGAGTGAGTGTGTGACGGAGGGAGTGAGTATGTGTGTGTAGGCGTGCGTAAGAGTGTGTGTGAAATGTGTAATCCAAATATGGAGCAGTTGGCCGGCCCAGTTAAAGAGAAGGGATTGGAGGTTGTTCCATTAAAAGTATAGAAAAACATAATGACGTTTGAGGCTCCATAAACAAATGGTGTGTTTTAAAGTTGAACATTACATGTCAGTTAGTTTCTCTAATCTGAAATACACAGCAGCGTTCCGGGAGTGCTGCTATTTAGTTCAACATCACTGAGAAACTGCCGTTTGTATCATTTGCTCAGAACAGGGAATGGAAATCCCGGAGTGGAGTTAGAGCCAAGTGATTATAGAACGCTATGATCCATGGAGCTCTGTCACTCCGCTCCACTCATTCAATGCTCCAGACCGGGGTTTACCCTGTGCATTAACGTGGAAAGGTAGACGCTGTGGATTGTTTTGGAACTCTGCCAGCGATATTTATTAAAAAGAAATGTATGAACTAAATACAAGTAGCTCAATATTAATTTCTTGCTTACAGGTGCATCTCAATAAATTAGAATGTCGTGGAAAAGTTCATTTATTTCAGTAATTCAACTCAAATTGTGAAACTCGTGTATTAAATAAATTCAATGCACACAGACTGAAGTAGTTTAAGTCTTTGGTTCTTTTAATTGTGATGATTTTGGCTCACATTTAACAAAAACCCACCAATTCACTATCTCAACAAATTAGAATATGGTGACATGCCAATCAGCTAATCAACTCAAAACACCTGCAAAGGTTTCCTGAGCCTTCAAAATGGTCTCTCAGTTTGGTTCACTAGGCAACACAATCATGGGGAAGACTGCTGATCTGACAGTTGTCCAGAAGACGATCATTGACACCCTTCACAAGGAGGGTAAGCCACAAACATTCATTGCCAAAGAAGCTGGCTGTTCACAGAGTGCTGTATCCAAGCATGTTAACAGAAAGTTGAGTACAGATGCACAACCAACCGAGAGAACCGCAGCCTTATGAGGATTGTCAAGCAAAATCGATTCAAGAATTTGAGTGAACTTCACAAGGAAGGACTGGAGCTGGGGTCAAGGCATCAAAGAGGCCACCACCACCGACGTGTCAAGGAATTTGGCTACAGTTGTCGTATTCTCTTGTTAAGCCACTCCTGAACCACAGACAGTGTCAGAGTTGTCTTACCTGGGCTAAGGAGAAGAATAACTGGAATGTTGCCCAGTGGTCCAAATTCCTCTTTTCATATGAGAGCAAGTTTTGTATTTCATTTTTAAACCAAGGTCCTAGAGTCTGGAGGAAGGGTGGAGAAGCTCATAGCCCAAGTTGCTTGAAGTCCAGTGTTAAGTTTCCACAGTCTGTGATGATTTGGGGTGCAATGTCATCTGCTGGTGTTAGTCCATTGTGTTTTTTGAAAACCAACAACACTGCACCCGTTTACCAAGAAATTTTGAAGCACTTCATGCTTCCTTCTCTTGACAAGCTTTATGGAGATGCTGATTCCATTTTCCAGCAGGATTTGGCACCTGCACACTGCCAAAAGCACCAAAAGTTGTTAAATGACCATGGTGTTGGCGTGCTTGACTGGCCAGCAAACTCACCAGACCTGAACCCCATAGAGAATCTATGGGGTATTGTCAAGAGGAAAATGAGAAACAAGAGACCAAAAAATTCAGATGAGCTGAAGGCCGCTGTCAAAGAAATCTGGGCTTCCATACCACCTCAGCAGTGACACAAACTGATCACCTCCATGCCACGCCGAATTGAGGCAGTAATGAAAGCAAAAGGAGCCCCTACCAAGTATTGATTACATGTACAGTAAATTAATATACTTTCCAGAGGGCCAACAATTCACTAAAAATGTTTTGAAGTATTCTATTTTGTTGAGATAGTGAATTGGTGGTTTTTCTTAAATGTGAGCCAAAATCATCAATTAAAATAACCAAAGACTTAAACAACTTCAGTCTATGTGCATTGAATTTATTTAATCCCAACTTCACATTTCGATTGAAGTACTTAACTAGACTTTCACGACATTCTAATTTGAGATGCACCTGTATATTCATGTTTTATGAAAGCAATTTCACATCACCAAAAAATATCACAAATATCATCACTCGCCTTTGGTATCTGCCGACCATCATTCTATTGCATCGCTATACAGACACTTTACTAGCTTTCGGCAAGTATAACCACAAAAGTTGTGGTCATCAAACCAGTTCAGCCCGTAGCCAAATTGGTCATTGGTCAAATCATTCAGTCACCTGTCAAGAAAAGTTCAAGGATTTAGTTCAGTGTTATAAAATATCATATACTTGTCCGATTACAACAAATAGTAATAGGCTACTATCAGTATCTGCTAACAAAGCCATTAAGGTTAGGGTTTACTATTTGTTTTAGACTTGTGATTGACCAATGAAATCTTGCGCCTGGATTGGTTTGGAGGGGAAAAAATGTGTATCACTTTATTTCACTGTGCGAGACTATTGATTCATTAGCTGTTATAGGTAAATACCTAGAAGAAAAACAAAGTGCAGTAAATGTTAAAACTATTACCAATGTGTATAACCAAATTGTTAATGATGATAATAAAATAAAAGCAAGAATGGCCTACAGGAATCATCCATTGTGATTAGCCAAGAGTAAGAGGCAGTTTGCTGGCTCTGACAGTAGGCCTAGGTTTGAGTCCAGTGCTCACAGTTACTCATGTAAATAGCCTTATGAAACTAATTTTCTGTTCTAGTTGCTATGAGTAGAACATTCTGTTTCAACCAGAAAACACAATACATGGAGTGAGATATGCATGATTATTGTTCATTTTGCTAAGACATACCTGGGTAAGTTTAAATGACAATGATATTCTATATATTTTCTTTAAGGAATACTCTTGCTATTATGGGGGGAATAGAATTAGACGAAACGTTAAACGCATGCACTCACATACACAGACACATTGTGGTCAGCGTTTGGGAAGGGACTTTCCATAAGAGTTTGTGGCTATGTTTCTATGGAGACTATAACATACCCTTCCTCCACCCTGGAATACATCAGCATATCTGGCATATTATTTAAGAGTCTTAGCGCACAGCATTTGGTCAAGTTTTACATGACTCA
Organism: Sinocyclocheilus anophthalmus; assembly: GCA_018155175.1. Taxonomy (NCBI): domain Eukaryota; kingdom Metazoa; phylum Chordata; class Actinopteri; order Cypriniformes; family Cyprinidae; genus Sinocyclocheilus; species Sinocyclocheilus anophthalmus. The sequence continues at coordinate 492,968 of JADLZN010008306.1, read as the reverse complement.
CAATTACCTGTAAATACAACATTGTCAAAATGACCAGACCTTTAAGAATTATAACAGTGCGCAGGGTTAAGTGTTTTTCCTAAAAATGTTTATAAAAAGAGTGGGAGAGACACCAGAGACATATCAGTCATACTTTTTCGCTTGTCATAAAAATAGCCGTGGATGATGGCATGACATTAAAATGTACAAACATACTTTTTTGATTATGGAGGACATGATCAATTGTATTCGAAAATGCTTCACTTGAAATAACACATGCAGAGCTTTACCTTCTTCAGTGTTATTTTAGTATTATTTATGTACTATTCTAGTATTTGACATTTAATACATTATACAGACACATAAATGTATATAATATAAAATTTTGAATTATCTTTTATTTGAATATTCATTTTTTATTTTAATTTTAGTTTAATTTAGTAATATTGTTACGCCTTTTACTTGTATTTCTTTTTAGTTTCAATTTCTTTTATTTCAGTTTTAGCTATTTTAATACTTATTTCTATTTTGTTTGTTTTTTGGGAATATTTCTCATTTTTATTTCAAGTTTTATGTTTAATCTATTTATGTTTTATTTTATTTCAGCATTATTTGTTTATATTGTTAATAGTTTCTGTTTTACTTAACAAAAACAACATTGTGCTTAGTCACCCTCATGAACAAACACTTTCTTCCATGGAACACAAAGGTGAATTTCTGAAGAATATTATGAAAGTGAAGGAGAACTGTATTCATAACTGTCTCAAAATGACAAAAAGCAGCATTACTAAAGTACTGTTATTGGTACATGCTACTCAAGCACTGCATGTTTGAAATTTAAGTTGAAATTTAAACTGAAGCACTGACATCGACTATCACAAAATCACAATGCATTCCTGTGCACCTTGTGACACAAATATTCTTCTGAAGACTAGGAATATAGTGTGTGTGAGTCATATGAATGACTTTTATGGTGCTTTCTTGTCATTGTGGAGCTTGACAAGTCCCTTTTCACTTTCACTAGTAAATAAACAATGAGTAAATAATGACAGAATGCTCATTTTTAATGGGAAATCTGGTGGTGGATCTCCAAGACTGTTGCTAAGGATATGTGTTGTGTATGTGTGCTGCTCTCTGTGAATGGGCTATTGATCTTCTGTGAGGCGGCCACATTAGGCCTTCTCCTGTGGGCCTGCTGCTGTTTACACTTAGTGCCCTAATGATCAGCCACTGATTCTCCAACCCACATCCACATGCTAGATCACACCACCATACACCACCTGCCAAAAAACACATGCAGCATTATTAAATATGAAAATGACGGATGCTGCATTTCAACATTTCACTTTCTCTGAATGCCGACAGAGTTGTCTGTAGCTGTTTTCGCACCACACCCAAGCACTGAGACTATCTGCCTGTCAAATCCACAGCACAGCATGTACAGCACTCCTCCTTCCCCTGGCATGTCAGATGTTCATCTGTATATCAGCCACGCACTTTATGCCAGTCATCTACGCCTGCAAGCACAGTCACACTCTGTAGGCATCTTGTCAAGTTGTATTCGCTATGATGGAAGGACATGTTGATTCCCATACCTTATTTCTGCTCTATCCTCGCAGCCACAGCTGTCTTGAAGTTGCAAAGAGTTTGGGTTGTGTGAAGAAGAATGTGTGCACTCAGCAGACTATAGCAAACGGGAAGAAGCTTGTTTCTAGAGCAAGACTTCTGCCCTCTACTGGTCACAGAGAAAGATTTATTGGTGTGCAAGGTCTATAAAAACAGAGATTTTTTAAAAAGTTGTGAAATGTGAGGGATTTCTACAATAAAGAAAAGAACAATCTTTTAAAAATCAATTTGTTAGAACTGTACACATTAATGCTGGAGGTTTTGACAAATTATATAATATTTTCATGTAACCATTAATACATGTGAGTGGAAGCATCATTTTTTAACTTTTAAATATATATTAAAAAAAGTCAATGTATTTTTTAATACAAATATCATGAACTATTAATTCAGAAATATCAGTTTTTGGTGAGTCAGACCAAATGATTTTGATTTGGCAGACAAATTGAAAATCAATCATTTATTTATTTTTATTAAAATAATAATAAGTTAAATATTCATCTTTTCTATAATAAATCATATCAGATTATGTCAAAATATTTAATACAGTTTTACATTTGTTTCACCCTCTTTTATGATTTTAGGACATTTGTATCACACTGGACTTGTCTCCAAAAAAATGTCAAAATAAATATGAATTCATACATTAAAAACATGCTCATTATAGAAGAGGTGTATTCAAGTCATTGTATGAATGCATTGTATTTTCATTTTCTTTTTTAATATTAATAATAATCTGGCCAAAACAAAAAACTGTATAATAATAATATAGCATAAAACAGTGATTGATGTTTTTCCCAGCAATACTTGATTTTTTTCTACGGCATGTTGAGAGAACTTTATATTAGATGTTCAGTATGAGCATTTAGCAAACAGAAACTGCCCACACTAGTCTCTCTAAATTAGACTCATCTGTTGTACAAACTTGACAGGGAAAATGTTCCCTTATCAGACCTCACTCCCTATCTCTCTCTGAGCACCTTTGAGTTTCCACTGTAATAATAATTTATTGAATGTGATAGTGGATAATGCATCACTAAATCAAACCCCTTCTGCATTTTTTCACAGTGCTGTGCATCCATTTTTCAGAATGTGCTGGACTTTAGAGAACGTCTGTGTGGATGATCTCTGTGCTTGTTCAACATACTGCAAGCATTTGTAAGCTGGAGACATGTGAACAAATGCATGTGTGGGTGTTTGCTATTGCACACTCTTCTCTAAGTTTAACACTTAAATGAACTCAACAAATAGAGTGCTAAGGGATTTATCTTGAGCAATATCCTTACATCCACAGCCAGAACACTCTCTCCTCTGATCTTTAGTATAAACACTTGGTCCGCCTATATAAACAAGTGTTATTTAAGTCATACTGAATAAAAAACATTATACAAAATTAATGTGTGGATTTAGTTGTGTGTTTATGTGCATGTTATCTTCACAATGTATTGTGATGACATTTATGTTTGTAATAAATGTTCAGTTTTTATAAGTTTTGTTATATAAAGGGTGGTCTGCACACACACACACACAAACACAAACACACACATCATTCAGTGTTTCCCAGCAGTTTGACAAATAGGGCCTGTAAAAACACACAAAAAAAACAAAAAAACCTTGTGGGGGGTTTTGTTTTTGTGTAGAAGTTTAAATGAGACAGAAGTCATGTTTGTCACCGCAGAGAGGAGGAAACCATAGCACTTTTCATTAGGATCACAGATAAGCATACATACACTGATAAAACATAAGTTATGTCATTATTAATCACTTTAATGTTTACAAATAACAAATATAGCCAATGCATATCACAAAAATGTGTTGTGTTTTGTCTTTAGGATAGTGTGCTAGAGGCTCACAATCTCAAGAAACATTAATGCTCAAGAAACGTTTCTTACTATTATGTTGAAAATGTTGAAAAAAGTTATGCTGCTTAATATTGTTGTGGACGCATTAATTCATTTGTTTTCAAGATTCTTTGCTGAACAGAAAGTTCAGAAGAACATCATTTATTTGAAATATAAATCTTTTGTAACATTAGAAATGTCTTTGTCACTTTCGATTATCTTAATCAATCCTGGCCGAATAAAAGTATTATGGAAGCTTGTTTCCACCAAAAAAATTAAAAATAAATAAATAAAAAATGAGAATTGTGACCTCACAATTGCAAGAAAAAAGTAAGAATTTAGAGATAAATAATTGCAAAAACAGAACTGCAAGACAAAAAATTCAAGTTTGTGAGACATAAACTCACAAATCTGAAGAAAAAAAATCTAAATTGTTCGACAAATCAGAATTCTGAGAAAAACAGTCAGAATTGTGAAATATAAACATGCAATTGAAGTCAGATTTGTGAGATAAAAAGTTGCCTTTGCCTTCTTTATTTTATGGTGGAAACAAGCTTCCATAAAGAATGAATTTCATTTATGTTATTTCACACATCATCATTTCGATTTATAGATTTAACAAGCAAACTTAATGGCTGGGAATCAGTGCTATAGTGCACACTACAGCTGATTTATGAGGTAGGCCAATTCAGTCACTGGTGTGACACGAGCAAGCAGACAGGCACAGAGAGAGCCGGGAATTCTCCAGTGGATATTTATCAGATGACAGTGCCGTGTAAACCTCAGCATGGCATGCTGTTTCACATTAGCATTTCACATCCTCATCATTCTCAGCATTCCATTAGTTGCAGATCTGTACGCTTTGTCATGGAACATACATTCAGTTAACTGGGGCTTTTGCATGCCTTGAATTTGAAACTACACATGGCTCTCATAGCTACAAGAAATAGTTCCCAGATTAGACATGAAGAGTTTCAAAGTATGCTATTAGCCACCCAATATAATCAACTTATTTGACACAGACCGATTAGCGCTAATCTTGGTATGCCTAATGTGATCTGTAGAAAGTTTTGCCTTAATTAGTGGTTCGAAAATGCATGAGAACATGCTGAGTCAGGGATGCCCCTCTACATCACGCAGCCAGACAGAGCGAGCAAGCCACAACATCTGAATAATGCATAACCCAACAGATCAAAGGTAACTCGTCTTCCACTTATCACACCACATTCAGCAGAATAAGAGAGAGAAACTCAGGAGCTACAGAATGAAACCACCTTTGTAGCTTTCTCTCTCCTTTGAGACTATGAGGGGCATATAAGAAATGGCCCTGATAACACATGCACATGGAAATGAGGCTGGCTGAGGAACCTTGCCATTCTAACAGTACTCGCATCAATGGGTCTAAGTCTTTTGTTATCCAAGACAGATAACACTGATGTATCTTCAGGATCTGTAGTTGCTGAAGCAGAAGTGATGTGTATTTTACTCTGGAAGTAATCAGTACATTCTTTCTGACTTTAGTGGGTAATAATTAGTTAGAACTTTATGTGTTCAATTGGACTGTTTCACATTATGTCAATATTTATATAGTATCGTTTGGTTTTAAATAAGACATCGAATGCAAACTGAATGCATTGATTTACCAAATAATGACCTTTTAAATGTCTCTGTATAGGTTGCATGAATGTTAAAATCAACATGAAATGGCAATCACAACCCTTTTTATAATAATAAATAACAAGTACCACATCTTTCACAGACATAACTCAGAAAACAATTCAGAATATATAATTCTGCTCTTGGATATCTAGCTTATTTGCTAATATATGGCTGAAACAAAACAAAGTGTAAAGGTCTGAGGTCACTAAACCTGTCAATCAAACCTCGCGATTCTTCAACCCCATAAAGCCTACTGCATCATATTTGATACGCAAAAGGCCTTAAAAATTATCAACATGATCGAAACCTTGCTGAAAAACCTGTTGTACACTGTAGTCTACTACATGCTTTCTGGTGTGTTTTTTTTCTAGCAAGTAAAAAGCCTTTATTGATTTTAATAAAGTAAAACAAATCATAAAACTAAACATTTAAATATCATTTTACTCAGACAAATGGTTTTATGATTATTATTTCATATGCCTGACTTTACAGGCTTAAGGAATAATTTCATATAACCACAATAAGTGTAACTTTTACCTAAGGAAACTTTGTCAAGACAAACTTTGCATGTTGGCTTAACAAGTTATAAAATGGTAGGCCTTAGAGGACAGATAGACATATAGACCAGGTTGGAAAAACACTTAATTTGCCAGAATGTCATTACCTGTTTAAACTCATTTTAACTTCAATTTCCCGCCATTCCAATTCAAAGTCCAATTTTAACTCTATGTGGGGTGGCAAAATCAATTCAAATTCACATTTATGAATCTAAAGGTGCCAGGTCTTCAATTCTGAATTTAGTTTGACCCTACTGTGGCTCCTTTCTAGGGTGTCATGCCTGAGGCTGAGACCTTGACCCCTTGGATTGCACAGGTGTGCAGTCAATTGCAGTCAAAACAACCGGTTAACAGTGTCCAATCTGATAATAGGGCTTGGTGACATCACCTAGAAAGGGAATTCATTTCAGAGACAGAGCAAGATATTCATTTTGCACTGTTGAATCGTGCACTGTAATACATCATCAGTATAACTTTAACCTCAGACAGCTGAGTTAGTTCTGAGTGCTAATTCTGATAACGCTATATGCTTGTGGTCAGAGCATGAGAAAGAGACAGAAAAAGTGAGTAAAAAGCTGAAGGGAATGAGAGAGAGAGAGAGCCGCTGGTTAAATATTGACATATGGAGAGAGCAGCCCTGAAGATACATTAACCCCCTGTCACTTACTCACTCACACACACACACATGCATACACACTCGCTCAGTGCTGAGCGACATCAGCGCACAACAGCTTGCAGAGTCTGTTCCTGTGAAAGAGGGGTCGATCTGGGGGTGGCTGAATTATGGATGAGAGAAATAGCGGTAGGCGGCGAACAAAATGGGAATCAGCTTTCGCATGGGCCGCTGTAAACGTGAGTCACCGGGGTCTATGAGCTGAACTGATGTGTAGAGGTGGGAAAGTGGAAATATCAATGGATAAGCAAGTTGCATTCATGCGTCATATGGAACAAAAACACAGATATACTGGAATCAGTTATAAATACTTATGTGTTTGTAGATCAGTGGTTCTTAACCAGGGGCTGTGACCCACTAGGGGCCTCAGCACACTTCCAAGGGGGCCATAACATGGCTTAAAATTATTTTTAAAAAGACAAAACATAGTTTAAAATAAGATAAAAACATAAAACATCAAGATGTAAGCTGAACTGGTGTAGAAACAATTTTCACTCAGAAATAATTACAAAGAAATGGCATTAACAAAATAGTTATTTGTTTGTGAGTAAACCTCAGGTATTTGTGAGTAAGCCTTAGGTATTTGTGATTACAAACTAGAAAAGTCATGTACAAAATCCATGAACATTCAGTTATTGGGAATTTAATTATTTAAATTATTATTATATTTTATTACTTTAATATTACGCCCTCCTAGTGTCTGTACATCAAATAAAGTTTAAAACTGAGCAATTATAGCAGAAATATCAGAAATATTGTCTTTGACAATATCAAAAGGATTGAGAATCACCGATATACAGTAGATGTTCTGTTGCTACTTACCCACTCTCATGTCCAAAAACGGGGGGGAAACCCCATAAATTTTCTCAAGTTTAATTATAGTATATTTTGCATCATTGAATTGAATTCAGAACTGTTTTTGTCCATACAATGCAAGTCAGTGGGGCTCAAAACAACGCTGGACCTTATTGACTTTCATTGTGGACAAAATACACTGTTTCCAGATATCTTCTGTGTTCAGTGATACAGGTATAGAATGACATGAGGGTGAGAAAATGATGACAATATTTATTTTTTTGAGTGAAAGAGCAAGTGTTCTACCACCAATCTTCAGTAGCAGACAAGAGTTTGGACAGGAGATGTGTCCCTAGTGTGTAACTGCACAGAATCAATGTCAGTCACATTGATTTCTTGTGTCAAGGAAGAGCTCAGTCATTGCTAGAACAAAGATAGACAAACACAGCATCATCAGAAACTCAGCATCTTCTTTCTGTTCAGATTTTTTTCAAGAGCTGATTATTAATTAGCAGCGGATCTGCAGATATTTTGACTACCAGACTGAGTGAGCGTTCACTATGAAAACGTGAGTGGTCTGTTTATCGCAGCATCACATTTTTTACCTTAATCTTTCATTCCTATCAGTGATGGAATGGCACACGGACCTGATGACCTCAATCCATCGTTTGAAGTTAGCATCACTGAAGCGTGTGCAGGTATGAGTGCGTAACTCCCTCGTGACCACAGAGTTCTGTCTGTGAAAAAGAAGCACTCAAAATGATAATGTGCACAACTAGACAGATAACTGTCTCAGAAGGTCTTCTTAAGAACACATTTAGCAATTTCTTTTTCCCTTCATGAGCACTTTTGTCATTTTAAATGACTGGAACAGCTTGTTTTATATCAATTAAGTTAAGAGTTTCAAAAGAAATTTAAAGTATTTGCATTTGTTTACTCTACTATGTAGAAGAGCCCAGAAGATTTATCCAATAATCTCTGAAAAACCTAATACAGTTAGAATCAACATTAAAGTGTTAAACTAAGGAGCATTTATAAATGATCTGCATACGATCTGCCCTTCATTCTGTTTGATCAAAACATCATTACAAATTACAAATGCATCAGTATGGAGTGACTATTAATTATTATTTATCTATTATTAGATAAATAGTAATTATTAATAATTACATTTTATTGATTTGATAATAAAACTACAGATCCTGAAGAAACACCACCTACTGTATGTAATAAAATATTTTACTTTTTGTATTTTATTATTCTTATTTAACTTTTTTTATTATTGCGTTAATTAAGCCAATTTGTACAGTAATATCATGGAGAGGGACAGGAGAAAATTATAAGGAAATGTTAATAAAAATACATATTTTAATGTTCTTATTTATTGTTTATTTTATTAAAACTTTTTTAAAGTCTTAAAGCAATAAATGAATAAAAAACAATATTTTAATAATAATATTTTCATTTTCAGTATTTGCTTTAATGAAACCAATTTGTAGTGAAACACAATGTAATGAAACAGCATAAAGCCTTCACTGGCTCATTCTGCAGTGTTTTCTCTCATATATGTAAAGCCCTTGGATCTCACAGTCACGTACTGGCAGCAGTATGTGGTCTAGACATCCTGAATGGTTGAGGCCAGACATACCTGAGGTCATTGTGTTCGTCTGTATTCCTGCATCCTCATACCACAGACATCGTAAAGAACGTCCTCAGGTTACTTTTGTAACCATGGTTCCCTGAGTAGGGAACGAGACACTGCGTCCTCTAGGGGTCGCTATTGGGAACGCCTCGTCGTGACCCGTGTCTGACGCATACATTGAAAAAACACCAACACATTTGGCTGGCGAGAAAGAAAAAAAGAGAAAAAAGAAAAAAGGAAGACATCCCATGACGTCACTTCACTACCGGTGCGACTATAGGATAAATAGGCGCCGGGAGAACACATCATTCACTTCTTCGTCTGAATCTTGCTTCGATCATGGCAGAAGCCTAGCGTACGCAGTGTCTCGTTCCCTCCTCTCAGGGAACCATGGTTACATTGAATAACCTTAAGACGTTCCCTTTCCTTACTACCCAACTTTTTACCTGTTAGGGCCAGACTCCTGGCCCAGGGGGAGGGCTCAAGGCTTGGAATCAGGAATAGAATCCTTTAAGGGAATACGACCAAGAAACCTAGTATCACACTATTCTTGGCCTGTCACACAGGGGCTACCACTTGCTCTTGCATAAGCTCTGAAAAGAACTGTCTCAACAGACCTCTAGTGGCCACACCCTGTTAATGTAGGTATCCTAGGATACCTAAGTGGATTGGTGCCCAAGGTGAATGGGGCTTAACCAGCTCAAGAAAGGGCACGATGCAACCGTGCGAAGCCCTCACCATACTGGATTTTAGAAAAGAACGCAAAGAACTAGAGTGCGAACTTACCACAATGTGGATTTTAGAAAGTGCAGCAAAGACTTAACGTGCACACTTACCATAACATGGATTTTAGAATACCGTTCTAAGGGGCTCTCGTGACACTCTGAAAGATCCGCTCTCATGTAATTGTGCACACCACACCAATATGTTTGAGAGTCACCAACCCAAATAAAAACAAATTAAATCGATCTAAGATATAAAGGCTGGAATTGCTAGCAGTAATCTCTAGCTGCGCGGCAAACACCCACTCTCACACGAGAGGGGGCTTGACCATACCGCAGGTTCCAATTCTGGAACAGCTAGAAATATTTAACGTAGCTGAGGGAGCAACACACCCACTCTAACACGAGAGGGAGGCTCGGACCTACAGCCATTGTTTCCCATACTGTAACTGCCAGCATAAGTTACCTTCTGAGAACACAGACCCAGCGCTCAACGATAAGGGGGCCTCGCCCCTCATTCTCGGTAGAAATCAGAGGTACGTGTACTGCCACTAGCCAAACACTCAATGCATCAGAGAGGCGATTTGGAAAAGGCTATTCACCTGATGTCTGCTGGTTCCAGGTGCTCTGTGAAAACAGAGAACTCAACTCTTTCCACGTGAGAGGAAAACTCTGAACTCGAAGCTCATAGACACCCCTTTGGTAAGGGGATCATGCTAAGACTACCACCAGAACAGCCCAGAGCGCACCCGGGCCGCTTTCGTAGGAACAGCATGCTCATAGTAACCCAATGGGGGGGGAGTGATACTTCCCAGTGTGTCAAAATAGAGACACACATGGTTTGTGTAGCCCAAGGTACCAGGGTCTACCACTCAGATAAGGAACGAAGCTACAACGCGTACCCTTACCATACAAGATTTCAGAAGTGCTCAAAGTGCTTCACGTGCCCACTTACCACCCTGTGGATTTTTAGAAAGTGCGCAAATTGTTCAACGTGCACACTTACCACTATGCTGGTTACCATAGCAGAATTTAAATTTCCAGGCATCCTGATCATCACAGATACCCGAGTACTAAGGGCCAAACGAGGAGGCAAGCCAATAACAAAAGATAACCCTCTAAAGTGAGGGGAGCACTGCCTGAGACAGCATTACAACATGAAGGTTCTCGCAAATGCCACCTATATTTCCCGCTCTATGCTTCAGCAAGAGGGGATATCCTGGAGCCCGGATATCCAGGAATCTTTTTGCAGTGTCGTACCGGGGACCTGATGATCAAGAAGGCTCCCGCACAAGCCTCTGACCTGGCCGCATGGTCCAGAAAGCATGAAGCCGGAACCAGGGCTACCATACCGGTTGGACACAATATCGACGAGTGAGGTAACACTGCCAGTCGAGCACCTGGTTTCTGAATCCAGCAAACGGGTACTCGCAGAGGACCTACCTTAGAAAGGACAGAAACACACCGGTCCCGGAAGACGCTGCAAAGAATCTCCAGAAGGATATACACACCTACCAACCGCACATTCAAACATATAAGATATATATATATAATATCTATATAGATGGCATCATATCACCCACCATGGTCCCGCCCGTACCCCACAAGAAAAAAAAAAAAAAAAAACAAAAGGCGATCAGAGAAGCTCTAGTCCGGACCATCAGTAAGGGTGCTATGAAGTCATAGAACCAACCAAAAACATCATAGGCCCAGCATAGGAGACTGTAATGCAGGAGGTTCCTACCTAACCTCGGTCAGGTGGAGTTCTGGTGGTTATAGGGGAATTAGGAAGTGGAAGAAAAAGGGCAGATGTGACACCCCCAAAGGAAATGAGTAGATACTCAAGTATCACTCCGATCCGGACGAAAGCACTGACGCCTTGTCTGGATCACATCCCTTAGGTCTTGCCTACCTCCCTTTGACCCGCGATTCCTCCTTCCCCTACCTGCGGGCGGAGGAGGAGCGCAAGTCGTGACACTAGCCTTCTGTGCCCATCTCTGATCCTCAAACCGAGACGGACCAGGACCCCTATGTTGTTCGGGCTCAGACCTGGACCTTCGTGGAATGAAGGATTTAAAGTCTGCTGAGCGCGCCTTCGCCTCCCTGAACTTCTCAACGGTGGTACCAAAAAGTTCAGAAGGCGAAACCGGAGCATCGAGAAGAAAGCCCCTCTCTTCCATACCGATATCTGCCAGGTTCACCCACAGATTTCTCTCCGTTACCACCATGGCCGCCATAGATCTGCCAATGGCAGTGGCGGCCTGTTTAGTGGCACGGAGAGCAAGATCCGTGGTGCGGTGCAGCTCAGCTACCTGATCAGGAGAAAGGCCCTCGCCTTTATCCAGGTCTTTCAGCAGATCAGCCTGATATGCCTGGAGCACTGCCATAGTGTGCAACGAAGCCACAGCCTGACCTGCTGCTGCGTATGCCTGCTATTTAAGCGCGATGTATCCTGGAGGGCCTTAGATGGCAAGGAGGAAGTATTAAGGGAGGATGTCTCGCCCGAAGAGAGATAGCTAGCCATCATCTCTTCTACAGTGGCATCCTCTCATAGCCGTTTTTCATGCATCGCCTCGATTTGTCATAACTCTTATGCTGGACTCGATAGTCGCGGAAAAAAAAAAAAAAGAAACGGCCTCTTCCATTCTTTCTCTATTTCAGTATGCAAATCAGGAAGGAATGGAAGGCTCACCTGAGCTGGACGGTTATGGTCAGAAAGATAACACTCATCAAGACGACTCCGCGGCGCCACTCTCTTGGCCTGCTTCCACGGCAAGTCTAGCCTCGCTGTGGCGTGATCCATAACTTTCAAAAGCTCGTCATACGCTGGGCAGGAGGATTGGGAAGGCTCAGCGTCAGCCTCTTCGCCGTCCTCAGACATCTCTTGCTCTTCTTGGGCTAAACCCAGCAGAGCACTGGCCCCTGGATCAGATGATGTCAAAGAGATAACATCATCCTCCAGCGGCTCTCTCTCATCCGCAGCCAACGAGCGCGAGAAGGAAAGCCCCTCCCTAAACTCATCAGCCAGGTCCACCTGAGATCCCCACAAGCTCATTCCCTCCCGTGCCTCAGCAGCGGCAGGTCCTGAACCGCAGGAAGCAGATGGCTGCCCCTCTTACCTCGAAAAGAGAGACAAACGAGAGCAGAGCTTTTTCCCTTGGAAAAAACGTTCACAATGCACGCAAATCGCCCCCTCAAGAACGTCGCATGCGTGCTCCTCGCCCAAACACAAAACACAGAGATCGTGTGTGTCATCAGGTGTCAAATAGCGATGACACGGATGCACACACTGTCTAAACGCTCTGCTAGTGTTTGCCATAATAATAGATAGTAGATCGCTCTTACCACGTTCAAATGCACGCTTCAAACAAAACAGTCATTGAAGACGAAGAAGAGAATGACATGTTCTCCCGATGCCTATTTATACTATAGTCGCACCAGTAGTGACGTCATGGGCTGCCGCCGGCCAACGTGTTGTTGGTGTTTTTTCAATGTATGCTTCAGACACCAGTCACGACGAGGCGTTCCCCATAGCGACCCCTAGAGGACGCAGTTCGAAGTTCCCTTGAAAGGGAACTGCTGTATGAGTTTTAATCTGTGGGAAACAGCGTTGTATGAGTCTATGCCTGTGGTCTCAGTAGTCTTTGAATTCAGATGTATGCACTACACTGAACAACATATTTCAAAGGAAGCCAGGGACATGTGAAATCTAGTGAATCAGCACTGTGAACCAAATAAGAGGTTCACTGATAAACAGCACAATCAGTTTCCAAGAGCTTTTGTGCTTCTGAAGGGTTATGGAGCCCCCCCCTGCTGTCCCTGTGTTCAGTTTTCTTCAATTTATTTTTTTTGTTCCCCAGTTTCTAGGTCAAGGGCTCCCCCTATGGCAGACTGCCAGTTGTAACCCAGTCTCACATAATCCAGCACAATAATTCAAGCCTCCACTGAGTTCCTGCAGCCCTGCCCTAGCAACCTAAACTTGACACATAGTGTAGGGACACACTTTATTACTCGTAACAGCTAATAGATAAAGAATGTGTGTGTGTATTTACAATGCATGTCTTTCTCCCTGCCCTCTGGCGAGTTGCATAATGTGACTGCTCACCGTCTGGTTGAGTAACTGGTTTAACCTAAGACTGGATTCTCTTCAGGGAGTTTTGTGTGCTTATGTCAGCTGTTTGTTGAACAATAGGTAAATAAACGAGAGGCAGACTGAATCCAGTGTGATTACCTGGGCCATGACACATGTTTTGTTTTTTTTTTACTTTGAAAAGTTGATTTTTTTTAAGTATACTTTATTATTTTAAACAATGTTTTCAACATTGATAATATAATCAGAAACATTTCTTGAGTAGCAAATTGGCCTATTAGAATTAATTCTGACTGATCGTGTGACACTGAAGACTGGAGTTGCCGAAAATTCAACTTTGCCATCACAGGAATACATTACATTTTTGGACATAGGATATAAAAGTGTTATTTTACATTCTATTAATAGTATAAATAATAGTATACATCTATTAATAGTAGACAATATTACTATTTTACTGTATTTTTGATTAAAAATAAATCACACCAACCCGAACGTAAATGGTAGTCTATTTTATATACATATAACATATAGCATTGGCAATTATATTTTAATGCTTTTTTATAGCTTTTATTTCAATATATTTGTCCATAAATCTGGATTATAGGGGCAGATCATTACGAAAAAATTAGCATGAAAATAAAAGTTATGTTTATACTGAAAAATGAAATAAACAACATCAGCTATTCACTGTTAAAGTGATTATTTTCTCATGTTCCCATTTAGGCCCATCATGAGGATGTGGAGAGTGGAGAATAAACAAGGCCTGGAACTACAGCTGAGCGCAATGAAGAGATGTGGACTGACACAGTCCTCGCAGAGGTCACACACAGACATGCTCGCTCACACGCACACACACATTACTGCTGCTCCCCTGAGACATACAGTTAATGTGTGTGTGTGTGTGTGTGTGTGTGTGAATGCCATCTGAACAACTACAGATTCTTTCAAGCCCCTGTCAGGCCTGTTCTCACCAGTTGCTTTCCCTTCTCCCCCAGAGACTCCTGACATTCTGCTGTGTACTTGTGTCCAGTCAGCCGTTCACCTCACACTCACCTTACACCACACACACACACTCTCTCTCTCTCCCAAAACCCCCTTCTTCATCTCACCCGTCGCTCTCAAGGCGAATAACAGCGTCCGCTGAATAATGCTCTGTGAGGAAAAACAGCCCTCATTAAGCAAACCAAGCTGCTATCGTTCCTGTCACCAGGCTTTAAGACAAAGTAGAGGCTACGGTCCGACAGGCTCTCCTGTGGCGCTGCAGTTTGCACTTTAGTTCAGTGTGTTTTTAATGGTTTCTTGTAGTGCAGCTCTAGTCCTCTACAACACTGCAATGACAGTTTTGGCTATTATATCTCCAAAGACGTGACTTAAAGTGATTTCAAATCTACGTTAATCTAAATATGCCGAGCATAAGCTGTAGCATTTGTCATTATCCTGAATGAGCTTTGGAGCTTTCATTAGACAACACTGCCATGACTATTTTTAGTGGTGTGTAATCACCTCTGCTGAGCTACACTATGAAATCTAGTGCTTCTAGACATACATATCTGCGTGATCTACCCCCTTTAAAGGGACAGTCCACAAAAAACCTTTGTGTAATTGCCAACCCGTATTACTAATGTAAAACAAAACCTGCAAACGAAGATATTTAGCAGAATGTCCAAGCTCTTTTGCTCTTTTGATACTGTACATAAAACATGATATAGAGAAAATAAGACTATAGTAAAGACTGCAGTAAATTCAGCTTTGCCTCACAGGAATAAATTACATTTTAAAATACATTAATTGTAAACAGTTCGTTTTAAATAATAAGAGTATTAATAATAATATACTTATATATATCTATATATTATCTATATATAATATATATAATAAATATATTCGAGCTATATAATATATATATAGCCGTTTTTACTGTATGTAAACTTTTATATAGACCCAAACGTTTATATATACAATATAAACAGCTATTTTATAATAACCAGCAATTGAGTTGACAAGAAAAAATGGATAATTGTCGTTCGTTTTCTGTCTGTCTGTCTGTCTATCTATCGATCTATCTATCTATCTATATTTTTAATGTAAAAACATGCAATATAAATAACTAAATAGTGACTGACCAAGATTACAATTGTTTGTGAATACACTCTTTTTCCTTTACACTAAGTTAAATTACACATTCCGTCAGCATATGTTAGAAAAAATATATACATGAAAAAAAACTTTGGCGCCTGGAAACACATTTTCATAAAACCATACAAATTACATATAAAATATAGAATATATAGTTATATCATAAACATATATAAAACAATAAAGCCTTTCCATTTCTGTGTGATTTCGATATATATTTATATTTGCTCATACATCTATAAGAACTTATGGGAACAAATCATGACAAATTAAGAAAAACTACATTGTTTGATTTTTAAAGTTAAAGTTAGTGGATTTTTGTTGATGTGTAGAAAAATGCCTATAATAACACATAGGATATGTGTTATTATATATGTATAATAACACATTTCAATAATACATTATTTTAATTTATTAAATCAGTTTAAGGGGGAAATAAAAATGAAATAAGATAAGTGTTGGATCTATTTCCTGTATGTCAGTGCAGGCTGTCAGATACTACAACCCTTGGTGAAATAGCAAATATTTTCCTGGTGAAATATTCCTTTAACAAAAACTCCCAGCATCCCCATAAGATAAACCTGTGATGTGTGCAGAGCTATTATTGGTAACTGTACACTATTAAGGAGCAGTTTCTCTAATTACAGCTGGGAGCCATGAGTCAGAGTTACTATTGCATCCTTCAAATGACTTCTGTTGCACGTTGCAGAGCCAGGGTTACAGAGACAAGACAACACTCCCACACCAACTCATACAGCCACACACAGATGGCTGGCCTCTGCTGGGGTATATTATTTGTGTGATCCCTCAGTCCATCTTTGCCGGGCTATTTTTAAAAACCCTAGCAGCGCGTGGCCATGCTTAAATGCATGCTGTCAGTCAGCAGGTTCACAGATTAGACTGTTTTTCTACCATCTGTGGCCGTATCTCATTTCACGTATACAGTATCATTTTATGCTGCACGGATCCGGGGGCAGGAACACTAGGTTGTGTTGTGAGGAAAGCAGTGGGCAGTGCCAGTAAAGTCATGAAGCTGTGGGTTATCAAATTCAAAACATATGAGTATTGATCATGGCTGTTGCACATGTAGACACGATGCATATCATATTTATAGTAATACATGACAATACACAATATATTGATAATGGTGACCCTATTGGTACTTGCCAAAACTGTATGTATGTATGTTTGCATTGTTTGTTTGTATTTTCTGTTCCACATTTAAAAAGAAATAAACAGTGATATAGCTTTTCTATTTAGTATTTACATTATAAATTTGCTGCCTGATTTCATCTGAAATGTCTTTATAGTTTTTATTCATTTTTATATCAGTTTTATTTTTAGTTATTTTAGTACAAGATAAATGAAAATGTAAAATGTTGCTTTTGGTAACTAGCTAAAAAAAAAATTAATTTTGATTTTTCAGTTAATTTTATTTTAATGCAAGTAAAAAGTTTTTTTATATTTAGTTTTAGTTTCAGTTAATATTAACACTACTTTGTAAAGATTCTCTTGTTTCCATTGAAGCACAAGCTCTTTGGATCTTCTCAAATCACGCCGGAGAACATGATCAACAGAGCTATGAAAAAAATGAAAACAATTTATTAAATTAATTTTTCAATTAAACTTCTCACACAAATTGTTATGTAATTCATATAATTAGTCATGAATAAAATTGTATATAATCAGAAAAATGCTAAACTTTGTATAACCCCATTGTATACACACACACACATACAGTAGTTATTCAAACATTCAAAACACATAGTAACTGAGTTACACACAGGAATGTGTGAGCACACAGACGGAGCTACTGAAGGTCAGCTGCAATAATGTATGTTGTGTATGTGAAGCGTGTCTCTTTAACCCTGCTCCTACTGCTGGTGATTATTTTGGAGGTATGAGCCACAGGCCTCTCGGCATACAGTACATACCTCATTCGGGTGGACTAGGTACACCGCCTGCTGAGACCCCATTGTGGGCACTTGTCCTGAGGTAAAGCAGCAGTGTCTCCCTGAGCCTGGGTCGCATGCCTGAACACCAGGGGCACATGCTACACTATAAGCATAAGCACACGCCGCCTGCCTGTCTGGCCTGTCAGCAGCAGAACCAGGTCATGAGAGGTAAACAGGTGCCTGATCTCAGCTACAACTGGTTTTACACAGCAGCACATATAGATGGATATTATGAATATAGATGTAATAACCTTTCTGGAAAATCCAGCTTAAGTTGGTCATTAACTGGTCTAAACTGGTTATTAGCTGACCCAAGTCAGAATTATTAAAGCTCTGGATTTTAATTTCATGTTTATTTCAAGTTTGTATTTTCAGGGCTGCCTAAGCTGAACTAAATATACTAACTGGTATCATTTAATAAAGTTTGATGGCATTAAATTCTAGGCGCAAGTGTTATTTTTGTATTATTGATATCCAAAAGTTGTGGTTAATATTAGATTTTATTTTATATAGTCTTTTTTAATTTAAATTTTAAAGTTTTTGTAATTTTTTGTTTGTGTTTTTGTATTTTTTAGTAACAAATATAGATTGTTTTAGTTTTATTATATTTGGTTAGTTATTTTTGTACTTCACCTTAAACAAAAATAAGAAATGATGCATTTGCAGCTAACTGAAATAAAATAGGTTTAGTATATTTTATTTTTTTGCGTCTAATGTTTATTTTATTTCATGGTTTAGTTTTAGTTACACAAAGTAACAAAGTGTTATCATTTTAGACCATCTTGAACCAACTAGAAACCAGCTACCATGTTCTAACCATTATATCATCTTATGTTGGGTTTTCCAAAAGGGAAGTTCTGCAAGTGTTACACAGGTAGGGAAATTTCAAGCAGTCTCTGCTGTGATGTTTAGTCATTCCCAGGGTCACTAAAGCCTTACAGAAGGGGTTTTGTGCCTGGAAACATGGCCTGTGAGTCACCAGTGCTTGTCTTTTCCCACACAGAGAGTGCTGTGTTTGTGCAGAGAGACACAACCACGAGAAGCTGGACTACAGCCCATACTTTTATAGGGAGTGAAGGAGAGGCCAGCCAAGCCAGCAGAGAGGCTTTGAGTGAGGGGCTTTAATGGCTGTATAAACAAGATTATCGGTAGCTGAGCTTGTTCCAGTATTATGATACCAGTTACCACACACCCGCACACACATACATATACTCAATGCTAAATCTCAGACATACATTCACTCTTTAAAGTCACACAAAAAGCTGCAACGGGTCATGCTTGGTCAGACAAACAGAAATACAGACTGAAAGACCGGTCTGTTTTCGGTATTTTTCACATTTGGTTAAAGCTACGACACACAGCACTCAGAGTAAGGTCACTGTCTACCGTCTGCGTGTCTCATCTAGCCAGTCTAGAGCAACAGGTGCCCTTAATGAGTTACATCAATATGTGTGATGTTGAAAAACACCACACTTACATAAAGCACTGCATACACAACTGGAATTTTCCATTGACTCACAAACACAGGCAAACAAGTACACAACAACAACAAAACTGAACTAATGAACAGATATATTTATACATAGCCAACTAGTCAGACAAGTAGATAGAAAGACAGATGAACAGACGAATGGACAGACAGACAGACGAACCAGATGACCTGCTCTTATCACCTGATCGAGGTTGTATCTCTCTATGAGTGCTGCTGGATCTTAGTGCTGCGTTTGACACTATCGACCACAACATTCTTTTGAATGGACTAGAAAATTATGTTGGCATTAGTGGAATTGTTTAGTACAGAATAACTGCGGAGGGTAAGGGCCATTCTTCTAGAGACAGGACATGTTTTAACGCGTAATATGATGACATAGAGCAGCGAATGAGCTTCCTGTAAGTCAGAACAGAGATCATGACGAGAAAACACAGGCAGCACAGCGCTAGAAGCAGGCAGCTTAATGCTCATCTATAAACTCATTGGGAAAAATGAATACAAAAGGATGATTGGTCTGCGCTATTCGTTTTAAAAGGGAAACGCTAGGTAAACGCACCCTAAAAGATGTATGAAATAGTTATAAATAGATGAAACTGAAAACTATTTTAACTTTATTAAAACTATTTGCACTGATTTATTGTGCTGGTTACATTGTGCCTTTGTGCTTTTTTTGTCCGTTGTGCCGTGGCTTCAGAGATTAGTCTTTGGTCCCTGTAAAAAAGTTCTGAAAAAATAAAGTTTTTTTTTTTTTTTTAGATAATGTAATTTTGTTCAAATAGATTTCATAAAGTTGGTATCGAAAAAAGTATTGTTCAGGAACCAGTCTTGAAGGTATCCGATACCCAGCCCAAATTATGACATCGCTGAATCAATGATGAACTGACTTTAACTGAAAATGTAGTTTACTGTTGTCCTTTTGCAGTCTCAGCACATGTTTTATTTCTGTTTAACACTGTAAAGCTGTATGACAGAATCTGTATTGTATAAAGCGCTATATAAAAAAAGGTGACTTGATGAAGATAGAGAGCTACGATATAGGACCGGACAGATAGTATAAAAACAGTAGAACAACTTACCAGAAACGACACATTGCTTAAGTTTGATGCTATATAATAATTGCGTTACCCCCCAGTTTTTCTCAATTGCTTTGGCACATTTTTCGAAACAGTTTTAACATTCTCTAAACTGTGAGTGCAAATGGAACTTCAGAACTTTATTGCATGTCTGCAAAATGTAATTACTCACCCAAAACATTTCATTCATGCTTCAAAACCTAGATATCGTGTCAGTAATTTGGCCAAGGCCACCAAAATAAAGTATTTTTGTCATCACGTGAGCCACACTGGTCAAAATGTTTAGTTGTTTTTTCACCATGACAGTCAACCATGGAAATGAAGGTTTTATAAAAAATCTGTACATTTCATATTTCTTATGTTACCACAAATACACAAACCAACTGCTTTTGAATAATTCAATTATTCTTGGTGGACATTGTCGCTCTTGTTGGGTCAGGCCAGATTATAACATCCACCTGTGATGCTTTTGCATTGCCCTTGCCCCGGGGAAAAAAACTCTCTTTAATGCCGCAACCCATCCCCTGCAATGTCAGCTGTGATGTCATCACTGCCAGCATTCATGGAATTCCAACAAAGACATTGAATTCTGGGTTATTATCATATACTTTACACCTCCCATGCTGAAAAAAAACTCTTTATTGATTTTAGGAATGGAGAGTTGGTGGAAGGAACTCACTGTTATACTTTATGAGCAGCAAACCAGTCCTAACAATGTTGGTTCGGTGGAGTGACATTATCCCAGACAAAAATAATAGGCAAATATGGTCTAACTAAACCTTTCTTATGGAATCGGTTTCTGTAAACGGTGTTTAGGAAGGCCAGTGAGAAGTTGGCTATCTATAGGGCAAGGTGGGATCGTGTGCTCAAACCATCTTTGAAATGGCAGAAACATTGTAACTATTGGCCACCTGGTGATGTGTCATTGTGCTCGTGTCCAAGAGATTGTTTTTTTTTATTTTTTTTTTTTTTTTTTTTTTTTTTTTTTTTTTTTTTTTTTTTTTTTTTTTTTTTTTTTTTTTTTTTTTTTTTTTTTTTTTTTTTTTTTTTTTTCTTTTTTTTTTTTTTTTTTTTTTTATTTTTTTTTTGTTTTTTTACTTTTTTATTTTTTTTTTTTTTTTTTTTGTTTTTTTTTTTTTTTTTTTTTTTTTTTTTTTTTTTTTTTTTTTTTTTTTTTTTTTTTTTTTTCTTTTTTTATCCGACTCGTCTCAGGCTTTGGACAGATTGAACCCGGCCCCCGTCCACAAAAACAAGAATGTGGGTTGTTTCATGTCCTTCTAACTCCATGATTCTCTACGAAGAAACACAGAAACAAAATAAAGTTAATTTTTATTCTAGAGTTCAGTAAATGTTTTCTCTTCTTATGGGTTTCTAAAACTTCAAGTAATACAGACATCTTGGAAGTACAGTAAAACTCACCACTAGTTTACCTGGACATACTGGTACCGCAGCTACTTCACTCTTTCACTATTCCTCTCAAATGGCACCATGTAGAGTTGTTTCATAGTCATTTGATGTATTTTCAAAACTCTGTCTATGGTGGAAATGCTGACAGAATTTATATTTGCGAAGACATTATTGTCATTTATGATTGCACTTTGGATCTCTCTTAGCCTGATGGAATTGGTGGCTATGACCATGTTGCAAATTTCTTGTTCTTGCTGATGGTTAAATACTGCTGCTCTGCCACCAGCGCGAGGTTGTTGTGTGGTTCTATAGAATGTACAAATAGACTTGCATTTACCTTTCAAATATTGTTGTTTATAAAAATGCTTTACATACTGTAAAACAAAAAAATAAATACATATTTACCTGTTTTCCCTACGAAAAGTTTGCACAATTGATGACACTGTGGACCAGTTTACATTATGCTGTACTCTTTGACCAGCCTCTTCCATTGTAAAACCACGATTTATGACATGATCCACAAGTGTGGCTCTGATTTCATCAGAGACTCTGACTCTTCTATTTCCACCTCTTCCTCTGTTATGCCTTCCTCTAACACCACCACCACATATTCTTACACGTCTTCCAATTGCTCTTCCACAAGCATGTTGCTGCAGTTCAGGGTTGTGGAAGTCCTCCATTCTCAAAAAATTTTAGTGATTGTGCTGTGGGCAATCTACATATATATGCTCCCAAACTTGATTGGTTGAATGGTTGATTCAAATTGTATTGCAATTAGAGGTCATTTGCCAATTTAGCAGACATTACAAACAATGTCAATGTCAGATATTTATGGAATATACATACGTG
Organism: Sinocyclocheilus anophthalmus; assembly: GCA_018155175.1. NCBI lineage: Eukaryota > Metazoa > Chordata > Actinopteri > Cypriniformes > Cyprinidae > Sinocyclocheilus > Sinocyclocheilus anophthalmus. The sequence goes on along the minus strand of JADLZN010008306.1, from coordinate 470,469 downwards.
TATACCAATTTTTCATAATTGAATGGATCGTTTTGAATGTGATGGCTTACACGATGAAAAATGTTTTTGAAGTTGTGAAGAGTTTGACAGTTTAAGTGAGAATCAGCAATACAATAATCAGTTTTGATCAACAAGCCATATGCAATTACTTGTGCAAACTGCAGACAATTGTACTTACTGTTTGCACACATGTGCCAAAGCATTTGCAATTTGCTCAAATCAATAAGAAATTCCAATCTGATGTGAACAAGAAGCTAATTGCTCAGAGATCTGAACTTATTGTTTCAGGAAAAAAAAGTTTCATTCAAGAATTGAGCCAAAGCACAGTGAGAAAAACTGTTAATAGTGTTCTTCGTCTGTTTGATTACGTCTTTAATTGATTTTTCCGTACATTTCTGCCATATGTACATTAACTGACAGTCACCACTGATAAGCTACCACTAAATATTGTAGAAACTTAATTTGCTGTAAAGTTGCTTTGCAACGATTTGTATCGTGAAAAGCGCTATACAAATAAACTTGAACTGAATTGAATTGAATAGACAAATATAGATACAGACAGACAGATATAGATAGATAGATAGATAGATAGACAGACAGACAGACAGACAGACAGACAGACAGACAGACAGTCAATAAATATAGAGAAGATAAATAGATAGATAGACAGATAGATAGATAGATAGATAGATAGATAGATAGATAGATAGATATAGATAGATAGATAGATAGATAGATAGATAGACAGACAATCAATAGATATACAGACAGAGAGATGGATAGATAGACAGACAATCAATAGATAGACAGACAGACAGACAAACTGTCTAGAATGAATTTTATAGCATTCGTTGCTTTTTGCATGTGTACGTATTGAATTCAGTCCACAGCCTCACTACATAAAATGTAGCCCTGTCATTGAGTGTTTAGTTCTTCCCCTCTTTTTTTTTTGCTCTCTTCCTCTCACGCTCTCTCTAGCAAGTGCTTTTAGTATTACACTTTACAGCTGACAGCACATGTTGAGGCAGCAGATTCCACTACTTCAGATATTTGTGGTCCACAGGTCCTCTGATTGGTTGAGGAGCCTCTGACACTGGAGATGCAGACAGCCAATGAGGTTTCTGCTCCAGGGAGCTGTGAGGAAGGTAGTAAATCAATGGTATCTGGTGTCTGGGGCAGTGCTGACACACACGGTCACTGCAGACTGTTGAAAACACACAGTCGGACACCTATTCAGTGCTAAACTCTTTAGATTTAGCGCAGGCTGTTCCGTCACTTTGTGAAATGTTTTTCCTCTGTTTTGACTATCCTGCTGTTCTCTTGTCTGTTTTATACTAATCTCACCCAGATTGTGAAAAACATCTGCAAAGGAATGAAAGAGCGTACACCGGACAGCCTTCAGGTCCATTTCAGGCCGGGTTTCAGCAGGCACCTTATGGCTGTTGCCACGGGGGCCTGACAGCTGAAGCCGTTATGGGCATAAGCTCACATTTATTCAGACAACTGTAAGACGTGCTACGTCAAACCCTGAAACACTACTAAATAGTTTCAACAAAGATCCACTGAGCCTTTGTACTTCCACAGCCAGCCTCCTAATGCCTCACATCTCCTCTCAAAGACATTTTCAAAGACTCTGGATCATACACAATGGAAGACATCCACTAAGCTGAGGGAAAATTGGATCTGGTGCTTATGAAAAACTGTTATCATATGCAAACAGAATAAATCCACCAGCATGAGGATGTTGATTGACTTAACATTTAATGAAATGTTGCTTTACATGTTCACATGTCATGTCACAGATAAAATGTAAAGACATGAGAATGGTTAGAGTTTAAATCTGCCCAGATAGCACACGTACATCTGCAAGATATCTCTGTTAAAGATCGCTTCATCTGGAAAGCGTCTGCTGTGCGCACCCGAGTTCGGACCCAGGTGCACAACGAAATGCTAGTGTGAAAGCAGCCTTAGTGTGGACAAGGCCAAAGGTTTCTACAATGAGTTTTTGCAGTGTAGAGTAATGCATCACAGACATATCTGCTGATTCCTCAAACACAATGTTAATCAGAATTCACTCACTGCTCACAGCGTTTTGTTCAGTGCTGAGTTATGCAAGCTCATGAATCCTCTTATTATAACAAACAAAAGTGTAGACACGATGTAAATAAGCGATTCATTGTACAGTCTAGGGAGCTTCATTGATTATAATGGAACTTTGTGAGATCGCGAGGACTAACTGAGTAACAGTTTTTAATAATTATTAAGGGTGTTTGCAAATGTGAAATTGATTTAATACAACAGTTCAATAAACAAGAAGTAAATATTAAGAGACTTACGTTTTAGACACCACATTGCCTGATTTTGCTCTATTTCATCAATGAAAATAGCTTCAAACTAAATCACAGCTGTGCCGCTGGCATCTCCAAACTAACACAGTCATGTTTCGTTTATGAATGTATGTGTGTTTTTAAACGAATCCAGTGAGTCAATGATCCAATTACCAATTAATTTCATTCTTTTCATTCGGCCTTTTGAACGAATCAATTGAATGATTAAGTGATCAAATCACTTGCCATCACCTACTGGCAGTTTTAGTTTAATTTTAAAAATATATTTTCTGTTCAATCATTTAATATTTCTATATTCAAAAATTTATATTTAAAACATCAATATCATCATGAATTTATTAATTTATTTGCACTCATTCCACTTCTGAACCTCATTAAATGTCTGCAAAAACAACATCCCACTTTGGTTCTTCTGTGCCCACCTGTTTAGTACAAATTACTTGTGTTAATACTAATTCATTGATGGTAATTTATTTCATATTTAGTTCTTATGTGTTGTTTTAAATCAACATTTTACATACTTATAAATATAATGCAAAAACTGCAATTTAAAAAGGTTTAAAAAACTCCCCTGTAAATAATTAAAGAGTCAAAACAACCAGCCTTTTAAACGTGTGTGTGTGGGTGTGTTGTGTGTGTGTGTGTGTGGTGTATATATATTATGTATATATAATCTATAATTTATTTAAAGTATATATATATATATATATAAATATATATATATATAATAGGACAAAATTGGATTGTAGTTGCACTCACACACTTTTAAACACTCAATTTGAAATTATAAATATATATTGGGACTTGGGATAGAAAAGGCAAAAATGCTCTTTTTGCTGTGGAGTCAAGAAATCTGTAAATATTATTAAAAGCTGAATAAGAGACAAAACTACTGAATGTCACATTTTATTATTGGGTGAAACACACGGATGTTTTACCAGCTAAGAAGATCAGCACTTCTAGAGTTTCATCCCCTATCTGGTGTGAGCATAAGTATTGGAACAGTTTATCTTCATCAGGTCTTCTAAGTGGCTCAGCTGGTCCTGGTTGCATTAATGGTCAGATATTAAAGCACGACGTATTGTATCAGTTATAGCATGCTTCGCATTCTGAGTCTTGCATTGGATGCCGGACACACAAAACCCAGGAGAAGCGAGGGAGCTGATCTGAGAGAAAAGCAACCATTGATGCTAAAAGAACAAAAAGTGCAACTCTATTAAGTAATCAAGTCACCTTTATTATATAGCGCTTTTAACAATACAGATTGTGAAAAGCACTGAAACAGCATTACTAGGAAATAGTGGTCAAATGCCACAATGACAATAGTAAAAAACACTCATTTTTCGTTAAAGACAGTTCATCATTAATCAGTGATGTCAAAGCAGATTCGTTCAGTGTAAATAATATCTTTGCCCATTATGTTCAACGAGAAAGTGGAATTGAAGTGTCCCAAGAAGCAAGCAGAGGCGACAGCGGCAAAGAACCCAAAACTCCATCAGTGACAGAATGGAGAAAAAACCTTGGGAGAAACCAGGCTCAGTCGGGGGGCCAGTTCTCCTCTGACCAGCAGTACGGAAAAATCAATATAAAACGTAATAAAACAGACGATGAATAATATTAACAGCAATTATTATATGATGCAATCAAACTTATAGCAAAATGTGGTAGTTCTGTATGTTGTTTCATGGTTGGCATCATCTGAGGTCCTCTGAGGGGTTGCATAATCTCTTCTCAGGTGTCTTGGATCCAGACTGAAGCTTGTGTAAATCTAGTTACACGGGATGTTAATCCGTGGCAAAAAGACAGAGAAAAACAAATAACACTCATAATTAGGTTTTTGCTGCTGTTCAAACCAAGCAAGAAAATGATTTGTTAAGACAAACGTAATGATATAATGTGCATTTGATGTATCTAACTGCAGGTAACGTGATATGACTGCAGTACAAGATTATGAGATGCATTTATTTGAATGCTTGGCCAAAGAGATTATTTAATCTAGATTTAAACAGAGAGCGAGTGTGTCTGAACCCCGAACGGTATAAGGAAGGCTATTCCAGAGTTTGGGAGACAAATGCGAAAAAACTCTACCTCCTTAGTGGACTTTGATATCTTAGGTACTACCAAAAGTCCAGAATTTTTTGCGACCTTAGGGAGCGTGATGGATGGTAGCGTGGTAGAAGACTAGTTAGGTACGCAGGAGCTAACCCATTAAGGGCCTATAGGCAAGTAATAATATTTTGTAACTGATACGGCACTTAACAGGTAGCCAGTGCAGAGACTGTAAAATTGGGGTAATATGATCATATTTTCTTGACCTGGTAAGGACTCTAGCCGCTGCATTTTGGACTACCTGTAGCTTGTTTATTGAAGATGCAGGACAACCACCTAGCAGAGCATTACAATAGTCCAGTCTAGAGGTCCTGAATGCATGAACTAGCTTTTCTGCAAACAGGTAACATTTCGTAACTTGGCAATGTTTCTAAAATGGAAGAACACTGTTTTTGTAACATGGGAAATATGAATTTCAAAAGACAAGTTGCTATCTAATATAACACCCAGATTGGATGGAGAGGAAGTAACCGGTGCATCCGTCTAGTTGCAAATGTTAATCCATGAGATTCAGGCAGTACTGTCTTTGGTCAATAAGTAATATCTCTGTCTATCCGAATTTTAATAGGAGTTTTTTTTTTTTGGAAAATTATTGGTTCATCCATTCTTTTACATTTTAACACACTCTGTTAGCTTGGATAATTAGAAGTTTCATCTGGTCTTGTTGAGATATTAGTGAGTATCCGCATAAAAGTGAAAACTAATCCCGTTTTCCTATAATATTTACCACAGTGGCAACATGTATATCTAAAATAGCAGAGGACCTAGGACAGATACTTTTGGCACTCCATATTTTACTGTTGATAATTGAGATGACTCCCCATTTAATTGAACAAGGTGGTAGCGATCGGACAGTAGGATCTAAACCATCTTAAAGCCTACCCTTAAATACCTGTATAGTTTTGTAATCAATCTACAAGTATGTCATGATCTATAGTGTCGAAAGCAGCACTAAGGTCAAGTAAAACTAGAACTCGATCATTAGAATATATCAAAAACCATGGGCATGGAGCATCAACAGTTTGGAATGTGCTAAAAAAGAAAGAAACCAGCGGCAACTACAGGAACCAGCAATGACCTGGTCGGCTGAGAAAACACATATAAGCTGTAAAAAAATTTTTTTTAAAGGACCCTAATATATGTTCTGTAAAATCCAACAACCTCCAGAGCTCTGACAATTACTGTCCGGAGGAGACTTCAACAGCCCAGAATTACACACAGCAAGATGCAACTATGCTCAGAAAAACGTAGAAAGGCAAGATTAGAGTTAGCAAAAAAACACAAATGGTGAGCCAATAGAGTTTTGGAACAGTTTCATGGACAGATGAAACAAAGATTATTTATTATCTAAGTGATGGGAAAGCAAAAGTGTGGAGTAAAAGAAAGGAACTGCAAATAATCGTAGGCTCATCTGTGAAGCATGGTGGAGGTGTTGTCATGGCGTGGGCATGCATAGCTGCCTCTGGAACAGGCTCTCTCAACTTTTTTAATGGCTTAAAGAATGATGGTGGTGATAGCAGAATGAATGCAGAAGTGAACAAATACAAATCTTGGCTACCAATGTTCAAGAAAATGCCACAAGACTCACAGAAAGTGATTCATATTGCAACAGGACAGTAACCCAAAACACACTGCTAGCTCAGTCAAGGAGTTGGAATCAGGGCAAATAAATGGAAGGTATTAGATTGCCCGAGTCAATCTCCAGATTTATATCCTAGTGAACATGAATTTCACCAGCTAAAGAGGAGACTAAAGGCAGAAACTCCCCATACCAAGCAACGGTTAAAATTGTCTGTATTAAAAGCTGGGAAAAGCTTTTCAATGGATGAAACCAAGAGTCTGGTGATGTCTTTGGGTGGCAGACTCACTGCTGTGATTGCATGCAAGGGACCCACAACTAAATATTAGCTTTTAAACTTTAATGGTATTTGTCCATACTATGTGCACATCAGATTCGGGAATGAAACTCTAAAAGTGCTGTCCTTTTTATTTGGTAAAACATGTATGTTGAATAAAATGTGACATTCTGTAGTTCTATCTCATATTCATCTATTAATCATATTTGCAGATGTCTTGACTCCACAGCAGACAAAGCAATTTTGTCATTACTGTTCCGGAGGGCACTGTGTGTGTGTGTGTGTGTGTGTGTGCATGTTTATGTGGTTTATGAGGACACAAATTTGTATAATAACATGGGTATGACATAGGAATTACAACGAGAAGGTGATTTATGAAAACAATTTCAGTGTCCCCGTAATTCAAAAGGAATATAAATAATTCAGAATGAGTTTTTTAGAAAACCTGAAATAGCACAAAGTTTCCTGTGAAGGGTAGGTTTAGGGGTAGGGTTGGTGTAGGGCAATAGAAAATAGAGTTTGTACCGATAAAAACAATTACGCCTATGGAGAGTCCCCACAAACCACAAAAACAAACCTGTGTGTGTGGGTTATATTTTATATATATATATATTCTAGTATATATATATAAAATATATATAATATATATATAATATATATATATATGTATATATATATAGGAACCAAATATAAACTATAAATGTAAAAAAAAAGTGAGGCAAATTTAAGTTCTGTTAATTGTTAATTTTAAATACAATGTATTTAAACTTATTAATAAAAATTTTAAATATGAAAAAACAATTTAACATTAAAAACAACAAATTTACTCCAGAAGAACTTTTTTGTACATATAAGAATCTTGTTTATTTCCCTACACAATTGAAACTTTTTTAGCATAAGCAACATTGTTATATTTGTTTAAAGCAATTTTTTATAAAAAATTGTATTACAATTATTTTTAGACATATTTTCTAAAAACAAGTTTTTAAACATATTCATCCATTTAAATAAATGTTTCTGTCTTGTTTAATGTATGTTCAGAGACTTATCCCAAAAAAACCATTGAGCCCTATTGGAACTTGCTACCATAGTTGCTTGTGGGAAATGCACCCCAGTGGCCTGTAGCACGATGTGAGATTAACAAACTCAGAGTTTCGGAGTAAGTTTAGAGTTGACAAAACCAAACAAATCCAACCTGGTTTAGATCAGGTTCAGCAGGTTCACAAAGCTCGATTTAAATGTTCTCAGTCAACTCAGAGTTTGATCCAGAGTTTGTGATTAACTTCGGAGTGCGTGCACGTTTCTTGAAGTGCCCTTCTGTGCCATCATCATATGCCCACACGGAGGCGCCATCATCATGAAAAGAATCGGCGCAAAGGATCATGGGAGCCCGAAGTGTCCATCAGTTGTACCCTTCGAAATCCTTAATTCCGAAGGGCCCTTTGAAGTGGCCAGTTTTGAGCACTTCGGTTTGGGACGACCCTTCAATATGGCGGCCATAATTGTTTTCACTCCGAAGTGCCCTTCGGAGGGCGATATATCCCGTTTGGAACACACACATTAATCAACGGACATGGTGGTGAGTGTCAGCAAAGGTGGTCAGTTTGATTCACTTCTCGCGATGAGGACGGCGCAGATTCACTTTTTTGCTGGAAGCTAGAGAGATTATCGTAATTAAAAATACTGACATTAAATGCATGTACCAGGCAGGAATACACTTGATGCTGCAGCAAAGTTGAGAAGGCAGCGAAAGAAAATATATTGGACTATGCAATGAATCAAGAATTCATATTTATATAGTTCAACAGGCTCAAAAGGAAAAACAACATTAGTCATTTTAAAAGTTGGTTACTATTAAATCGTGATCTTTTGTATTTCACATTGACATTAATGCCACTTCATATAATAATTAATGATATATTATATTATATATATGAGTGCTGAAACAACTTATAATTGATCTATCCAAAATATAAAATTTTCAAAAAAAAAAATACTAGCTGCAAAAGTCTGACAATTGTCTCTAAAATTCTGCCCTAAAAGCTTAATTTGAAGCGTGAAGATGGAGGAGTGGCTTTATTTATTCAGATATATGTGACTTTGCTCTCAGCTGATTGGTCCAGTTGGTGTGTGATACTCTAACCAGAATAAAAACTGCTCCGGAGTTGCTCAATTTAAATGCGAAAACGGTACCAACTGAAACTGTGCTTCGGAAACAGGCCACGGTCGATGTGGTAGCGTAAACAATCTGTAGGCCCCAAACACCTTAATAGGCCACCTGTTGGTCTTTTGACTATGCAACCTCAGTACTCACTTAAAAAAATTATACCATTGAGGTTATGACCATGAAAGTACAACCAATTATGTTGCTTAGAGGCCTTGCATTGATGGATGTTCTGGCTTCTTCCAGAACTCTTGGAAAGGGGCAATCTTTTAAACAAACAGCCCCCAGGCATAGCGATTTATGCATACTGTGAGCAGAAATATTGCTCCCTGTGTTGTGTCAATGCGAGCTGACCTAGTTAGCATCAGACGAATGGCTAGGGCTGCCTCAGAGCTACAATACTACCATACAGTTACATTGTTCTCTATTGGCTGATTAGCATTTTGAAAACTGCAGGCTAGTAGATAAAAGAACATATTTTGAAGTTGTACAAGGTTTCTCTTTTTTGCAGACCAGTACAGGGGGGCTTATGAGGTTGGCTACTTACAATCCCTACTAAAACAAAGTATGGTCTACACGGGGTGCCCAAAGCGGTCCTGGAGGGCCGGTGTCTCGCAGAGTTTAGCTCCAACCCCAATTAAAAACACCTGAACCAACTAATCAAGCTCTTACTAGACATACTAAAAACCGGCAGGTGTGTTGAGGCAAGTTGGAGCTAAACTCTGCAGGACACTGGCCCTCCAGGGCCGAGTTTGGGCATCCCTGGTCTAAACTGAGAGTATCTTTCATCTCTGTGCTTGAGTTGTGTTGGGGTTCTTGTGAAGTCATGAAGCCTATATATTTAAACTACACACTATAGCCTATATAGCATCAATATACAGCACATTGTGCCCTTGGATGTCAGAATCAGAATGCAAATAAATTGAGAAATATACCTGCAGGAGTAGGCCTAGGCTGATATTCTAAACGCACTCATGGCGAATGCTGGAGACAATCGCACCCCTGCTGATATTCCCAGTAACAACACAATAGTGCATGTGATTTTATTCAATATATGCTTTTATAGTTCAATAAACAAGAGGTTAATATTGAGTAACTTACATTTTAAACGTAATATTGTCAGTTACTTTGTGTATTTTTGTTCCGCCAACCGAAATATTTCCAAACAAAGCCACAGCAGAATCGATGCAAATGAGCAACACACAAAGGCATTCCTGAATGAATCAGTGTTTCGAATCGTTTGATTCAATGACTCAATCGTATTCCATAACATTGAAATACAGTCACTTGTCGCCACCTATGGCATAATGTTCTAACCTGCAGAAAGAAGCATAACAAATAGCACAAACACACAGATAGCGAGGGTTAAAAAAATCAGTGCTGTTCGACTGCTATACGAGCTTGACGAATTAGCCTAAGTTTGAGGACAGAAACTGTTGTTGATGTTTTTGATCAAATAGAAATGAATAGAACAAAAATATATTTAAAGAAATAGTTTAGATGTAAATGAGTTTGTTTCCTCATTGGAACAGATTCTGAGAAATTTAGATTGACATAACTTGCTCACCAATGGATCCTATGCAGTGAATGGGTGCCATTAGAATGAGAGTCCAATATTATCCATATCCATATTACATTCTCCAGTGAAGAGAGAAATATGCTCAAGCAATGATTGCCGTTGCTGAGAAAATGATGCAAAATTTCTCCAAATCTGTTCCTGATGAAGAAACAAACTCATATACAATTGTCACTCACCAAATTCCATGTCTAAACATCAGACAGAATATGCAATGATTCTCCCATTCTCCTTTCACTTTGCATTCGGCCCACTCAAGACTCAAAAACAGCTAAAACCTTTACGTATCTCGTTGTGTGGAAGGCAACAACTGCAGAGTCTCCTCTCCAGAAATTTTACAGAGCTCTCTGAATCTCAGCGGGACCTCAGCAAAGCCTGACCCATGTGTGACTATCACAGTGGAGCGGTGCATCTTCATGTCTGCAGTAAATCCACTGTGCGTGATTCCTGCTTAGAATGTGAGTGAATATCAAACTTGAATAAAGCTGTTTAGCGCACCACATGTGTCTGAGGAAAATACTGACTCTCGCCGGTTTGGAAAATCGTCACAAGGTCACTCAATTCAAACTTCACCACATCTGTATCAGCGTACAGCAGCAGTGCGGTTCTTTCAAACACAGCATGACTTCTGTTTGAAAGACACTTTAATTCTCCTTCTGTCCCACTGTAGGAAACCCGATTAGACCTCATCTTAACGACTCTTGCCTTTCAGTTTCGGAAGGAATCTGCAAGATGGGCTGCTTGTAATTTATGGCTTTGGCTTCATTGGTGATTTAAGCTCTTAGAGTGATAAAATGGCAGAGAGCTGATGATTATGTATGCATAAGGATTAACGGAGGCTATTTAAAGACTCCACGCAGAGCAGAGAAGACAGGGACACAATTTTCCATTCTGAAAGGAAGTGGAAAATCCATGGATTATCCTCAAAATGACTGTGCTGTGTTGTTCATTCGTCAAACTTGGCGCTATGCCACAGTTCTGATACCAGAGGAAGCTTTTTACTCGACTGTGGTTGTTGGATATTGATCAGTCATTGGTTGGTTGGTAGTAGCAGCAGGTGGTGAACCAGAATGAATGCAACCAGGGTCATAAAGCCTCTTTATCTGGTACTGTGCATTTCACAGCAGCACCATTTCAACTATGACCTCAACATATGCTTGTGTACACTACTGTTCAAAAGTTTGGAGACAGTAAGAGAAAGAGAGACATTCATATTTTTTTTTATTTAGCAAGGACATTTAATTATATTAAAATGAATGCTGTTCTTTTGAACTTTCTATTCATCAAAGAATCCTGACAAAAATGTACAGTTTCCACAAAAACATTAAGCAACTGTTTTGAACATTTTTAATGATATCAAATGTGACACTGAAGACTGCAGTAATGACTGCTGAAAATTCAGCTTTGCTTTGATGGTTATAATTAAAATGTGTTGTTTTAGGTGTGTTTTAAACCTGTGAAATATCTCTGCACAAAGACAAATAACTGTTTCTGTGGGCAAAAAGTAAAAAAAACTAAAATGTATGCATTGCAATTTCATTGGCATGTTTGCTCAGTAGAAAATATTTTTTTCGTAAGACCTAGATTTAGACCTAGGTCATGATGACTTGTGAATAGGCTTTTTTATGCTTTGAAGGCCTAGATGTCATTGAAGGAGTAAGAAATATGCTTTCTTTTATTCATAGTACTGAAACTACTTTACACTGCTTATTTGTATGTATATTTTGTATGCATACCTATATGTATACACACATATGGATATGCACATACTGTGCATATCATATATACATTTCCATGCAACAGAAAAAAAACATTATTGAATTAATCCTTATGCAAGAACACAATTAAAATGAGTGTAATAACATTTTACAAGCCTGTGCTCTGTTCTGGCAGATATTCACTTGTCAATAAGAGTGTGATTAAAAGTGATTTGTGCACTTTTTGAATCAGAAGAAATAAGTCAGCCAAATGTAACCTGTTGTAAACAATGGTGGTTGATCTGTATTACTCCCCAAACAGGCCTCATTAAGTCGAGGCTTTAATACTCCGCTGTGCTTTCAGTGCTGTGGATCGCTGTGGGATCAGCTCAGGAGAGTTCCTTCCTGTCGACGGGGCTCGTTATTGTCACAAGCATCCTCACTAGCTCCTCTCGCAGTGAAGTTCCCTAATTAGTCACCTCACCTCACCTCAGGAGCTCGTCTCTCCTGATTCACGGAGAGCAGCACACAATACAAGGCACAAAAAGAGTCATTTTAATGAGGCCGTGTTTTCAGGTGTAGCTACTTGAGATAAAAGTGAATTTTGTTTCACAGGTAGTGGGTCACATGTAAAAACACTGCTTATTGGGTACTGGGATAAAACAGCCGAAACCACAAAAATGAGACACATGAAAGTTTATGTAGCAAGAAATGATTTCGGTTTATTCTGTTCAACAGATGAATGCACTTTGTTTGAGTGCATCTGGTTTTTCCCACAAAATGTGTGCACTTAATGCAGGTAAAACACCACCAGATACAAAATTATTTTTCAAATATTTTTTTTATCAATATTGACTAACAGGTCAAGTTCCCTAATTAGGGTTAGTTAAGTGTTTCAAACTGATTTTCAGGTTTACCTATGTCGGTTTTTTGTTAATTGTCAGTAGCACGAGGGGGGGGGGTCTTTTTATTTAGAAGCAAAACATATTCCTAAAAAAAAAAAAAAAATCCTAAACACTTGGTTTACAATTTATTGAAACTGACTTAAAACATATATATATTATATTATATTTTTTTTTTGATATTCAGCAGGAAGCATTAAATTGATCAAAAGTGACCATAAAGGCATGTATGTAAATCAGTTTAAATAAACAAGCTCAAAAAAACATTTTTAATCAAAGAATGGAGTAACGGTTGCCGAAAAGTTATTTTAAATGGTAATATTTCACAATATTACTTGTGAGCCCTATAGTGAGCATAAGAGACTTACTTCCAAAACATGAAAAAACAAAAATAGCGACTCCAAGCTTGGGATGGAAGTCAATATAATAATAAATAATAAAATTCATCAGAGCCTGTGTGATGTATTTGAATCATTATAATTACAGCTGAAGAATCACAGAAAACCAAAACACATTCATAATAAACACATTCATAGTAACAGTGAGCTACAGTATAACTCTTTATAGCTATCCTGTGATGATGTGACTCTCATCTAACATTATTATCACTGAGAACTCAGCTTTTTAATATGCCATATGCTACAAGCAAGGTTCAAATCTGCATTGGAAACTCCACTGGGCTTTAAGTCCAACACTTTAACCACTCAGATGATGCTCCTGTGGCACTATATTTTCAAGTGTCTGGTTTTCACATTGGAAATCAAGACTAATGCAACTAATAATTTCACCATGCTGTCAGTTCCAGGCTGCACCACGCTGTGGCTCAGTGGCAAACAAAACAACCGTATCAAGTTGTCTTGAGCCCGCCAATCATTCCTCTCAGCAGGGTGAAATAGCCTACTATCCATGGGGACGGCTTTACCAGAATCCCGGCTGAAGCGGATGTTGGAAGAGCCAGCAGCTGTGAACCCAGTGGCCTTGCCAAGCACTGCTGGACAGCCAAACCAGATGTGCAACCCAATAAAATTCATATTAGAGATGACAGGCAGACAGATGGGTGGGGCTGTGGGTGAGTAGATACGTTGTGTCTGAGGAAAGCTGGCAAACCACACAAAAAAAGAGAGCGAGACATTCTCTTAAATGAAAAACAGAACACCATATGCTTCCAATGACGTTTACATTTTTAAGATTTTATTTTTAACTGTGAAGGTATGTAAAAACATGTGTGTGTCTATGATCCTGGGTTTGTTTTTAAAAATGCACAAGTCTTAGACTTAAACTGACACCTAGTGGTGTGGAGCCATATTTGTGAAAAAGTTTATGGTTAGTGATTTGGTTGTAAAAACGTACTAAAGCAGCTAATCTTGATTAATTTCTTTTGCAAGTGAAAGTGTCCAATAATAAGGGAGAGAGTCCTTTAAGATAAAGTGAATAGTATTCGGCTGATCATGTGATTTTAAAATGGCTGCCTACATGAGGTGACCTGCTTCATGTAAAGTAAATCAGCTTTTATTAGGTTATATGTGTGGAGTTGCTCCACTGGAGTACCTCTCATGTGAGTGTACTTTAGATATTTATTCTTTCTTTATGTAAACATCGTTTTTATGAGGAAATAATCACTGATGGTTTCCCCTTTAAGTACCACTGGTGTAAAAAAAAAAACATGAACAGAACTACAAATTAATAATGTATTTTCAGATTAACTTGTATCATCTCGTGGTATTTGTTCAAAACCATGCCAAAACCTTGCTTTATCAGTAAGTGTGTGACAGTGAAAGTTGGCATGTACAGCCATGTCCTAAGACAACCCTCGTGTCTGTTTTCTTCATTTGGTCCACAAGGTTTTGATTACGAGGAACTGCCCCTGGGACTCCAAGACCTCCGGACTCGGAAAGACCAGAAAGGGCAAACAACAGAAAGACAAAAAACAGCCCTTATGGTTATGGATGTCATATTTATTTCAAAGATCTAAATCAATGATGAGTCATTCTTACCAGAACAGTGCAATTTCACAGTTTTTGCCTGATTGGCATGTGATCAGCTTGGAATCATTTTCTGCTTGTGAGAATGTGTGGACTGTCACTATCTGTGGACTGTGACTGTGTAACTGAACCATGCCAAAGGACACTGGCTTTGCGTTTCGAAAAACTCGCCACTGTGATTGACAAATTAGGGTTCCAGCTTGCGTTTACAAACACATATCACCACCTAGTGGTAATCAAGAAGTATTTTTTGTTTTAAATATGCATAGGTTCATACTTAATCCATTTTATCATTCTTAACCCTATACTGAGATAATATGAGTAGTTATTATGCTTAACTAAAACCCATTAAAAAAACACTTTAGTTACTTGAAATAAAATAAATGTTAAGTAAAGTTAAATAATAAAACTTTATTTCAGCTAGTTGACAAGGCAACATTTTTCATTTTCATTTAGTTTAATTTGATGCACTAAAACAACTAAAGCTGAAATAAACATTTATTTAAAACTACACACATATTTAAAATAAATAAATAAATAAACAATAAATATTCTACGATTACAAAATACACAAAAACTATACACTATAAAATTAAAGCAAACTGGGGGGGGGGAAAAACGAAGTCAAATCATGAATAAAAATACATAGTAATCTAAAATAACACTAGTTAGAAACATAGAAAAGATACTGTACATCCCCCAGAATTAATTTAATTTAAGGTCCCAACACCCAATGATTTACAATATTTCTGCATAAATAACAAAGCGGTAATACATGTATCAAATCTGTCAATCTCTCAAATATATTTTGTATGAACCATGCCCAATGAATAAAACCAAAGAAGCTCATTTGTTTAGCATTGCTGATAGTTATGCAGATCATGTGCTTTCAAATACAGTTCTTACTTCTTCACATATCAAAGATCGACTGAAAATATGCCAACATAAAGGTTTTTTTACAGAAACCTGAGAAATGTCGTGAGGCATAATCAGCCACTGACCCTGAGACAAACAGGACTTGTAACTATCCACTTAAAGCCCTTCTTGCTGCGAGAAAAGGATAGCTGCACTTACTGTCTAGCTCATTCCTATGCCTTTATGGTAAGCGATAATAATATCGTCTGGCCCATACAGCTTGAATCTGAGGAGAAGTTAATGAAAACCTTGTGGATTTTCCAGCTTGTGATTAGAGTGAAACTCTAATTCAATTTCCAAGTAATGTCTACATAAAACAAATTGTCTTGGAGCTTTGTATCATCATTCATTTTAAAACATTAAATAACTGTCTGTTGAGAGGATAACTTTTTTCTAAGAAAGCAGATATTCACTCAGTGCTGTAAACAATAGCTAATGTGATCAGACTTTAATAAATGCTGGAATCATTAGTGCAATCTGCAAGAATTCTATAGGCTATTATTAGACATGAGTTGACACACCAGGCTTGTCATCTGGCTCGTCTCTCCTTCCTCTAACCACAAGTGTTCCGCCACAAAACTTCATAAACTTTCTGGGTGTCTGGAAAAATAGTAACTGATAAATGGGAACAGGAAGGCGATTGACGAAGTTTTTGTTTAAGCCCGTACAGTGGAGCTTAACTTCAAACAAACCACAAAAAAAAAAACATTTTCAGCAGTATACTACACCTACGACATTGTTAATTTTTATCTATTCTATCTATCTAATCTATACAATTAAGGATGCCCCAATTACGTAATCGTATAAACGTGGCAATAATCATCAAAGTCTCACTTATGTATTCTGAGTGCTTAAAAAACAGCAAAAGCTTTTTTTGTCTTTCTAGGGGGCGGTTAATCTTAATTAAGGCTGATGATACAACGGGCACGTTTTGAGCAATGTTGCCAGGACAATTTGGGTATTGTGTCCATCAACCAGGGCACCAGACGTGGAGACATACAGGGCCCACCGCCCCCAGAAACCAATCTAAAAGTATCTATAAAGCAAATTGTTACCACATTCATAATTGAAAGTGCCCCAAGCCACCTTTGCTCAAAAACGTTGCCCCAGCAAAATTGCTCCAAAAAGTTGCCCCGGTGTGTCATCAGCTCGTGTAATGTCCAGGCCATTTGTTTTAAGGTTTTAGTTGGGGATCACAATTACATACCCATGAGCATATTTTTTAACTTTTTTTTTTTTTTTTTGTTTTTTAATAAAACCATCCCACCTGATAATCTATATTTGAAGCTAACAACCATAGAAAGGCAAGTACAAGTTTTTCAGTTCGTGTTTTCAAGCCCCTGTTTATTATTTTCAATATTCAAAATAATTCAAGGAAATTTGTCCATAAGCATTCAGCAGGATACCCTAATAAACCGCGTATTGGCCGGCCCTAATCTAACAACGACCCCACCCCAATCAACCCACCTTTTTCCATATCTTACCCCCCTTTTGGAAAAAGGTTTTTTTAAAAACCAAATCTTGTTTTTTTCTTAGTAAAACACATTTTGTTCAATTATTTTTATATTGCATATTTTTTCTATTTTAATTTTTTTTTTGAAAGTATGGTAAAAACTGGTCAAATGTACCAACAATCACATTTAAAAAATATACACTTTTTGATATACCATTAAACAAAAAAAACACAAACAGGTAGCCCATCTGAATTAGGAAATTTAGGCTATCAATCTAATAGTAGTAACCCAATCGCCCACAAAATCTTTATTACAGTAACAAGTTAAACTCTCTTTAACTCTGTAAGGTTTCTTCAAATCTGGGTATGCTTACATTTTAAAAATCAGCAGCCCTCCGCAACTAATGTTGACAGTCACGACTCATGCAGCTGTAAGGTTTTCTTTTTCTTTTGTTTTTACTCACGATCTTTACAACACACATTACATTACATTTCATGGCACACTCGTTGTATGCGTATTTGGCACCACATATTGTTGTGGGTGTATTATTGACATGTCAAAGTCTAGACCCTGAATATAAGACGACCGCATTTTTTTCAGATGTATTTCCAAGAAAAAAACATTGTCTTATATTCGGGTCAATACGGTAGTATACATATATACAGTATATGGCCACAGCATTATAAATATACGCATAACTCACGCAGAGAAGCTGACACTGGATGCCGGTACCACCAAAATCCGATTTGGCTGCACTAGGACTGTCGTATCACATGTGACGACACGAAGCCCCAGCAGGAACTTTCCCGGAGTGGCACCTCCAGCTCCCCAAATACAGATGATCTGCAGATGAAGACAGAACACAGACTGAAGGAAATGTGTGGGCTGTTTAAAAATATAAACTCATAACTCATTCAAATCACGTTTAGACTACAGAGTTTTTCTACCACATGCTGCTACTAAGTGAAAATATTACAAGGCTAAAATGACTGATTATTTATTTTTCTGATAAAACCGATCTAAAACTGTAAATTAAAAACAGATTGAGAGACAAGGCTTGTAATTGTGGCTTTCACAACATGAAAGATGCTCCCTCACTTCATAGACACACACTAGGACTCTGTATGCTAAAGCCACGGCCATCATCTTCTGCAGGTCCTCCAGTGATGTGTTCTCATCAATCTCTTCCACGATAAACTGCATCATGAACTTGGAGATATCTCTGTTCACAAGATCAAAGTTACATGAACTGTCATACAATGTACTGTATATACACTATGTTCAAAAGTATGGAATCTGTAAGATTTTTTAATGTATATGAAAGAAGTCTCTTTTTTACAGTAAAAATAGTAAAACTATGTAAAAGAATTTGCATTTAAAATATTTTTTTTTCTATTTTATTCCTGTGATGCAAAGCTGAATTTTCAGCATCAATACACCAGTCTTTAGTGTCACGTGATCCTCCATTAATCATTCTAATATCCTCCTGAGAACCAGAAATAAAAAGCTTTGTGAATTTAGTATTTTTTCATGTCATTACATTGTTTAGAGCATAATAAAAAAATGTTATGCTATGTCCTCTGTAGAGGACACCAGGACTCCGTTTTTCTAAAGATAAAATGACAAGAATAGACATGAAAAGGCAAAAACAATGGGAATTTTTTTTAAATCACCAATCAATCTTTAGGTTTCAGGATTTTGCTTTATAACAACAACGTGTATCAAAGGATGGTTTCCAACTATTTATAAAAAAATCGAACAAATGCTTGATATACCCCGTTTGGCTTTATGCAATACTTTGATGTAAGCAATATTCCATAAACTGGTTTCCCCATTTACAGCACAGTTTATCTTATACACGGCCTCTAATTTTGCTCTAAAGTGCTGTTGGGCCGGCATTTGAAGAGAAGTGTATAATTGAGTATTATTGGCCAGATTTTCACTATAATATCTAATCTTCATAATAATATTGATATATCATTTTTTTTTTTTTTTCCTATTTCATTCTTTTGTCCTCCCAAAATGTGTAATAAACATGCTTTAGGTCCTGGTGTCCTCTACAGTGGACATGTATGAAATCATGTCCTGTTTCATAAAAAGAAGTCATATTTTGATTTGAAACCCCATAACATTTTCCTGAGATGTTGATTTATAACAAACAATTAGTCAATTAGTCAGATTTAAATGATAATTAAAAAATATTATCATATTTCCATAAGAGTGCCACTAAATTAATATCAGACATTTTTAAAGACCAAGGAGAGGGAGTGGTCACGGTGAAACATCCAATCATTTGGTATCTCTGGAAAGCCCTGAATGTGCTCTGTACAGGACATCCAGACTTAAAACTGTGACATGTGAGGTCCGGAGAAATTCCTAAAAATAGATGTCCCACTACAGAGCAAAACTCCATAGCTGGGTCTCAGGAGGATATGCTGAATTGAAAAAACATTATCAATGTTTAAAACAGTTGTGCTACTTAATAACTTGTGGAAACTGTGATATTATATATACAACAGTACATCTATAACTGCATGATTCAAGAAGGATAATTCATACTGGATCAATTCCTTTCTTGTTCTCAACACGTTCTCGACTCACTTCATTCCACTGAGATGCATGATCCACAACACTATGGTTGCCTTAAAACAGAAGAGAATGAAGAAATCCACAGTTTCAGCCAGAAATCTACGCACAGGGGAGGGGATGGTGTACTCTCTACCTGAAAGAACAAAGGATGAAGTTAGAACCTAACTTCAATGTTTCAACAGATATATGAAAATTAGACTTTTTCACATCAGTGTCACAAATTTGCTTACATCTGATTGGTGATGTATGCAGAAAGGCAAATTAAGTGTATAATTAAGTGCAATTCTTCCGGTAAAAGATACTATGTGCCATGCAAATTAAGGTTGGCCTCTATAGGTGCTGTGCTGTGACACAGTAGCTGGTGCACAGGTGTCATTGTGTCAAGGCTTTTACAGCATCACATATTTTAGGAAATATTTTATAATCTTAATTTTATTTAACAGTTTTTATTTGTAAATCTGTTTGATCTTAAATGTGGTGTCAGAATTTTTGTCCGCACTGCATATACCTGTACTACTGCAAGTACTAAATGGCTACGATACTGAGACAAATAGTTCTCCAACGCCAAGTTCACATAGCAAAGGTGGCACAGAAGCGCTTCTAAACTGGCAGTTAGGTGTCTTTACACAGACTGTCTGATGCTGCTCAGAGGTGGCATAAATGCATTTACACTACAATTTTCCATTTACTTCGGAACTGGATATATAATACTAAAAGTACATATGATGGGGGATTATGGAGATACAGGTACATAAAAGGTACATTTATTCCAATTATTCATGCGTTTGTTAATGTGTTTAAAGGCACAGTTCACCCAAAATGAAAATTCTGTCATCATTTACTCACCCTCATGTCGTTCCAAACCTGTTGGTTGCTTTCCTTATGTTTGAACCAAATAACTTTGAAGATTGCAGGTAATCAACGAGTTGGTGGTTGCCATTGACTTCCATAGTATTTTTTTTTCCTACTATGCAAGTCAATGGCACCCACCAACTGTTTGTTTGGTTACCTGCAATCTTCAAAAGTTCTTATTTTGTGTTCAACATAAGAAAGCAACTCATACAGGTTTGGAACGACATGAGGGTGAGTAAATGATGACAGAATTTTCATTTTTGGGTGAACTGTGCCTTTAATGAAGCAACTAAATACTCCGTCTCCTCGAAGCACTGGGTTGACAGCTACCTGCAGGCTGTGCTGGTCCTCTCTCAGCAGTGCTGGATGAGGCAGTGGCTGCTGAACGGATGGATGGTGGGCTGCTCATCTGGTTATACCAAGCAGCGATGTCAGCGGGCGTCGCGGCACACGCAGATGTGGAGCTGCCGCCGGATGCCTGGCAACCGAACTGAGGCGGAGGGAAGAGCGGCGCGGACATGAGCACCCAGCTCTGCCAGCTCACATAACCACTGTAATAGCGCCACATCCACTGCTGCAGCCGCTTGCAGTATTCCGTCGTTGTCATGTTGTCATCATCGGACCCTTGACCGTTTTTGACCGTTTCTTCCGCCATGTTTACTCCTTGAGACTTGCTCCGGAGAATTCATTCCCCTGGATTCTCCTTCAGTGGGTGGGGGGGGGGGGGGGGGGGGGGCGTCTGCGCAGCATCGGTCCTCATGATTTCGCGCATGCTCTGTCGAGCGGATCGTGTGCTTCTATCAGGTTATAGCGTTTATACCTTTATCCCCGTCAGCATAAGGTACGTTTCACGATGTTTGTTAGATCATTTGTAATTGCATGCAGGCTTTAACGTATAGAAAGTATTGTTTTCAAATGCTTTATTGCTTAATCGTTAGTCAGATCCCTTACGACAAAGAACCATGCTTTTATTATAGTACTAGGGTAGAGTGGGAGGAAACGCCCCCTTTAGGTTTTCTTTTTTTTTGTTAAACAAAAGTTAAATGTGTCCAGAATCATAGTTTTAGTGACAATGACATAAATTATAAACCAAGTATGAAAAATATCCAGAGTTTCATGTTACAAAAAATTTTATTTGTACCAATCTGACAAAACAATTTGCTTTATACATTTACAGCAAAATCAGAGTGCAGGCAGTTTTAGCTTGAAATTAAAAAGAATATAATCAATAATTATGACTTACAAAATTATAATAGCCTATTTGAAAAATATTGTTAGCTGATGTTAACTGACTTGATGTGATTTTTAAATATAAATTCCAAATCTTTTTATTCAACCACCTAGTAACTATACATCTGATGGAAAAGCAAAGGATTTGATGTTCAGGACAGAGTAACTACAGTAGCCTAATTAAGCCATGCCCCCTGGGGGTGTTTTGCCATGTCCTTCTGAAAATATTATATTTTTCTTAAATAAAGCGTACTCCCTATCTACAGGCCTTACTATTCTTATATCATATATAACTGTGATGTTCTACAAAACAACAAGCTTTAACCTCCTGAGACCCTGCATCCTCATATGGCAACATTATATTTTAGTGTATTTCTCTGAGACCTCACATGCCACAGTTTTAAGTCTGGATGTCCTGTACAGAGCACATTCAGGGCTTTTTAGAGATACTAAATGTTTGGATGTTTCACCATTACCACTCCCTCTCCTTGGTCTTCAAAATGTCTGATATTAATTTAGTGACACTCTTATGGAAATATGATCATATTTTGTAATTATAATTTAAATCTGACAAATTTTTAAACTGTGTGTCATAAATCATCATCTCAGGAAAATGTCAAATCAAAATATGACCTTCTGTTATGAAACAGGACGTTGATTTCATACATGTCCTCATATGAGGACACCGGGACTAAAAGCATGTTTATTACGCATTTTGGGAGACACAACAAATGAATATAGAAAGAAATTATATTTAAATATTCCTATGAAATATATATTATTATGAAAATCTTGTCAAATATTACATTATTACACTTCTTTTTTCATTACACGTTGCCCCAAAAACACATTAATATGCAAATTAGATTTAGTTTATAGATACATTGTATACGGTATAATGAGAAAACCTGTTTATGGCCATTTTACACACATTTTGCATAAAGAAAAATGGTATATCAAATCATTCTGTTATAACATAGTTGAGAATTATCTTTATACAAAGTTTGGTAAAAAAAAAAAAAATCCTGAAAACTAAAAATGTATTAGTGATTTTTTAAAAATCAATTGTTTTGCGCTTTTTTTTTATTGAGTCCCGATGTCCTCTACCAAGTACGTAGCATAACTTATGAATGAAATATAATTAAAAAAAAACATTTTTTACTTTTTTTTAAATGCTCTAAACAGTGTAATGACACGAAAAAATTCAATTTTGTTCCTAAAATGTTTTGCCGGGTCTTAAGACGTTAAAACTACTGTAGTGTCTTACTGCTGAAAATTAGATCACTTGCTGTGAAATCCGTTTTCTCTCAGGTTCATCACCAGTGTAAGCTTCATGGTCTCTACATCCAGGGTTGTGCAAAGATACATCAAAATGTATTTTGAAATAAAATACCAAATACCTTAATTTTAAGTGTATCAAAATAAACAACAAAATACAGCAGCCACACCAAGTATCAAAATAAACTATTGTATTTTTGTATTTTAAAAATACTAAAAAAATACTTTTACAAGGGATCATGACATTTCTTCACAAACCTTCCATCAATTGGCCTATTTGATCTATCTCTTCACCAACACACTGATGTTTGTGAACAAGTGAACAATGTTTGATAGCAACAGCTTTTCTCTGCCCGAGTCATGCAATAAATCTGACATATGCAACCAGTTAACAGATCAAATATTCACATGTCTCTGTGATTTCCCAAATGAAGGTTAGTTTTAAAGTAACCAACTGTTTAATGTTTAACAGTTTGCGAATGACTCATAATTGTATCCTAATTTAGTTACTTGGTGTTTGGTAATGAAGGGCCTACTTTGCATCAGAAACACTGACTCAATGACAAACAAGTCGTTCATAAGAAGACAACTGATGGCACCTGTATTCATAACAACTAGTTTCTAACTAATTAGTCATTTGATTGTTAATCATAAATATAATAATATATTATGTGTCAGGCAGTCATTCATGCAATGGTATGTAAAATCATGATCCTATTTAAACAGCTACTTCAATTAGGGTACATTATTAAATGTATTAAATGTAGTCAGGAACGTAAACAGAAAGTAGCAACAGAAATTGTCAAGGAGTATTAACCCAACTCCAACCACTGAATCTATTGAGAGCCATAGAAGTATAAAGGACATACACATATTCACTTATAATACGTGCAATTGCACCAAGCACATCACATTCTATTACTCATTCATCCATGCTTCCTTTTGAATGAATGAATAATTCCTGCCCACTAAAAGCTGCACGGATATATTTGCATTCCCCAACAGGCCTATGTAAACGATTTAGAAAAATGTCCGTCGATTCACACTTTATATCATCGCCACGATATGTATTGTCATATCACCGAGCCCTAACATGCAGTAATGCTTTAAACACATTTGACAAGCTAGTTGATAAAAAACAACAACAACAACAACACATTACCATTAAAACTGCTTGGCTAACGCTATTTTTCCCCTTGTCAGTGCTCTTTTATTCTTTCAGGTTAACTGACGGCAAATCTGAATAATGCTCTATTTTAACTTTAATCAACATGTACAATTGACCATGACATCCTCATCTTATCTTATTCCAGAAAAGTCACTCACCCAATGCTGAATGGAGCTGTACAGCTGCAGCTCACGTGATGAATGTTGGGGTTGGGAGAGGGGGTATGTCTGAACTAAATCAGCACCCTGATAAAGAGGTTGACTGGCACAAAGTATTTTATGTATTTTGAAAATACAAAAATTACATTAGATTTTTGCTGAAGGCTTTCAAATACAAAATAGTATTTTGTATTTTAAATACATGTATCTGAAATATTGCCCATCCCTGCACATCACTCTTGTCAACGTTGTCAATGTATCTTGACTTTATCTAGTGGTTATTTTGGGGAAAAAATTGTAGGGGGCATTTTACCCCAAGGGGGCGTTTTCCTCCACTCTACCCTACCACATGTTTTTTTTTTGGCGAATTGTTTACAATTTTGTATAACCACACAAATTATCCATAGTAAAAACAAAAAAATTAAAAGTACCAAAAAAAAATGTAATTCTTTCTTTTATAATTCTTTGACAATTATTATGCGTGCAGTGTTTGGTCCTCTTAATAATCGAGACTATATGGAATGTTTGATTATAATATTGGCACAACCTTATATTGATAATTTCGTTTACACATATAAATACATTTAAATTGATATCAATTTTAATTTTCTTTTATTATAAAATGTCTACACATTATTCCTCATATACAGTCCAATACATTTACATTTGTGAAAGTGAAGCTTGTCAAGACTCATCACTAGGTGGCGACAATGTCTTTCACATGATTTTGGTTATGGTAATGAACTGATTTATTCTCAATAAAATTAAATGGAGTTCTGTATGTTCAAATAGAGACCAAAATAAGCGTAATGACACAGATGTTCACATTTAAACGTTCTTTGTTTTAAACAGGGGGCTGAGAAATAGAAAGGAGGAAGGAATTGTAAACACTTGAGTACTTGGGAGCAGTCCCAAATTCAGTTTCTGCATGATAGCAGGTGTACTGAAATAAATTGTGCTTATTTAGACATCCGCATGTCCGTGCAAAAGGGTCCCTGGATGCTTGTTGTGGTGGCCAGCTGTTAAAAAACTGATGTATTTATGTCTCTGTGTTGCTCTCATTCTCTATTGGTGCTTTATTTGCTGACTGGACTGCCCTGGGCCTGTGAGTAAGGTCTGGCCAGCCTAGTGACTGTGCTGGGCCCTGAATGGAGGCCCCCAGGCGGAATAGAATCAGCCCATGTGAGGATGATCACCTCTGACAGGACGTGAGGTGACTTGCACAGCGATAATCAGGGGCAAATAAAAGCTGTTTCTAGCTAATGCTGACCTGCATGGAACTCGCCTCCAGCTGAGGATTACGAGCGAGGTGTGTGAGTGTGTGAGTGTGTGAGTGTGTCTGTCTGCTGTCGATACACAGATAATCATAGTATCTGCATGACTTGAAGCAAAGAATCACGAAGGGTTAAAGTATTCAAAATTCTAAATTAAATCACAAATGCAGAGGAGAACACCAATACATTCTAATTTATTGTCTTACATTTTAACTTTGTTATTCTTGTGGTTGTGTCAGGAGTCTGTGCAGCGTCTGTTCAGGGAGGCCAGAGGCAATAATAATAAGTGACTCAAAACCTTTGCTGACCTCTGTGTTATACACATTAACAAAAAATCTGCACAATTAAAGAACATTTAAATGTTAAATGCCAATTTTGGTTCATCATTTCATGGTTCATTCAGAGCATGCCCTAAAGAAACCCCTACCATTACAAGCCTCCTCACAGCCTGTAGCCCATACAAGCTAAGAGAAAACATAGAGGAATCAACTTTCCTGCATGTAAGAACATCACAAATCCTCCCAATCTTCAGCTGCAGACTCAAAACTAACTAAAATGTATTTACTAAAACTAAAAAGGTATTTTTGTTCAAATGAAATGTATTAAATCTGTACTACAATGGTATAATGACTTTAAAAGTGCCTGTGAGTAAATGATTTCAGATGATTTCAAGGTTAAAAGCTCATACTGTGGTGATATGCTTTGCTGATTTGATGTCTTATAATCTCATATCTTTGTAAAGTCTTACTGTTTGTTGTCTAAAAGCCTGTTTTTCAGTGTTGAAGTTAAGAGAGCTTAATAAGAAAATGTGATGACAGCACACTGACTCAGAGTGCAGGAAATCATGTGATATAAGCACACTCACACCGAGATTTACCCTCAAAGATGTAACACATGATATTTAGACACGATATTTACTTTAGAAACGTCTAATATCTTTGTATTACTTTTTTTCTTCTTTTTTAAAATGACAAACTATGTCCCTGATAAACACTTTATTGTTAAATCTGGGTAGTGGATATAACATATCCATAAACCTTAACATGAAGGTTGTTTAAAAGTGATAAATAAGGAAAAGTATTCAAAGTCATGTCACAATTTTCTAGAAGTTTCTTCGTTTCTTCATTTCATTTTAAATGGTCTGATGTTGTGACAAATAATTTATTTATTTATTTTGTTTATAAAAAGTACAAAAATGACGTGTATTTATTTATTTATCTGTTCTCTTTTGTTTTTGTCTGTTTTGTTTTGTTTAAAAGTATAACAATGCCATGTATTTACATTTGTTTGTTTTACGATCTTCTATTTTCAATCCCATGTATTGTTTTGTTTGTTTGTTTTTGTCCCCCCCCCCCAAAAAAAGTTTTGCTTTTTGTTTTGTTTTGTTTAAAAGTACAAAAATTCTGTGTATTGTTTTGTTTTGTAAATTTTGTTCCACAGTCTCTCAACTGACTCAAAAGTTTTTCATGACCTCTCCCCATATATCAAAAAATGAAAACTAATCTAAAAAAACGGAGGTGGGGGGTGTGGGAAAATCGTGTTCCTTTACTTCTTCCTTATACGTCGACTGCTTACATACTTTTGTAACTTAAATGAGAACTAAGAACTAGCAAAAACTTTTTTCATAAAATTTGTGGCCATTTGTTGACACAGAGATCCCTTTAAGTTAATTATGTCAGTGGCTTCCCAACATTTGGTGAGCACTGATGTGAGGGGCTTGGCGTCATGCAGTCAGAGCTAATTTGCCTCCTACCACCTCTCTTTCTGTGACCCATTCAGAACACTTCTCAGCCCTATATGTGGCCCTGTTTGTCTGATCACAAGAGCCACTTCCCCCTCAGCTTTTCTGGATCAAAAGTTAGCCGTGGGAAAAGACATAAAGCATTCCAGGACATCTATTCTAACCCATTGAAAATGTTTGTTTGCTATACGTGCAGCTGTGTAAAGACAAAGCCTATAAGCAGCAGTCACTTCAAAGCTGCTTTGTATTCCACATTTAGACAATGTATTGAGCACTGAGCAACAATTGTAATGGGTTAAATTTGTCATTCTTGAAATAGCATTGATCTGAGGTGTGACTTGGTGGTGATATCTTAGTGAACTTCTACTAAATTATCCCAAATCCTGTTTGGTGTTTCAAATAAATCTAAATCCTTGAGGTTTCAGGGGTTAAATACAAGTACAATCGTAAGTGGTTTGTTTACAAGCAGTAAGAAGAAAGGTCAGTGAATGACTTATTGCTTCCTTTTCCTCAGAGCTATCACAGACCTGTGTTATCTCCCCCCTACAGAGTGTGGAAGTACGTGTTTTAAAGTAATTAAAGTGTTCAGAGATCTATTGTTCTCCAGACTCATGTTCTTAAAAATAAAAACACATAGACATCTTTTTTTATATAAACTAGGATTAAACACAAGATATTACTAATGACGCTCAAACGTCAAATCCCCTCACTCCCCTTCAACAGGAAAAACTTACTTTTTCATGGCTTGACGTATTGAAATTGATCAGCTGAAAACAAAGACGCAGACGGAAAGAGTTTGGAGAACTTTGTTCATTCAGAAAATACGTTTTAATCTAACTTACAATTAACATAGTATCTCATTATTAACACATTGAAAGCTCCTTTCGATTCTGGCTTGTACAACTCAATGGTAACTATTTGATGAGGTGGCTGTTTCATTTAAATTCATTCAATGTGATTTGAAACATGATTTTTAGAAAGAAAAAAAAAAGTGAGCTTGAAGGTCCAGCTCTAAACTCGTCAGTGGGGCATATAAACAGATCGTACAAGTGAGATCATAAAAATACATATGAATTAGCCACCTGTTCACCAAAATATAAATTAATAATGAATTGCCATGTGAGTGTGTTGGCCGGTCACACCTCAGAAGACCTTCTTGACTATCTGTTGAATTTATATTTAATTTATTGTATTTATTATTGTCAAATGTTGTATGAATAGAGAGCGTATAAAGACGAATAAACCAAGAGAACAATCTTCAATCCAAACTTTCGCAGGGAAGCAGACGTCCCAACACTTCACAACAGATGTTAAGACAGGAAAAATGAACCCTGGAAATATTGATCTATAAATACTAAACCAAACTAGGACTAATGGGCTAATTAATTGACAACAGGTGAACTGAATAAGACAGACAAGGGAAAATAGTCACAGATGACAAAACCAAAAATGCAAAGAACATACATGTTACAATTATGTAGTGAAAAATATGTTCTCATTTTTTTAAAGTGCAATTCATGGACTAATATGTCATTTAATTGATTGTATTCAAATCAAAAATGTTATTTAATGTAAAGTGAAGTGTGGTGACCCAAAAAAAAAGAAAAGAAAAAAAAAAAACTTGGAATTAGTGCTCTGCATTTAACCCATCCAAAGTGCACACACACAGCAGTGAACAACACACACACCCGGAGCAGTGAGCAGTAACACCGGGGGGGGGGGGTAGGAACCCGGAGCAGTGAGCAACCATTTTTGCTGCAGCGCCCAGAGCAGTTGGGGGTTCAGTGCTTTGCTCAAGGGCACCTCAGTTGTGGTATTGAAGGTGGGAGGTACATTCACTCCCCCCACCTGCAAACCCTGCTGGTACAAGACTCAAGCCCACAACCTTTGGGTTACGAGTCCAACTCTCTAACCATTAGGCCACGACTTCCAAATCTGATAACACCTATAATTATGTTACACGGACAAAACTAAATTTAAGGGTAAGATTGGGTAGAAATATTTATTTAAGATAACAATTACAAGTTGCCACTTTTTACAGTGTGTTACAATATGATTTTCCCACATTCCCACATTTGTTCCTTAAAAAAAAAAAAAAAGTGGGCTGGGTTTTGGGAGTGAGATTTTAACTTCTACATGCACATTCTCTTATCTGAGCTGATGTTCTCCAAACTATCTAACCGGAATTCTAAACAGAATTCCGAAGATCTTCCTTTCATGCTTTATCTGGTTCCAAATGGGAAAATTCACAGTGTTTCCGAAAATTGCTGCTGAGCCAAAGTTTCAAACACAAAAACAGTCCTTCCTCATTTCCGGTAGCGTTAAGACAGTCCTAGATCTAGATAGTCCAGTTGGATGCTGGACAGAAATTGTGATGGGGAGCCAATCTTAAGACAATACATGTGGATTCAGCATTCAGTAATCAAGAGTTTTAGGTCACAATTGTGCTCTGTTACAATTGTGCCCTTGAGAAACCTCTCTACAGTCATGTAGGATGAACATCTGTGACTGTTTTGACTGGCCCCTTTTTTGATGTTGTACTATAAAGGCTCCATACTGAGCAGGGCTCTGCCTGGGAATACAGATCACATGCCCTCACTGAATCCAGAGGAGGAGGAAAGAACTCAGCTGAAACACTCTTCAAGGCGCATCCCACCTTATCAAGGTTAAAGGGATAGTTTGGACAGGTTGGAGTGTTCTTAAACACAGCTGACCTCATGCTTTATCAGTCTTGAGCAATGAAGGGAAATGCAAGAAAGCTTTCTCTTTGAGTCCAAAAGCAAACGTGACATAAAAGACCATATCAACAAATAAACATCAAATATTAATGAAATGATCTGTGTTTGATTAAAAACATACTTTTTTTAATTAAAAACCATAAGGGACAGCGACCAGTTTTCATTTTATTTTTCCTATTCCAATTTTTAAATGTTTGTTTGTTTAGTTAGTTAGTTAGTTAGATTAGTTTAGTTTGTTAGATTAATTCATAGCTAGTTTCTTTAGATTATTTTAGTTCTATCCATTGCAAAACTGTAAATTTTATTGTTCCATATAATTATATTTTCCCCATGGAACACATAAGGAGATTTTCCATAGTGAATTACCATCAATTTTTTTTTTTATTTCAGCACAGTTCAGCTTTGTTCAACTTTTTTCATCAAACATGAATAATTTCATAAAATTTATATGTCTCACTAATAACTCATTCTGTCTCGTTTAGTTTAGTATTTAGTATATAATATTCTCAACCATATTGTTTTGCAAACTTTTTACTTTTTTTCCATGGAACAGAAAAGGAAGTGAAATTACTATTTACTTTTTATTTTAGTCATTCTATTTCATAGTTCACACATTGTGAAATATCTCTTTGTTT
The DNA here is from genome assembly GCA_018155175.1 of Sinocyclocheilus anophthalmus. NCBI lineage: Eukaryota > Metazoa > Chordata > Actinopteri > Cypriniformes > Cyprinidae > Sinocyclocheilus > Sinocyclocheilus anophthalmus. Next base: position 439,803 of record JADLZN010008306.1, on the reverse strand, counting down.
CCATAGATTCATAGGTTACTATCTCTTATATATAGATATATAGATATATATATATATCCACAACACACACACCACACACACACACCCTTTTCTTTAATCAACTTTTTTCATAAAACATGGAATCATTTCTTAAGTTGTCTCACTATTACCATGCACTCTTTCTCCATCTTGTTTTGTCATTCATTTATTGTTAGACTATAAGAGAAAGATTTATTGCATTTGCAGTCATTTATCAAGACGCAAATCTGAGGTCACAGCTGGGCACCCAATCATGTCAGCGCCCAGTTTCTTGTAAGCATGTACTAATCCTGAGTCTTTGGCCACGACTCCCTCCTCATTTCCAGCTCTTTATGTTCCAAGCTGGATTTGGAGCCCAATAGGCTAGTTGCATAGCAACAGGCTTCCCAGAAGCCCCTGCTGATATCAGCCCTGACTCAACTGACACATAGCAACCCTGACTCCCACCAGGCAACCGAGGTGAACCCAAAACCCTTTCAGCTGCTATGTCGACAGATTCATTTGCAAATCAAAGCATTTTGCAATAACATATCAGCTACTGTTGTGCAGGCATGAATTGACCAATTAAAACAGAGGTCGTGGTAGGCCTCAGGAAGAGTAACACTGATAAACTATAGAACATTACAAACATGCCAGACCTGCAATGACTATTATCGGATAAGCGTGTAGGTCTCTTTAGGTTTATAACATTGGCAGTGTGTAAAAGAGGCTCTACTGATATGTGAATAACAGAGGAATCTGTTTTATTGCAGTTTGAGGGACTGTAACCTTGGCTCTGGTCTCAGACACAGGCCGATACTGCTGTACAACAGCATTGTCCGTTCCAGTGTAAGGAAAGTGAGCGGAAGGGTGCGATCCCTGTCCTGCTGTGCAACTTTCCAGATGTTACTCAAAGGATATGATTTCATTCTTGCAGTGTTATCTGCACAAGCAAAACAGTCTGTGGGTCAACACACTAAGACAAGACCCCTGTGAATCCGACACACAATACTGAGACATCCCGCAAGCAGTGCACACCCATAATGCAATACACAGACTCGCACAAGATCTGCTGCTCTAGCCAGTCAATAATGACCGGCTTACTCTACACTGTTACATCGCAACTCGCCATGTCACCAAGTAAAAAAAAAAATCAATGTGTGGACATAAAGTATCCTTTTTTATCTAAAATTCTTTAATCAGTTTACTTGTATATTAGGCCTATCTTATAACTGTCCCAATGCCCAAATATGGCTACTTCCTTACTATATAGTATGCGGGGGAAAAACAGTATGTAAGTTGAGTTGTATGTCCGAATTCATAGTGTTCATAAAACAGAAGGCATAAAGTGACCTACTATTTTTTTATGAGACTATATGAAATGCTCATCTGATGGACACTTTGTGAATGGCAGTGATGCAACACAACTGACACCAGAGGTCACATGATAGTTACAACATGGTGCATGATGTAGTACATGTGAATTTCATTCATGCTACACACATTCATATATAAAACGTATTTTTTAACAGTCACAAAGAAAGTTTCAAAACATAAGTAGGACATACTATACATTATTAGATTTCGGATGCAGTGTACATTGGAGAGGGACCTTTTTTTTAGGGTCGGGGGGGGGGGGTGTAATGGTCTTTTTCTATTTAAAGGATTTAAATAATTAAATGGTTTAAAGTGATTTAAGGGAATAAAGAATTAAAAAGAAGAATAGTGAAAGAACAATAATTTGTTCTAATCCATTTGAACTATTTGCACTATTTTGCACACATTTACTCTTATTCGTATGCCTGATATGTCGAAAATGTGAAATGTTTCTTGTCACGTTACAATCAGTTATGAATTAAATAAATGGCTTAAAACTTTTTATGTTTTTTGGCCATTCATTTACAGTTTTGGGGGCCTAAAAAGTGCACATTTTGAAAATGGGTTTCAAAGTGCATGTTTGTGAAACCAATGCCATTATCATCTCTGTGTAAACTACAAAAACTCAAATTTGTGAAAATGGTGACGTCGTGTGCATATGTATTACATGTTCAGTCTTTAGGTACCTGTTTCTTTAAAAAGTGACATCGCCAACTACTGGCCTGGAATGCATAATATAGCATTTTTAGTTGTTTTCGCAGATCCGTGGATTATTCTCATAATGTTGTCGTCTGTACGTGAAACTTTTCAAAAATGCAAAGGAAAAACGTTTCTGTTTTTAGTTGCCTATATCATTGTTGTCATGTATTCATACCCCCAGTTCCTGGAGAGCCACTGTTCTGCAGAGTTTTGTCGTAATTTGAGAGGACAACGCGTGATGTTCTATTCAGAGCTGTTTGTGTCCTCTGTCTCAGAATTATGTTTCTATGGCAGTACTATCAACGCCTAAACACAGTGCCTAAATGAATCAGGGGAGAATTCCCAGTTTACAAGTTGTAATTATGAATTCTATGAGGACGTGAATGCTTTTTACAAGTTGGAATCTCATAATTAAGGTAATTACAGCATGGCTTGAATGCAGCTTTTAGCTCCAACTCTAATTAAACACACCTGAGCCAGCTAATCAAGGTCTTCAGGATTACTTGAAAACTAGCTGTGTTGGAGTAGGTTGAAGCTAAACTCTGCAGGACTGTAGCCCTCTAGGCGGTTTTGACACCTGGCATAATTATTCGCCTACCTTTTCAATTCAGCAAAATTTCAAGGCAAAATTTGATGAAATTTTTTTTTGATTTGCACTACTATAGACGACAGCGAATATTAGGACATCGACCGCTTAGGGCGATGCAATAAATTCCACCTAGGCCTAGCTGTGTAACAAATAAATGTAAATGACTTTTAAAATATATTTTGTCTAGATTTTGTCCACGCTTTAATATATAATCTTCAAATAATGCGAAACTAAACGTTTCAGATAATGTGCAATAGTTTTCTTTCAACACAAAAAAAAAACAATTCCAATAATGCGAAATGTCTTTTAATGTCTTAAACTTAACCATCTTCATAAAACTGTGGCACAGCCTTTTCTCTTAATTCTGTAATAAAATGTAATAATTATCATGTTTGTTATATCAATATTAGTAAAAATAATAATGTAAATTACCACATGTTGCTATAAGTTTTGATTGCATCATATAATAATTGCTTTTAATAGTGTTCATCGTCTGTTTTATTGCGTCTTTAATTGATTTTTCCGTACATTGCTGCCATATGTACATTAACTGACAGTCACCACTGATAAACTACCACTAAATATTGTATTGTAATGTACAAATAAACTTGACTTGACCATTTAGCAACCCAAACTCTGGAATAACCTACCTAAAATAGTTCGGGAAGCAGACACACTCTGTCAATTTAAATCTAGATTAAAAAAACCCATCTCTTTAACCTGGCTTAACACATAACACACTAACACATTTCTAAAATTCAAATCCGTTAAAGGATTGTTAGGCTGCATTAATTAAGTCAACCAGAACCAGACACTTTTCTCATAACACCCGATGTACTTGCTACATCGTTAGATGAATGGCATCTATGCTAATATTAGTTTGTTTCTCTCTTATTCCGAGGTCACCTTAGCTACCAGATCCAGTCTGTATCCATATCAGATGGCCACTGCAGTCACCCGGATACAATACGTATTCAGACCAGATGGTGGATCAGCACCTAGAGATGACCTCTACAGACCTGAACGTCAGTGGAGACCAGGACACCTAGATGAGCCCCAGATACAGATCCCCTGTAAAGACCTTGCCTCAGACGACAACCGGGACAAGACCACAGGAACCAGATGAATCCTCTGCCCAATGTGACATTGCTGCAGCCTGGAATTGAACTGCTGTTTTTGTCTGGTCAGAGGAGAACTGGCCCCCCGACTGAGCCTGGTTTCTCCCAAGGTTTTTTCTCCAGTCTGTCACCGATGGAGTTTTGGTTCCTTGCCGCTGTCGCCTCTGGCTTGCTTAGTTGGGGACACTTCATTTCCAGCGATATCGTTGACTTGATTGCAAATGATTGCACAGATACTATTTAAACTGAACTGAGCTGAATGATGAAATCACTGAATAGAATGATGAACTGTCTTTAACTGAAAAATGAGTGTTTACTATTGTCATTTTGCATTATTGACACACTATTTTCCTAATTAATGCTGTTCAGTTGCTTTGAAACAATCTGTATTGTTAAAAGCGCTATATAAATAAAGATGACTTGACTTAATAACAAATATGAAACCTATTGCTTGTAATCTAACTTCCCTGGCTCCTTCATTTTGAAAATAAACATATTTTTATGTAATAAATCATTCCATATACTCAGCTCTTCTGATCCCAGCATGGCAGTGACAGCGCATCAGGTCAAACCCAAGTCAAATGAGATTGATTGGAATGGCTGTGTTAGAATTAGAATGTGATCATATGTATCTAAAAATGAACCATGATAAAATCTACATGCATACAAAACGCATTTCCAGTACCTTTCACCGTTTCAACTTTGTACAGGTTGGGTAATAGGAAAATGCATTGTTTTTCTTGAATAGGCTGTACAGAGAGAGCTGGCCCATAACCCACCTGTTTCAGCTGTTTTTGCAGTCAATTTCAATCAGTGTATCTCTACACTTTCCTGTCCTGGGAAAGTAGCCACTGGTGGAACATTCTCTGCTCTTTGTGTAGGTCAAAAGGAATGACTCTGGGGACCCACTGTGTTCCAGTTTAGTTACGCATGCTAAAACTATGTTCAAAAAGGGAAATGTTCTACTAAAAGGAGGAAAGAAATACATATCCTCTGTAACCTTGAACACAGTCCACTGTAACAGTTAAACTCTCTTGTTGTCTTCATTCTACTGAGGTGCAAGAACTATTTTGAATAGTTTAATGAAGATAAATCACCACGATCAGTTGCTAACTCTCATTTTTAGAGAATAATGTTTCAGAGAGAAGCTTGGCCAGACACTGCAGGTGAATAGGGTAAAAAACAATTAACTACTAATTATCACTTTACTTACCCAGTTGATTGATTACATTGATAATTGCAAACATTTTTTGTATTACAAGTTTTGTAAAATGTTATGTTTAAATATGCAAATGAGACATTATTTAATGAAATATGCGCTAATTTGCATACATTTCTAGTACAAAAATCTGAACACTGGATGAAGTCAGATTCAAAATTCTTGTTTATTTATTTATTTATGACATATTAGAGGCAAATGTTTTTACAGAGGGAATTCTGGGTATCTCTTTTTGTCACTCCATAATTCAGAAAATACATTGAACAGCCAGAAAACAATATGTTTTCACAATTTTTGGGGAAATAAAATGTTGTATATAATCAAGCAAATTATATATATGAACAAATCCCTCTGTAAAAACCTTCCGAATATAGATAGGAATAAAAATGTAAAGTTTGGTGTGTGTAAGTGCTACTGAAGTGGAGATTTATGGCTCAGTGTAGGAGAAAAAACTCATTTTGAGAAAATGGCCTTTACAAATATTCATTGTATTTTAAATCTATTGACACAAATAGATAAAGTTTAATAAACACTTAAATGTGTCTTTTGGATGTTTTCTTTCCACTAGTCTGAAAAATCATTTTATGAAAAGCCAAAAAGCCCAAAATCTCAAAATTGACAGGTGCATGAAAAAACAGTGCTTTTGCCTGCAGTGCCTCCCCTTAAAAATAGACAGTACAGTATACAGTTAAACATCACAACCTTGTTTATTAATCTCGAGATTAACAAACATCATATCAACAACAAATCATGAAGTAACAGACTACACATAATTTAATGCTGTGAAAAAAAATACTTTTTTGTTGCTCCTCAAGGAGGACTTTATCCTTTTGATTCATAGCCAAGATCTTACAAAATTTGCAATAATTAAACCATTATTAACACTTTATCATGTTTTTAGAAATGTTAACAAATATGTAAGGGTTCCAAAAGATGGAAGACTATGCTAGTAGGGAAACTGAAGGGAAAGTGGTTAATTTAGGGATTTCTTGGATGTGTCATATTTGACAGTTCAGAAAACATCATCATATTATTTGTTAGAAGGCGTGGCCTTACCCTCTCACGCCTTGCATTATGTGATATCTTTCATAGCAAACACACCTTAATGTGAACGTTAAATCTCTGGCCTAGATTTTTTGAAACCGTTTTGACAAAGCCTATGTTAAAACAGCAGGGATCAACAAACCACAACTCAGCTGAAGGCAAATAAAAACAACTTTATTCAAAGCACCATAAAGACTGATAATAAATGCATTTTAAAATGGTCAGCACACATTTGCTTTGGTGTCAAAAATAAGAGATTTTCAGTAGAGAAATAACATTTTGGCTTTTTGCTCATTGAACTGAGCCTGGCATCTTCAAATCCAGATCGGATAACTTCATGCCTCCTTCACATATGTCCTCACAGCCACCACATCACCCATTATGCATTTCTGTCAAAAGAGGAATATGGTTATAAAATTAACTGAGAAAGCACTCAAATAATTAAAAATGTAAAATTACTCAAAGGCTTTCATCTAACATTCTGTAAATTTACACAGACTTTACAACTATATTATATTGCTAACTTTTATTAAAGGCTAACAGCCTTAAAATTATTATATTTGAACAACTGAGAAAATTATAATTTAATGATAAACTTAAAAAAAAAAAAAGTCAGATTAACATTCAGTTAAATATTCAGGGTTTTTCCATTATATATTTAATTGTAAATTCTGCAAATTCTATGCATAAGAAAATACTGTTGAATTAAGATATATAGTTATATATATTCATGCAGAAGCTTCTATTCCTTTCTGCTCCTATATCTCACCTTTAATATTGCCGGTTTTCGCTGAATAGTAAAATAGTATTATAATAATTCAACTAATAAAAGTAATTGTTTTCTTCTGTCTCTTGTTGATATAAAATAGAATAGTGTATTTAATTAATTATTTTCATTCCTTTTCATAAAAAATTTAAAAAGGCAACTGTAATTTCTTAGAATTACTTTCAAACACTTACAAACACTTATGTCATTACGATGAATTATTGGTAAATATGCTAGTTTAAGCAACACCCTTTTGAATGTGCATTAGCAATGATCTAATCAGCATTATATAATGTCATGATGACATTTTATGATTCAAAATATTATAACATTCGTTTCATAATAATGAGCGCCTTACAGCTATTAATTTCCCATCCGCTCACCCCCTCTCCTATCGTCGACTCTTTGCCATCCCAGGTCTGTTTCTGCACAAGTTTGCCGTTCTCAAGAGTCACGACAGTCTGCAGATAAAGAGAGAGAAGAGCCCGTTAACTTCAAACGATAAACAGCTTCAAAGCACCACGTCTATTCCATCACAAACCGTAGTCTTTCTATCATCCGCCGTGATCTCCTCGAATGACTCGTTGTGGTTACATTTGATCTCGGTAGTTTTGAAGGTGCTCTGCGACTTCATGCATATCAGCCCCTGATCATCCACACACACGACCAGGTTGGGCTTAGTCCGGTTTCCCACCTGACGAGTAGCGAAACCCACACCTGAAAAAGGAAAGGCACTTCTTTCATTCACGAAACACCTTTGTATTAATGACCATCAAAAGTATGAGAATCCTAACCTATTGCACATTAATGATGCGCATGTTCAATCTTAATTTTTAAAAAAAATTACATTTCTTGTGCAACATGTAAACTGAAGAGACTTGCTAAATAACATGCATTTGCATTGTTAAGTTATTAAATGATGAAGAATCATACCTAGAGCCTTCATGTACTCGTCAAAGTTTTCGCTGGTGGTCATCTTCCACGTTCCCACGAATTTATCAACCATTTTTCCGGATGATGATTCTTGTCACTCAAGCAACAGCCCAAAGCTCAGATCTGATCTGATCTGAACGAATGACTGCGGGCTTTTTCAACAGCTCCTCCAGCACGTGCATGTCCACACCAGCCAATCAGATGATCCAGCGTCACTGCGCGGAGTTCCTCAACCTCCCCCGCAAACGCAACTCAGAACTGGGGAAGGGTTCACATTTTTCGGACCACAAAAACGGTCAAAAAACATTTACTGGGTCAGAGGACAGCAATCGCACATGGTTAGACTGAATATTTTTAGAATGAAGTGTTTGACGAAACATTTTCTGACCGAAAAGATGACCTTTCCTCTCAGTGGCTGAACACACACGATGTCTTTTTACTTAATAACTAGGTAATAACGTAATTATAACTAGGAAAATAGACTTTCAAAATGTTGTAGGAAAAACAAGCATTCAAGAATAATTTAACAACAAATTAATTCACAGGCATATTTTTCACATAACTATATAATATAATCATACATTTATCATATAATTATATGATCTCACAGAGGCACAAAATCACTTTCACAGACTTTTTCATTAACTGTTCCCTTCTGGTGGAATGACCTGCCCAACTCAATCCGAGCAGCTGAGTCCTTAGCCATCTTCAAGAAACAACTAAAACACATCTGTTCCATCTTTATTTGACCCTCTAACTCTAGCACTCTCTATTCTATTTTAATTCTACTTTATCGGTATTTATCTTTTTTGTTTTTATTTTTATTTAAAAAAACAACAAAAACTAACAAACACTAGCTTTCTATTTTTTCTATTCTACTTGTTTTTCTTTGTGTGTGTGTGTATAATATATGTATGTATGTGTGCATATATATGTGTATGTGTATGTATGTATATACTTATGTATGTGTTTGGTTTGTTGTAGATATGTGTGTGTGTGTGTATAGGTTATATAAATATATTTTGGTATATTTATATATAATACATATGTTGTATTATAAATTATGTGTATATATATATATATAATATAATAATATATATACCAACCCTGCTACGTGTACTGTGTTAGGCTAACCGACTTGTCATTTGCACTTATATATTGTTGCTCTTTTGTTAGTTTTGACTGCTTTTATTGTCCTCATTTGTAAGTCGCTTTGGATAAAAGCGTCTGATAAATGACTAAATAAAATAAATAAAATAAACGGTTTGGATATAGAACAAGAAAACTCTACGAGTCCTGCTTCAAATACTACACATTCAGAATGGAATAGTAACATGCTAGTTACTGGATACTGTGTGGATACTACTCTTTAAAAGTAACGAAAGGTGTGTAATAATAATGTATCAGTTAGCGTCCTTTCAGCATTTTGTAGGTTTTACAAAATCCAGCAGCAGAAATTCTTCAGCACTAAATGTTATGCATTAACTACTTGAATGTAATGCAAAAATAACCTACAGATTTGTTTGGTCAAATCAGATTCACATTTCCACACAACATTGAGCAGAAGTAGAGATTTTCCTGTGTCTGAATATAGAGGCCTGTTGATTTACTTCAGACGTCCCACCAAAACTGCTGAGGACAAAGTGAGAGTCAACTCACAAAGACATGACAGATAACAATTTTATTACACATCCACAGACATATAAATACATAATACAGAATAGGCTACTTCTTGTCTCCTGCTTTAGCTTGAGGATCTTTAGCACTGCATCGGGTCTGTAAGGCTGAGAGCATTTCTTGAGTGGTTAGTTTGGATCCCTTCATCACCAGCCTCTCTCCATCCACTGCAAGAGACCACAAAAACATGCATTATACGTCATAAAATGACACTATGCCGTATGCTCCTCTGCAATATTGAATTTACAGTTCAGTCACTCACAAAATGTGATGTCAATCGTAGGCTCTGATCGGTCATGCTTTACATCTGTGATAACTTCACAGTTCCTATTTGTGACTCTTGCTTTTTCAGACCCGGCCATGATGAGAAACTCCCTGCAGGAAGGAAGCAGTGATAAGAAATGCAAGAGATGTGATGGAATGAAGAGGCTTTTTGGGATCTGAGAGTTATGCAGTGTGGCTGACTTATGCTTTTAACTATACATTAATAAATTCACATTTCATTTATGCAACAAACACTTGAGGAATGAGGGATAAGAACCACTGTCGTGACAGCTCACAATATGTCATCGATACGAAGTGGCCAGTTTGTCATCAAAAACAGATTAAAGAGTCATTTAGAATTTCATGGCAGATGATTTTCCTGACATAATTGCACACTAAATCACCATTTGGATCCAGAATAGGACATTTGGAGTTTCTATGAATCCTGCTTCAGATATTACGCATGTTTGGAACGGCACACTAGCTCGCAATTTACAAAAACAATATACAGTATAAACTGTATGCTGTATATTCTTTTTAGTATAGCAAGTCAAACTTTTTTCTATGGTAAACATTTCAAACATTAGTATGCTACGTGACCTCATCACAGTATTTGCAAATGGCATATATTATTTTCAATACAATTTGCTAACTGTGCACAGTTTACAAAGTATATTCTGCAAGAATAGTGCGAAAATACTAGTCAGATTGTTCAAAACAATTTGACAGCCTGCTGCATTTACCGCGTTTAGACTGCCAGGGGCGCCAGAGGACAAAAGCTGACATAAGACAGTTCAAGCATCACGATCGATGCGGTTTCTACGCAGCATCAGAAGCACGTTCATAGACTGTTTAACAATCATTTTGCGTATTGTCGCACATAATCTGCGTATGCTAAGTGCATGTTAAATGTCGAGTGTGGAGAACAGTCCAGAAGCGGCGAGTGCGGCTGTGAACGCTGAAACCGAGAAACACACAGTGACACCTAAATAAGTGTAATTTGCATCGTATACTTCGTCCTTATGACCGACCGCAGTTACAGGAGGAAAAACTGCTCCTGAAGTCATGATCATGCACAAGATTTACTTTACCAGACAGACCTGTTCAACATTAACCACGATCACTTAAAGTAAGTTACATCGAGGTGTGTACAGTATTCTTACCTTGTGGAGCGAACATTAGATTCAAAGGGGCAAAACTGTACAATAATTTTCTTAACCGTCTTTAACACTACAGCTCCTCTGGACGCCGCCATCTTTTCCTGCATGACCTTTCACCTGCTGATGACGTATGCAGCCGGGCTCGTCAACATAAAATACGAAAGCATTTAAAAAAGTGCGATGTTAGAATAAATTAAGTGTCCAATAAAAAACTGACAAAATACGAAAGCATTGTGTCAGAGGGGAATATGTTCATTTTCACCAAAGCCATTGATTTTGTTCCCAAGCAAAAAAATGTATTTATCTTTTAATTATAATTTATCTATGCTTTCACATATACTTTTTGTAATTTTTTTTAATTGTATTTAATATTTTACGTCATTTAATCATTTATTTACTATTTATTTATTTAAATTCTTATATAAAAAAATATAACATACTTTTCCCGTCAATATAACATCGTAGTACATATAGTGTGTACTTTTCTTTTAAAAGCAGCTGTGTCTGTTACATCAAATGCATTAAATTGATTTAATTAAATTATCTGTAAGTCTGGGATTTCTGCTTGCTAAATATGGTATTTACAAAATATGAAACACATCCAGTAGATGGCGCAAGTGGATAGTGTATTTATTATTTAGTATGCCACTCCAAGGTTTCTTCCATATCATTTTCTGTCGAGTTCATTCAGTTCATTTCCATAGATCCATCTAGCTAAATCTTCCTTTACACACCCATGCATAATCTGTTGGACAGTCGTCAATATTATTAAAATTCACTTTCAGGAAGTGCATGTTAATAATAAAAAATATTTGTTAAAATGCACTTTCAGGAAGAAATCATGTTGATCGTGTCATATTATATCAATAATCAACCAAACAGCCTAATGTAGTATCAAGATGATTTCCACAACTTACTAGACTACAGCCTTTTGCAATTATATGCCATCAATAATTGCTTTTTACAGAACATACTCCTACTGTGACATTGTGTACACATGTAGTAAGAGTTGAAATTGAATGCCCTGTCCTTGTGAATTGATTTATCTAGAGAGTTTGAATACTCAAACCGACGACCACAACAAAATACTTGTAGCTATTTCTGACACAGATGGGTAGTTAAAGATACATCATGCTGAAGAACATCTAAGCTGAACTAAATTTCAGAAGTATATACAGAAATAATCTGTGTAAGCCCTAAAAACTTAAGTTATGAATATTTTAATATGCTCATATGACTGTTTTCTTATCAATTTTAACAGTAAAATGAGCAATATTTCAACCAGCACACACATACGAAACAAATTTAACGGAGATGATTTAGAAACATATATTAATACTTTTATTTACAGGCCTACATAACTCTGCTATATATTAATCCAAAATAAATGATGTACATTATCATGAACAATATCAATATTTGTGCCTTAGGGCTATTTATTATTGTGACACTTCTACAGCTAAATAAATGTGCACACTAATGAAAAATGTGTGTATATCGTCAGCACTGAGTCAGCGTGCAGTTTTTCACATAACTAATCAATATTACTGTTTTGAGGAACTAACAAGTCGACTACTTCTAATGGTGCCAAAAACGTCTTGTCACGTACATACACTAAAAACAAATGCTGGGTTGTTTCAACCCAACTTTGGGTCAGATATGGACTAACCCAACTTTTGGGTTAAAAATGTAATTAAAAAATGTAACCCAACGGTTGTGTAAGTCCATATTTGACCCAAAGTTGGGTTGAATCAACCCAGCATTTTTTAGAGTGTATGCACTAGTGTTTTACTAAGGCCCAGCTCTCACGCTTCTGATGACCAGAATGTTTCTTTCCTGAACAGCTAAGCACACAGTTGTGGTTGCACATTAGAACTATATTTAGACACTTAGCTTGAAGGGTGAACTTCCTATCAAGCCCTTTCTAAAAACAAGTTTCTCTTTTCCTTACTGAAACAATGACAACGATTACTCCTACCACCATTTAATCAAAAATAAAAAAGGCTACAAGCACTGAAGCATAAACAATAAGGTAGAATGCTCAAGGGAGGGATCGGCATTTTATAATGCATGTTAAAAGTCATTTTGGTATTGCTGTCATTGCTTCTTGTTCTAAGTATAATTTTGGATATTCCCCAGGAAGTCAAGCATACTGTGTCTAGAACGCAGGCACTAAATGAACTGAATAACAATGTATTATTATTATCCTATAATCCTATACTATCCATGCAATCACAAATATTCCTTTTGAATTGTTCAAACTATATATTTTAAAAATATGCTATATATAGCATATAAAACACAATATGCTACAAACTACAATATACAATATTAAGTTAACTTAAACAAATAATGTTCAGTTAAATGTTTCTCTGTCCTTCTTACATTAACATATGTTAAGTCAAGTTAAAATGTAATGTACAAGTAAATGTCTTTGTAGCCTATATCAATAAAGATGACTTGAATATGCAGTGTATGTAAGCAATTAAGTATGAAAAAACATTAATATGGAACTATACACATTATTAAAGGCCTGGCTTAATAATAGTTCATCCAAAAATCAAAATTTTCTGAAAATGTACTCACCCTCAGGCCATTCAAGATGTAGATGCGTTTGTTTCTTCATCAGAACAGATTTGGAGAAATGCAGCATTACATCACTTGCTCACCAATGGATCCTCTGCAGTGAATGGGTGCCGTCAGAACGAGACGCCAAACAGCTGATAAAAACATCACAATAATACACAAGTAATCCACAAAACGGCAGTTCATCAATTAACATCTGTTTGTAAGAAACAAATCCATCAAGATGTTTTTAACTGTTTCTTCTGACCAAATTATGAACCCTCTATTGCATTCTGCAGTGAAAAAGTTGTTTGATCTGACTCAGGAGAGAACTGCGCACAGATCAAACACCATTTACAAGCAACAACGGTCCAAAACAGTTCTAAACAAATATGGGGATGGACTTCTCACTGGAGGAAGTGTTACTATGGACTCATATTTTAGTCCGAAATATTATTTGTGATTATTGTGATGTTTTTTTTTATCAGCTGTTTGGACTCTCATTCCAGTGGCACCCATAAGAATCCATTGTTGAGTAAGTTATGTGATGCAAACTTTCTCCAAATTCACTCCGAAAAAAGAAACTAACTCATCTACTTCTCAGAAGGCCCAAGATTGAGTACATTTTCAGCAAATTTTCACTGTTGGGTCAACTATTCTTTTAAAATGTAGCACTCAATTTGCAACAGAATGCAGAGAAGGGTTAAAGATCCCTGAACGATCCATAACATATTGTTATTTTTAAAACATAGCCCTATTTATTCATTTTCACATGCCATCCACACACCATAAACTGAAAGCAGCCACATGCGCTGCTGTTGCAGTGGCCGAATGAGCAGAACTACAGCTCCCGTGACACATTGCGCTGCTGGGATCTGTCTCTCCACCCCTCTGCATCTGTGAAGTGTAGCGGAGGATCGCGGGCACAGACTCACAGCAGCACCGCACCGGTGTGGTATATGTGTGGTACACATCGCGGTGCTCACTGCAGCTCTCCAGCCTCACTGGCACTGTCCTCTGTGATCGCTTTTAAATACGGCATGTTGTTTGAGTGCTGCTGTGAGCTCGCGGAACCTGCGCTGATCATATAAACTCGAGAGCGGAGAAACAGCTGATCCACGGATGGTCGTCTGAGGTAAGTGGTCCTTTAATATCAACCCACCCGAACATTACATGACTGGAAAAGTTGCGCGGAGAGAGAAATATCTGTACTGAGATCGAGCCCGTTAAGACTGCGAACTTCTCTCCTGTATTTTGTGTGGCGCGCGTGAGAGAGGACAGACGGACACTGGATCTGAGTGCTGCTTATTTATACGACGAAATTCCCTGCATACCGATTGAGGGAAAAGTGGAATGGAATGATATTGTAAGTCTTAAGATAATTTGGTATCAGAGTTTTAAGCATATTAGTGACGCGAGTCATCTGTTGATTTCTCAGTTGTGTTCCTGAATATGAGACATGGGATATTTAAGCACAACTAACATGTGATGTACCTTAAAATAATAATTAATCCAACATGTAAACAATAATCTAAAGACAGTGAGAGCCATAGTTCCATAGATTAAATCCTTTGCCTATAAAATAATGTGTTCATATATGAGATATAGTATGAGCATACTTTTTATTATCATTTTTATTTAATGGCTCTAAAAATGTCCAGTCGCTTAATCATCCAATAAAAAGTACTGAATACCTTTCAATACATGAGTGTATGTTTCAGAAATGTTTTCATATTTTTCAAGATAATTACAAAAACACTTAAAAAAAAATCTTTATAATTTTAATTTTAAAGGGGTCATATGATGCAATTTCAATTTTTCCTTTCTCTTTGGAGTGTTACAAGCTCTTGGTGTATAAAGAAGATCTGTAAAGTTGCAAAGACTAAAGTGTCAAATCCAAAGAGATATGCTTTATAAATTTAAGACTCAGCCCGCCTACCTAAAACGGCTCGTTTCTAACACGCCCCCACATACCTACGTCACTATGTGGGAAGATTTGCATAACCGCCCAAATGTTCACGCAAAGAAAGAAGGCGTAACTTTTATTATCGCTGTAGTATTGTTGTTGCCGCTGCCGCCATGTCGTGAAGGCGCTGTGGTGTGTCGTTGTGAAAGCAAAACTACTTTGTTTGGTCTTCCAAAAGAGGATGATATCCACTTTGTCATGCCTAGAGCTGATTCTGTGCTGGTCGCTGAGGGAATACTTCAACTTCGCGCTGTGGATCGCCGGTTTGGCTTTCACCGTGGACGAAGCGGAGTGCAGCCTGGGGTTGTCACATGTGGTTGCCACAAGCCCTTCGGACACTCCGTTTTCAAGCCCGCCCACCTCTGCTCACTCAGCTCGCCGCGTGTGACGCTGTTTCGTTGTGAAAGCGAAACTACTTTGTTTGGCCTTCCAAAAGAGGACACGACTAGAAATCAGTGGTTAAGGTTTATTTACATCACTGTTCCAGAACACTTCAACCCAAAAATACAGATGTGTGCAGCACATTTTATAGAAGACCGTTTCCTGATCCTGGTAGAGTAAACTACAATACCGGCTGTTCTGACTCACAGACTGTATTCTTTTTAAATATTTAAGATTTGCCACTGGCGATTCAACCGAGTTTTGAGCAGTGTAGAGTAGCTCTTGTTGTTTGTCATTTCTCAGATCATAAATGCAGACATGGTTTTGTTTACGCGGTGCAATGCAATGCAACGTGTGCAAATACATTATAAGTCAATTTAATCCGTAATTGTGTCGCCACTGGATGCAACAAATGTGCCCCTCGGTTTATCATGGGTTTTTGTCTCGTTGCTCCGGCCGGACAGGTCATCACAGTATGGTAAGGGACGTAACATTTCGTCACACGCTTGAGGTATTCGGCCAATCAAAACGCATTGGATAGCTGGCCAATCACAGAACACCTTGCTTTTTAGACCGATGAGCTTTGTAATAATCGACGTGTTTCAGAAAGGCGGGGGCATAGAGGAGAAAAAATGATGTACAGTATGTGGAAAATCATGTGTTTTTGAACCTTAAACCGCATAAACAGATTTAATTACACCAAATACACAAAATAATGTTTCTTTTAGCAACATCATATGACCCCCTTAAAATGATAATTTTAATACTATATATATATATTATATATATATATATATATATATATCTAGATTAAATATATATAGATAATATATATTATATTTATTAATAATAAACTAATAATAATCCTGTATGGTTGCTCTGTTTTATGAGACCAAAATATGCCATTTCAAAAAATGTAATAAAATATGTTACCATGTTTTTTCATGGTTTGGTACAACAAACAGAAATGTTTTTATTGTTCGAACTTTTTACTATATATATATTAAGCCCCACAAATTGTCAAAATTACTTTTCTTTTTCTTCAGAATTTCAACACGTTCATTGTTCATCAGTAGTATATTAAAGTAATTTTAAGCCCGGTCAAAACAAATGAGCATCACGTCATATTTATACTTTTATGATTTGATCAAAAGGCTAAGACCTTTGGTTTGTGTAAAAAGTAACTTGTGTAAATAAAATGTCAAACATATATAAATACCTTTGCTAAGGAAACAGCACTGGACGTTCTAGTATTCTTCAACTTTATCTTAAACAAATAGACAGATCTTTTTTCCACATGCTCACTTTATACAACTGATCTTTAACCTTTAATTTTCCTGGTCAGAATAGTGCTAAAGATAATGCCCTCAGTTAGATTCACGCGATGACAAAGGCTAAACACATCACACATAACTTATCATTAAATAGTTTATCTGGCAGATGGTTATCTGCAAGTCAGCAAAGTCTGTAAATATCAGTGCACTGTAAATGTACCCTCTCAGCACAAAATAAACCCATTGCGACATGACAGCTATGAAGGCAGACACAGCAGGTTTAAGTAGGATCACAGTGTATTGTCTTAAATCCATTGATTTCCCAGCATCTAAGAGGCATCTAGACACAAAAACAGTTGGATTGAGGTGAAACACTTGGGACAGAAGCCCTGCCTCACATATTTATTAGACAGATAGTGTTTTCCTGGTTGGCTGAGCGTAGCTTCAGGCTCCATTCCACTGCTGGCACTCTCAGCTCTGCAGCAGTGGCAGGTTTTACTCTCTGTCTGCACCTGTCCTTTACACTGGAGTTTCCCCAGACTGATTATTGTATAGCAGAATTCAGATTTCATGCTTTGGTACAACAAAGCATTGTCAGAAACTTTTTTTATTGTTGGGACTTAGGACCTGTTCTGACCTTGGAGCTGTTTCTCAAAACTGAAGCAAATGAGTTCCAGTAAAAAAGGCTTCTGAATTCAGGATATATCGGTTAGCATGGCTCTGGTGCTTCATGGAAATTTTGCTCATAAATGTCAAAAGAAAGGGTGGGAGTAAAAGAGAGTGAAGTTTCCCTCAAAGGGTTTGAATCTTAAATGGAACAGAACTAGCTTGAACTGTGAAGTCTGAAGCTGTTTTTGCTATTGAGAAAAGTCTGATTGGATTCATGGATGTTTCTACAGCTGTGGCTGAGTTCTGTAGGGGGTTGTGCTAAATCCTGTCAAATGGGGCTTTTGGGATACAATGGGGATACCGTGATCTAATGGAATATAATCCCCAATGCGTAAATGGATATTCTGTACATTATCATTGAGCTTAAAGGAATAGTTCATCCAAAAATGAAAATTTGCTGAAAATGTACTCGCACTCAGGTCATCCAAGATGTTACTCTTCTCAAGATTGTTCATCAGAACAGATTTGAAGAAATTCAGCATTTCATCACTTGCTCACCAATGGATCCTCTGCAGTGAATGGTTGCCGTCAGAATGAGAGTCCAAACATCTCAATTATCCACACAATTCAGTCCAATTAATGTCTTGTGAGGTTAAAATGTGTATTTGTAAGAAACAAATCCATCATTTAATTTTTTTAACTTCATTCTGTTGCTTCCAGCTGAAATATGAGTCCTCTATCCATATTATTGCTTTCTCCAAGTTGTCTCATCTGAATCAGAAGTAAAATAATAAAGCAAAAAAAAACCCTCCGAACTGTTCTAAACAAATATGTTGGTGGATTTTGATTTGAGAAGACAACCGGGGATGAACTTTTTCACTGGAGGAAGCTTACTTGTGGCACTTGTGGATGATTGTGATGTTTTTATCAGCTGTTTGGATTCTCATTCTAATGGCACCCATTCACTGCACTGGTGAGCAAGTGAAGTACTGCTAAATATCTCCAAATCTGTTCCAATGAAGAAACAAACTCGTATACATCTTGGATGGTCTGAAGATGAGTACATTTTCGGCAAATGTTCATTTTTGGGCAACATTCTTTTAAAGGGGTCATATGAATGCGATTTCAGTTTTCCTTTCTCTTTGGAGTGTTAAAAGCTGATTGTTGCATAGATAAGATTCCTGAAGTTGCAAAGACTAAGTCTCAAAACCAAAGAGATATTCTTTATCAAATTTAAGAGTCTGCCACGCCCCCCTAAAACGGCTCGTTCTAACACGCTCCCACATATCTACCACACTATGTGGAAATATTAGCATAATGCCGTGGTTTCATTAACCGTAATTAGTGTTGAAGCAGCCATGTCAGGGAGACGCTGTGTGTTTCTAGGCGAAAGCACTTTATTTGGCCTTCCAGAAGTAGATGCATTTAGTAATCTTTAAGATTACTTACAACTACAGCAATGCATTTTATGGACAACCATTTTCGTGAACCTAGGAGAGGAGGTAATTCTGACTTTGCTATAACAATCTGGCGCGGGGCGGGGGGGGGACGGGGGGGCGTGGAATCAGCTACTGTTTTGTTTTTAGTTTAAGTATTTGCTTTTGACTGTTCAAATGTGGAGTTTTGCTCATCGTGTGTGTGCGTGTGTTGTGAGAGAGAGAAAGAGACACAGGGTCACATCACAGTGGAGTCAACTTTCTTAATCGCAGCTTGTGTACTGCAAATACATACGCATCATCACTGTGTCCTGTCACGCGACTCTGTTCCTCTTTCGGGCTCTGTCTTTTCATTTATTTTGAAGCTCGCGATTATGGTAAGGGGCCGTTACATTTCCGACGAGTGCTTTCTCTGTTTTTTCGGACAGAGTGGGGGCCAATCACAATTCACTGGGTCAGCTGGCCAATCAGAGCAGACTGCGTTTGTCGGAAGGAGGGGGCTTTGTTGAAAACGAGGTGTTTGAGAGAGGCGGTGCATAGAGGACCTACAATGATGTACAGTAGTTGAAAAATAATGTGTTTTTTTTTGAACATTAAAGCATGTCAAAATACTCTGTTACACCAAATACACAAAATATGATCTTAAAAAAGCATCATATGACCCCTTTAATGTTATTGCTCAGCGCACGTTGCTAAGATACACAACAGGAGATGAGATGTTCAGTGTGAGTAAATTTAATAAAACCAGATGTTCTGCTAATGATCATTAAGTAACAAACAAGCAGGATGCAAACATCTGAGCTGCTTTGATTCAGTGAGAGTAGAGAATGTTCGTGCAGGTAGGTCAGTGATGCGAATGTCAGTGACCCAAGTATATGAAGTGAAGTGACGTGGCATGTGGCCAAGTATGGTGACCCATACTTGGAATTAGTGCTCTGCAATTAACCCATCCAAAGTGCACACACACAGCAGTGAACACACACACCGTGAACACACCCGGAGCAGTTGGGCCCCTTTTTTGCTTTTTTGGTTTGGGGGGCGCCCGGGAGCAGATTGGGTTCGGTGCAGACTGAAACACTTTGAAATTCTCTCAAAATAACTGATCGTTTGTTCATTCATTTATCACGTGAAAACTGTTGGTTAGTGTAGTCTGCTGTCAAACAGATTTTGTCAAGGCTGTAAAAAGCTGTAAATCATCATGGCAGATGGATTACAATTTATGTAATAATAATGTTGCTTTGACTCAGCTGTACACAAAACTATGCAAATGATAAAGGCTAATCAGCTTCCTGATGATAATGTTTCTGAGAACAGCATACCAACAAGAGCTGAAATGATTCATCGAGTTAAAAGATGTTATAAGAAATGTTCTGATGAAACAGTTTTGCATCCTAAATAACCCATCGTAATGCTGAAACACAGAGGATGAGTGTTCAAGCACTAAACAAACAAAAGTAGATTCATGGTTTCACATTAACTGGGTGATTCTTTATTAAGGGGAACTTTCCTGTGCATTATGAGGATTAAAAAACAAAAGAATCATTCTAGTTTTAAATCGCTCTCAGCTATTATATGTGTTGTTGTAAGAGTGTTGAAGAGTACATTTTTATCAGAATTTTGTACTTGTCCTCCACCAAAATTTTTAGCTTCCATTTGATATTTCTAACAAGTGTAGAAGAAATCTTAATTTTCTGCACCTTTCCCTTTTTTTATTTTATTTGTGAATAATCACAGTATCAAAAACTGCTGTTGCATGGCAAGCATTTTAGAGAACTATTTAATTTCTCCAGAAACATTTATTTTGAGTTCTGTTGGGAAATGAGAAGTGATGAGGGCAGCAGAGTCACAGTTTGAACATGAGAAATATCATTGCTTTTAAGATTTTTACATCATGATCTGAGAGTAGCTTTATTAGATTACCAAATCGAGTAGCATTTAAGTATTTTACTTCAAATTATTTTTAATTATGCATATTTAAAGTTAAACTTGTTTGCTTTTTCTACAAAACTGAAAAATGTCATTAACATCACATGTAATTTTCATCACAATCACAGATTGTTTTAAGTATAATTTGGGATGGAAATGACATTGCATCAGATCCTTATTTCAGGACATGTGATAATTATTTCTTAAAAGTAGTTTGAAGTTTTTTTTTCTTCGAGATTTAAAGTCAAAATTGCTTCTAATTAAAGAATCACCCTGCACAGCAAACCTAATTGGCTTAACATATAGTAAAGCATTTACTGAACATGTTTTAATTTACCCAAGACACATGTGAGATAAGTTATGGTTAATGCTGTTTGTCATGTAATATTTTAGTCCAATGTTGCCTAGATATAATTTTATTTTCTAGATCATGCAATAGCAAAAGTGTTTCATTCTTGAAATGTAAGGCCATTGTGACTTTTTGTTTCTATGTACAAACTTTCCTTTGTATGTGTGTAATATTGCTATAGTGACTTTGAATGTTTTGCCCTGAGAAGAACTACAATGTCTGCATGACACACCAATCTAAAACTCATTTATGACATGTAAAACATTAAATTATGGGAAGCCATTGTTTCACTCCTGAATCACCAAATAAATGTGGCCAATTTCTCTTGAAAGCTGTGTCGATAAGATGCAACTCTGGAATGTCGATTCGCCACTTCGATCTGTTTTTTACGTGAAGCTGACAGCGTTAGCTGTCATCAGATATGTTTGGCCGGTCTCAGACAGGTCAACAGGGCTTGTCTGATCTTGTCACACTCTGTTATCGAACGAGGGGGCAATTGCAATTTTCTCAGGATAACAGGGAGGTATGTTTGATTGTTGTTTTGTTGACTGCACTCACTCGCTCTACACCGCTCAAATAGAAATTGCTTCCTGCTGAGGAAGTGTCTGACTCTTTCACGTAAACGGAGCAAATTTAATTAAACCAAATTATCAGAGTGGTGCTGGGAAATCAAAGGCATCTGGAGAGCGTGTATAATGTGCCACATCAAGCTCCTCCTGCGTGTCATTTGCCTCTGTCCCGTAGTGGGTGGTCATGCTGCAGATAACTGGACTATTAGAATAATGTCACATCCACTCATGACTTCAATCAGCTGTATTACAAAGCCACAGGCAATCACGGATTATGATTAACGTTTTGTATTCACACAATTCACAGAGGCAATATAAACAAACAGGATCCATTCAAGAGGTATACTCTACAACAGGGGTCTCCAACCTTTTTTACACCACGGACCGGTTATGTTTGGAAAATATTCTCGTGGACCGGCTGGAGGGGGGGGGGGGGGGATATAATAGCCTCGGTATATTAGGCCATTATTAGTATTATAATAGCATTATTATAGTGGTTCAATCATTATATTGTGCGGGATATAATGGTGGGGTGCAGGTGTGGCCCTAAAACAAAAGCCAGAAAGGTGTGGAAAAAAGTAGTTAAGTCTCGTAGAAGAACGGGACAATGATCCCCCAGCCCGCACAAGTTCAAGGCTTTTGCACTGCGTCCGAATTTTTATGTCCCGGCTAAAAACGGGGTTTAAAAGACACCGTTACCCAACATCTTGGGATCGGGGATCGACAACACACCAAGGGCTGGGGAAACACGTGTGTACAGAGCACCGATCTAGATACCCCCATGGGTGGGGGTGAAAGGGAACCCGAAAATCGAGAGAGCGTCGTGGGGGGGGCGGAACCCAGCAGAACATGAAGGAAGAGGGAACGCCCAGCGAAGGGTGATGGCATAGGATGGGCACGAGCAGTACTACGGAGGGGACGGCAAGACAGTAAGGAAGGGGGACAGAGGACGGAAAGCCGCGAAACGGTGCGAAAAGACGCCACAACCACGGGGGGGCATGAGAACGGCCGGAGGGCCGGAGGGAGGAGGGACAGCAGTGAGAGGGAGAGGCATAACAGAGGGGGCCGAGAGGAACGCGGGGAACAAACAGAGAACAAAAATTACAGGTAAAAGAAGGAATCCGTGTAAGCGACCAGCGCGGGAGTCGGGGTCCAATCGGAAAACGGCGGGTCTCGTGCCCAGCCGAGCTGGAGCGTGTGCGCGTGGAACTGCTAACGGACCCCGCCCAGCGTTTTCACTCTATCCAAAAAAAAAAAAAAAAACCATTCTTGACCTCCATAACCGGCCAATAAACAAAATAAACACTCTGAGGACCTGTGTTTAACCATCCAAATAAAGTATTTATTCTGTATCTTTTAGGAATAAAATAGTTATTTTATCAAAGCAGCAGCCGTGTTTTCCAGCACGCGAAAAGCCTG
Source organism: Sinocyclocheilus anophthalmus (assembly GCA_018155175.1). NCBI lineage: Eukaryota > Metazoa > Chordata > Actinopteri > Cypriniformes > Cyprinidae > Sinocyclocheilus > Sinocyclocheilus anophthalmus. The sequence continues at coordinate 416,466 of JADLZN010008306.1, read as the reverse complement.
CAACACTCGTTAAAGGTGATTCACACCGCGCTCCTGTATGTTGCTCTGCATAAAATTGAATGATATACAGCACAGTTATGATTTTATAGATAAAATAAAATGTACGCAAACCTGTATTTTACCGAAGAAATGCATCAATTCGATGGCGCTTAAAACTGCTCTCTCGTGAAGAGAAGACGCAAAATCCCCGCAATAAATAACTCAACCTCTGGGTTACGTCTGACCCAGGATCTGGGTAACACAAAAACTACCCAAACATTGGGTAATGTCTGACTCAGGAGCTGCAAAACAACCCAAACACCTTGTTGTTACATTTGACCCAGGAGCTGGGTAATACAAAAACTACCCAAACACTGAAAAATAACCCCAAAAAATGACCCAAAAGGCTCAACCCAGCATTTGGGTTAAAAAATAACCCAGGATTTTTTAGAGTGTACGCAACTCAGTATTTCCGTGCTGTCTGAAACGCGTCTCAATGCTTGTGCGTGGTTTGATTGTGTGCGAGAACAGCGTGTGAGTAACGAATTGAGCTGTCTTTCGTTTCTTCTTCATGTAGTTTAAAATTGCTTGTACGTGTAAATTGGCAAATTAATCTGTGAATCACGTGCATGCCGAACGGTAGGGTCTCATCCATACATATTACGGATCAACTGCAATCCGTTTAACTCCTAATATGTGACAAATTAGAGCAATCTTTCATTTACTTATTTAAAATGAAATTGTCAAATTTCTACTCCATATCCCCAAAATAAACATTCGCATAATGACATCCATCAGAATTAAATTAGAATCATATCATGCTCAACAAATAAACACCACCTGTCACATAATCTAATAAGGCCTACACATTTTGGCCAGAACGTTTCCTTTGCGCCTGACATTCCTACGCAATTCTTCCACGGCCCGGTGTTGTGCCGAATTCTGCACCCCTGCCAGATTATGGTTGAAGTCGCTACCTGATTGCCTAATCCCAACCCCACCCCTAATCATAACCCCTCCCCCACACCTACTCCTAAACCTACCAATACTAGGGGGTGCATAATCCGGCAGGGCGCAAATTTCGGCACTACACTGGTAGTGGGTCGCAACCCGGTTGTTGGGGACCTCTGCTATACAACATCATATTTTATAAATAATAACGCTTTTGAAAAATCTATTTGTAAGATTCCCTTTGTGAATTTCTGATTTTAGAATAGTGTTCTTGGATTCATGAGTAAAATAGGAGTTGTGTTTATTATTAATTGAAGAGATTTACACATTTTCTTCTGCACCATACAGTAAATTACATACAGTCATATTCTGAACATGTTTTAAAATGTAAGCTTCTACAAAAGCAGTTGTCTGTTTCATCAAATATATCAATTCACAACCCTTTGGTAGTTGTAGTCCTTCTGTAGAAAATAACATTTACAGTTTGTAAAGGGTATGTAATGATTTAAAATGTACGTAATTTCTGTTGTATAGCAAAACAGGAAATGCTAATTGTCCTCTGGGTTTTAGGATTACATACTGAACAGTTGTATTATAAAAATGAATAGATTAATCAGTCCAGTGTTTCTGGCACCGCTGAATCTGTGTCACTACTGCTAAATGTACAGTATCATGGCAAAATAAATCCTATTTTACAAAAGTTGTCAATGTAAGTATCCGGTCTGAAGTGCATGAGATAAAAAACGACCATGTACTTCAAAATAATGGCAAGAAATCACAAAATCCTTTCTGTTTACGTTACAAAAAACATACAGTGCAACAAATGTCAAAATCAAAAGTCTTGTTCTTTTATTGAATAATTCAGAAAGGTTTGAATCAGTCTGAAGGATCCTTTACTGAAATCTTTGAATCAATCAGATCAAATTGCACATGTGCAACAGTTTTTTTTTCTGTGTTGCAAAGGACCAACCCATTGATGCTCATGTAGTACTACTGTTTATGGATTGTCATTCAATTATGTTCTTGCAACAACTGCTGTGAATGGTTTTAGGCAGTGTCTACCTTCCTGTTTATGATAGATTTCACGGAGAGAGTTTTCAACTGAATGTTGGGTCTGTGGGGACGTCTGAAGAGCTGTAGACCGGGGTTAGTTTGGCATGCTGCCATGGGTTTATATGGCACACAGAGGGGTTTCAGCCTCTCTGCCTCTAACCATTCAGCCGTACAGAGCGAGCAGAACACTGCTGCCTGTTTCAGAACAGCCTCAGAATGAAGCCGGTCTGTTTATGAGAAATACACTATACATGTTTTTCTCCCCCTTCTGCTTATGATTTCATTTCAGGTGTGATGGTCATGTGGACACTGTGATCAAAAGATTACAGCGTGTGTCCTGCGGGCTGTGGCTTATGACCGAGCCATACAAATGGTTCTCTGTTTAGTCATCTTCAGAAGAAATGAAGTCAGCCATATTTACTCACAGGCCGCAAGCAAACAGTGTTTGTGTTGTCAAAGAGAAATGTGTGAAGTTAGGTTTCTGATGTGCTGCTGAAATGGCAGGAACATGAATGAAGGAAAACTGCCATGACAAGCCATTTATGCTCATTTATTGAGCGTGGTTTGTGAGTAGGGTTGCCAGCATCAGCAGAGAAAAATCTATTTTTCTCCATTTTTTTATGCGACGTACACCATTTGAGAATTAAGTCAACCATTTATGGCCTATTTTATACTAATTATAATTCAATTACTTTACTGTAAGTGGCTCAGCACCAATGCTTTGCATCATATTTGGATAAAATGCTGAACAGCAACAGTTGCAAAGGTAGGATTGGCCAGTAATATTTTTAAGGCGGGGCCTGGCAAAGATTTGGTTGTAAATGTCCACATGTAAATGTTTTCTAATCTCATCTGTAATTTTTAACACTTACAGTTGTAGTGTTGTCAAAAATATACATATTTCGATTAGGGCTGTGTATCACCAGCAAAGTCAAGATACGATACATATCACGATACAGAGGCCATGATACATATCACGATACAGGACTGCACTGAATTTCACCTCAGCAGAATTTAGTAAAACAGCTGTTTATTAAACACTGCATACTATAGGGCCATTTCTAACTATTGGCAGAGCAGGCAGTTGACCTCTGCATTATGAAGGGCTTCCATAACTGTACCACAGTACAATAAAGGTAATGGCATATGTTTTACATTGGGCACTCCCCACCAGGTACAATATTCTGATTGTTTGCATCTTGTTTTTAAGCCCATAAATAATAATGTAGTCTACTCGTTCTAATAAATTTATATTGTAATGTACTCATTCTAATATATTTTTATAAAAGACTTCACACATACAAACTCTATCCTCTGTAATTAACCACGGCACTTGCTCATAATATTTTGGTTATTGTTTCCAGGTCACACATGTACACAAACATCTCAGTCTCACTAACAGCTGGAGAATACTTATAGTTTCACTTCTGCAAGTCATTTCTGAAATACTGAAATATTTACATTGCTGGTAGGTTATCATTGCACAAATTAACACACTCTACGTTTAAAAAAAATTTAAATTAGAAGAGTTCTAAACTAATGCGTTGTCTTCACTGTATCTAACGCACACACAATCTCAAGTCACACACACAGATCACGCTGCGGTCGAACTCAGACATTCAGGAACAAACTTTTTTAGCGCTGCCCAGCAATTTGATCAATTAAATGGCTTAATCGCTCAAGAGCTACATTATCTTTCTCAACAAGGAACTGGTAACATCATCGTTTCTAAAGGAATTAAAGCCACAGCTTCACTGTTAATAGAGAAACGCGGTAAAACGGTCGTAATTCATACATACACAGCCTCTCTCTCTCTCTCATAAATTAACTCTTGATGAATTACACTTTTCTGGGAATAGAATAATGAAATGGAGATCGCTAAACTGCAAGTTTACCGGGGTTTTCAGAAAGCAAGCGCGTGTATCCTCAGTGGAGCGGAGATGAGAAATGAGCACGTGCACATGGTTGCCAGGTTGATAAAGATAAGTAGCACGTTTAGCAGATATTTCCGTATTGCGCAATTGTAAAGCTCTGTTTTGGGGATTACGGGGGGATTATCGGGCAACCCAGTTGTGTTCCTCTGCGGCCAGATTAAACCTTGTTGTAGCCTATATATTATGCTCGATTCATAATTTTTTAGAAACCTCGCACTTTTCTAATCAATTTTAAACGTTGTAAAATTTTAAAAAAATTAAGCATGGTCCACTGCTGCACAAGTGCCACAATATCGATACAGGGCCAACTGTATCGATACTCATATCGTCAAATCTCTGTGACGATACATCGTCGTATCGATGCTAGAGATGTACTCCGTGCCTCTCTTCTCACGCTCGCTGTGACGCCACAGTTGATGAGCGGGGGAAACTGCGATCATTTACACGCGAGCAGCTCATGATCCAGTGTTTTCAGTGTTTCAGAGCAGCTCGGTTCACAGTGAATTCTGCAAACTCCTTCACTGCATGTGCAGAGATCCAACGTGTGCAACATGCACCAGTTACTCTTTATTTTCACATTTTCATAATTTAATTTTGTGTACGATGATGATTAAAGCATTTCTTGAGATTTGTAATGAGAAGCATTTGTAAACCTGTTGTCAGAAACGTAAAGGTCTCCTTGTAGTTTTCTGCCCAAAACTCTTGGAACTGTGCCCTGTATTGATTTAAAGGGGTCATATGATGTTGCTAAAAAGAACATTGTGTTGTGTATTTTGGTGTAATGCAATGTGTTTATGCAGTATAAGGTTAAAAAAAACATTATTTTCCACATAATGTACATTATTGTTGCTCCTCTATGCCCCGCCTTTCTGAAACGTGTCGATTTTTACAAAGCTCACCGGTCTGAAAAGCGAGGTGTACGCTGATTGGCCAGTTATCCAGTGCGTTGTGATTGGCAGAATACCTCAAGAAGGTTACGCCCCTTACCATACTGTGATGCCGTGTCCCGGAGCGACGAGACAAAACCAATAAAACCCATTAAAAAAGAGGCATTTGTTGCATCCAGCGGGGACATAATTACAGATTGAATTTTTAAAAAAATAATGACTTATACTGTCTTTTTACGCGATGTTCGCGCCGCATAAACATAAAACCATGTCTGCATTTGTGATCGGAGAAAACAGCGCTACTCCTACAATGCTCAAAAACTCGCGTTTTGAAATCATCAGGGCAAATTCTTTCAATATAAAAATAAAAACGTACTACAGGCTGGAGTTCAGAAGGCGCCAGGGACTGTCCTGCAAAGTTGGAAACTGCCCACTTTATTAGGAAGAAGAAAAAAAGCTTTTTGGGTAGGCTATCACCCAGGATCAGGAAACAGTTCCCTCCATAAAAGCGTTGCTCAATTGAATATTGGTTGACACTGTTTGGAACAGTGTGGAAATACAACTTAACCCAACTGAATTTCTAGTGTGTCACTTTTGGGAAGGCCAAACCAAAGTGTTCTCTTTCACAACGCCCACCCAAACACATGGCGGGCTTGAGTGAGCGGATGCCGGCGGGCTTGAGAACGGTGCGGTGGGCGAATTCGACGAAGGAGCATCCGGCGGGCCTGCGGCAAACACATGTGAGGACCCCGAGCTGGACTCCGCTTCGTCCACAGTTAAAAGCCGATCCGGCGATCGACAGCGCGAAGTTGATGTATTTCCTCAGGGACCAGCACGGATCAGCTCCAGGCATAAAGAAGCAGATATCGTCCTCTTTTGGAAAACAAAGTAGTTTCGCTTTCACAATGAAACACACAGCGCCTCCACGACATGGCGCCGGCGGCAACAACAATACTAAAGCGAGAATAAAAGTTACGCCTTTTTTTGCATGAACATTTGGGCGGCATTACGCATATATTTCCACATTGTGACGTAGACATGTGGGGCGTGTTTAAACGAGGCGTTTAGGAGGGCGTGGACGAGTCTTAACTTTTAGCGGGCTGACCCCCCCATAATCGGGTTCAAGACGATAAATGCTCATTTTTTATGTTATCGGTATCGGCCTGATAAGAAAAATTGGCCGATATCTTAAAGCCGATAAAAAATGCATTATTTCCTTCAGAGACACTTCAGATGCGCCTTGTTCGTTTAAGATTTGTGCCCAAATTGTTAACATTGTAATATGTGTTTTAAGTGAAGTGGAAAGTGAAGTGACATGACATGTGGCCAAGTATAGTGACCCATAATCAGAATTTGTGCTCTGCATTTAACCAATCCAAGTGCACACAAACAGCAGTGAACACACACAAACCGTGAACACACACCCAGAGCAGTGGGCAGCCATGTGTGCGGCGCCTGGGGAGCAGGTGGGGGTTCGGTGCCTTGCTCAAGGCACCTCAATCATGGTATTGAAGGTTGGGAGAGAGTGCTGTACATTCACTCACCCACCCACAATCCCTGCCGGTACGAGACTCGAAAACCACCAACCTTTGGGGTTATGAGTCCTACTCTCTAACCATTAGGCCACGACTTATTTGATGTATATCTGATTTATCTCATATAGAATGCTTTTGGTTAAGTTAAAAAGAGCGCTTCAGTTTACTGGTGATCGTCTTTAGCTCAGCGCACGCAGCTCAATCAGCAGTGCACAACATTAATAACTATTATTGGGAATGTTGTGTATATAACATTTTAATGAGAACATTATTATAATAAAACATCGTGCATTCTTTGGGTTGCTGTGTTTCAGCGCGTTGATATGGTAAGAGCGCATCCACAACAGGATCACATATTCTGACTATAGCACGCAATAACTGTGTCATTTTGTACATATTTAAGTTGTAATATTATGTTTATGTTGAATTAATATTAATCTCAGGATGCAATTCCTTGAGTTAAATAAGCTGCCAGCAAAAAGCTTCAGTTTACCGTATTCATTCAGCTCTTCAGCTCTTCAGCTTCAGCACGAGCAGCTCAAATGGCTGCTATTTAAAAAACAGTGGTATTAATTTGTTACTTATTCAAAATCATCGATACATTATTAATAACAACAACCACTTTTATATTTCTCTTATTATTTTCATCAACAATATGGTTTAGTAATTAAACTCATTTAATTATTGTCCGTGCAGAGGCCATTCCGTTTTATTGATATATGGTGCATTAATTTTGATTCTTTACACGTGTAATGATGACCAGTGACTTGTTTGCATTATTTATGCATTATTTTATGTATTTGTAAGACTTTTTTATGACTAAATTTGGTAATGGGAGGGTAAAATTATTTTTAAAACATACACCATTCAAACTAGGCTGCTTATATTGAAGTGTTTGGGATGTGCTTTTAAGATGAGGACCCTCTTTTTGTAATCAGGCTCTCAAAAAAAAAAAAGTAATTAACATTTGGATATAAGATTTACGGCCACAGATCGGTTACGGCTTTACAAAAATAAAGAAAATATATCGGTTATCGGTTATCGGCCAAAATTGTCATATCGGTCATCCCAAAAAAAATATCCTCGTTGGGTTGAGACTTGAGTCTTTGCAACGTAGGGGATCTTATCGATGCACAAAACAGCTTGTAACACTCCAACAGGAAAGGAAAAAATCTTGGAAATTGCATGCATATGACCCCTTTAAACAATATTTTTTAAACACTGACAGTTCTTGTATATGCATGACGGTTCTCGAACCCTATTTGCACCGATTGTGCTTCGTTCATTTTCTTTGTCCCAGGGATCCATACTGTGATCTGGTGGGCCGCCATCCTGCATGGGGGAAGCTGGGGAGCCCATATCTGAAAATGTTATTATTGTAATAATCTCCAGTTAGGGGGACTAGACTTTTTTATTACCTGGCCCTCCCCTTTTCTCTCCTTTTCGAATTGTGCCCTTATCAAACAGAGGTCCTAAAATTTCTTAAAAGGCTTGAAAAAACAATGGCTAGCTGACAGACAGCTGCTTTAGCCACCTCTGTGCCCATTCTGGCCAAATAACTTCAAAGAAATACTGTGGTAGTTTGGAGCGACATTGGATCAACAGTAGTTTTCAGAACAGGAAGTAAATAAGAGTTTGGCAGTAGTGCAGTCTGCTGGCCGAATACCTTGCTGGATGTTGTGTACATGTGTGGACCCTGGAAACCGTAACCAAATATGATTTTTTTATTGTGAGCTTTTTGTTTGTATTTTTGTGTTGTCTATTTTTGTTTTGGTTAGCTTTTTATGTGATCTAATTTGTTAGTGTTTATAGAGTTTGTATGTGTGAAGTCTGTATCTGTATCTGTTTTGTTTTTCTTGTTGTTATAGACAGAGACAGTAGCTCTGTTCTAAAGCCTGTTGCACACTACATGCTGTCTACCTGCACAGCTTCCTAACCGAAACACAACCTCATAGGTGACTGATTTGGAAAGCTCCACACAGACAGGAAGTTTTTAAATCTTGCTTCAGTGTTATGACACAAACATTGCTCTTCAACTGTAGTGCTCATAGTTTATTATAGTAGAATTTGTTGTTAAGCTAAAAGTGCGATACCTGAGGTGAGGTGAGATGAACAAGTCATAGAAACTCTCAATATGGCAGATGTAGGAATGGAGGCCCCACCTTTTATTTAAATGACCAAATACCTTTTTTGACCTTTTTTTTTTTACGATTTGTGGGGAAAATAATTTTTTTATTTAAAGTTTATTTATATTTATAGTTTTATTTTATTGGTAATATTAAGTATGTTATATTGACAAACAAATTAGGTGACTTTGTTTTTCCTTATTCAAGTACACTACAATTCAGTAATTCGGTTCAGTAAGATTCTTTTTTTTTTTTAAAAAGCAAGTATGCATTAAATTGGTCAAAAGTGACAGTAAAGACTTCTAGTTCAAATAAATGCTGTTCTTTTAAACTTTATATTAATCAAAAAAATTTTTTTTTCAGTTTTCAGAAAAATATTAAGCAGCAAAGTTCTTTTCAACATTGATAAAGACATGAAATGTTTCTTGAGCAGCAAATCAGCATATTAGAGTGATTTCTGCATTTTTAATGTATTTTTGATCAAATTAATGCAGTCTTGGTGAGCATAAGAGATTGTTAAAAAAAAAAAATTTTTTACCAACCCTAAACTTTTGAATGGTAGTGTAGGTAAGATCTCTACTTTTATGTCTGTTACCTATAGAAAATCAACCTGAGAGTGTTACCCAAGATGGCAAAGGATGCATGTGATGCCAGTTTATACTTTAGACAAAATGAGATGTAATTATGCTGGGGGTTTTTTATTGGTAAAGTGTCAGTGGTGCCTGAAAATTCTGTCTAGTTTTGTTTAGCCTGAATCCTTACCAGGATGAAACCGGACAGCACAATAATGTCACTTGTTCTGATAATGGCCCTGATATAAGAATAAGCCACATCACTGAATTTCCCTCATCTCTTTGCTTTCAGCAGTGTATGTCAAAGCAAATCAGTAATGGGAGCACAACAGCATGGTAAAATGATGCGATTAGGACCATTACCCATGTTATTCCATTATTTCTTGCCACTCTGCCCATCTGTGGGGTTGTTTTCCGTCAAAGCAAGTAGGACATTAACTCTATTCAAAGAAAGTGTTTGTAAGCAGTGGAAAAGCCAGCGGCTGGTGGCTTGCCAGGATTAGACAATATGGAAATGTGCTGTGCTCAGTTTCGGACAATAGCTTGGAGCTCTATTGTGAATCAGGCTTTGGCATAAGCCCCCTCTCTGAAAGATCATATGACTGACAGCACTGTCATGCATTGGTTTGGCTACAAACTGAAGGAATGCTTTCTTAAAGAGTTGTATTATTATCTGAAGCATGTTCCCAGACACACTTTTCAGTCTTGAGGTTTCTAGGAATGGCCAAGGGTTGTGAACAGGGGGCTGCCCTCCAGGGAAAAGAGTCCTTCATTGTGTTTTTTAGTGCGAGTGCTGATTAGTGTGACAGGCGTTGGTCTACAGACATTATTACAATGATAATGTTATGCTTTTGATGCCTTCATAGTGTCTGCTCACCAAAATAATTACTGGTCGTGCTAAAGGAATAGTGCTGAGGATTATGCTAATTCATACCAATGTGATTATATGAATGAGTAATACTCTATAATGCTTTCAAATTAATCTCTCTCCGGGTCCCGTATGCTTGTATGGCAGGATAATCTGTCCAAATGATACCAGTGTTTGTCAGCGATTGGCTTAATGGAGCAGCCCTCTCTCATAGACACATAGGGCCTGAAAGAGCTGCAGTTGCACCGCTCATGTTGCTGGATTTGAAATAATACGGCATCTTTTATCAGACCAGACTCTTTTAAGACTCATTGCTGTGGTCTGTCTGGCTGTTATCTTTAATCATTGTGTCAGAGCTGCTATACAATGCAATTTGAGAATTTAACTGCAGAAAAAATCCAGCACTACATTTTTGATTCAACCAGTTTCTCATATGCCACTGTTTTAAGCTTGAAGATGATCATTCAGAAGAAGCCAAAGTGGAGATATACTGAATGTTTTGGTAAAACCTGAATAGAATCCTATCAAAATTCAGTATTTTTTTGTCTTGTTTTCCTGTAAAAAAAAAAAAGTTGTATTAATGTTTAAAGTCTTACAATATCATCCAGACTGTCCAGATTCTCAAAGTTAAGCAGTTGTTCCCAATTAAATCAGAATTGGAATTAACTTTCAAATTTGAATCCACTTTGTCTCAGATATTTATCCTAAAATTTCCTCAGTGAAACAATTTTCACTCTGAAATTGCTAGTAAATTGCTTATACATGTTGTAATTGTAATTAAAAAATGTAAATTTTAAAGTAGAAAGACTGAAATAGTAATTGCTTGTAAAACTCCAGTAATCTTTTTTTTTTTAATGTGAATTTAATACAAGTATTTTGTCAAAATTGCCAAGCCATGGATAAATAACCTATATTGAAAAAAAAAATTTTACAATGAAAAATTTCATATTAGGGTAGCATATCTCTAAGATTACTTTCACGGAAAAAAAATCTTTTGAACTAATTGGAAATGTACTGGACTTTGATTTTAGAGGTCGGGGGTCTGGGGTTTAATGCAGGCCAGTCAGGGATCTTCCACAACCAGACTCATGTTAAACCCCTATAATAAGTGGGCATCCTATGACCGAGCCATGGGGTTAAAGCCACTGCAGAGACCTAGTAGAGGGCTGCACATTAGTTCAGTAGGGAGGAAGCAAATGTCATGCGAAACAGGCCGGAACAGCAGAGAAGAATACATGAGAAAACAGTTTTGTCCTAATATAATGAGACTTTCACATCAGGAGTTTCATGGCCTTCATATAATCACACTACACATGTAATCGTTTGTATTTGGACAGGTAAATGTAAGAAGAAACATTAGAGGCAGAGAAAGGAAGGAAACATAAGGGGAGGGAGAGTGTGGGACGTCTGTGATTGTGGCGCAAAGGGACAATGGTGGTACATATGAAGGTATTTTTGGTGCGGAACAACTGAGCGTCTGTGACAGCGTAATTTGTAGTTGTAGAGAATAGCCACACAGGTGTATCAGTAAATCTGAAGTCACAGGCAAAAGTTGCAAACTTGTAGATATTTCTTTCTCTCCCACAAACACAACACCCAACGTGACAAGTTGCTGAATCCTTCAAACTGGCAGGTGACAAAATCCTAGTCTACGGAAATTCACAAATCCACGCAAACTCGTACGCTCACAAGTGTTGTACGTTGCTGCAGTGAATATGGTTCAAAACACATTCACACACCTGCATCAAAAATGTGAAGTCACAGTCGAGTTTTGTACATCCGCAAATCAGTTTGTAAATTCTTGCAATGAGATTTGCACGCTTGTAGTATGTTTTCTTACATATATATTTTTTTTCTTGGATGGTTTTTCTAGCACAAACACAAGTGCATAACGACAATGGTGTGAATCTGCTGCTACGAGTCTCAAATGCTGTTTTTCAATTGCAAATGACAAGTTTCGCGCACTCTCCTTTTTGCACCACATATCTGTGTGACATATGGTGTAAAAGTGATTTGTGCATCTGTAGAGGCAACGGCGCGCACTGTTCAGAGAGCAGAGAATTTCAGCCAATCAGAAGAGCTCATTTGGGCGCCTGAAACACGCCCCCTAGTTTTAGCCACAACCCCGGAAAATCGCGAGCTGCGAGCATCTTGACAACGACAAGTATCAAAAAAGGTACGTGGCAATTTTTCCTTTCTGAAATCATTTGTTTATAGCTAAAATACAGCTACGTTGGTAAACAGTGTTTCTTAGTTAGGTTAGCAAATCTTATTTCACGAAAGGTAAGCTAACGTTAGCCTACCTGCACTGTTAAGTGTGCTATTCAATCGTCTCGTATTAAATTACACTGTCTAATATAACGATTTATTCCTTGTATTCTGTTATGCTTTACCTTATAGAAAACTAAAGGTAATTTACAGCAGCCAAACTATAGTAGGTAAATATCTATAGTAGTAGATATTGAGCCAAATCACAAAACAAGGATTCTCAAAGCAATGAAAACTGAGATAACTAAAGTAATCCTACCCAACACTGAGCGTAGTAATTACTAGGCAAATTACCTACTATAGATTGCCTGCTGTAAATTACCTTTAGTTTACTATAGTAGGCTATCCCAATAAAAATTACTATTCACCAAAGAAAAAAAAAATGGTACCCTTGGTTTTAAAATCCATCAAACCTGTGAAGATGCACCCTGATCTGTCATTTTTCTATAAGGTAAAGCATAACAGAATACAAGGAATAAATCGTTATATTAGACAGTGTAATTTAATACGAGACGATTGAATAGCACACTTAACAGTGCAGGTAGGCTAACGTTAGCTTACCTTTCGTGAAATAAGATTTGCTAACCTAACTAAGAAACACCGTTTACCAACGTAGCTATATTTAAGCTAAAAAACAAATGATTTCAGAAAGAAAAAAATAGCCACGTAACTTTTTTGATACTTATCGCTGTCAAGATGCTCGCAGCTCGCAATTTTTCGGGGTTGTGGCTAAAACTAGGGGGCGTGTTTCAGGCGCCCAAATGAGCTCTTCTGATTGGCTGAAATTCTCTGCTCTCTGAACAGTGCGCGCCGTTGCCTCTACAGATGCACAAATCACTTTTGCACCATTTATCACACAGATAGGCGGAGCATAAGGGGAAGGCGGTGCATAAGGGAGAGAGCGTGAAACTTGTTATTTGCAAGCGAAAAACAGTGTTTGAGACTCTTAGCAGCAGATTCACGCCGTTGTAGTTGTGTACTTGTGTTTGTGCTAGAAAAAGCATACAAGAAAAAAATATATATATGTAAGAAAACGTTCTACAAGTGTGCAAATCTCATTGCAAGAATTCACAAACTGATTTGCGGATGTACAAAATTCGTCTGTGACTTCACATTTTTGATGCAGGTGTGTGAATGTGTTTTGCACCATATTCACTGCAGCAATAGTAGCAAAACTTGTGAGCGTACGAGTTTCTTGATTTGTGATTCGTAGACTAGGATTTGTGCACCTGCAGTGAAGGATTCAAGAACGTGTAACTGTTGTGTTTGTGTTTGTGGGAGGGAGAAAAAATATCTACAAGTTGGCAACTTTTGTCTGTGACTTCAGATTTACTGATACACATGTGTGGCTATTCTCTACAACTACAAATTCCGCTGTCACGCTCACTCAGTTGTTTTGCACCAAAAATACCTTCATATAGCAGGAAGAAATCAAGGGCAAGTAAAAAAGAAGCGGACTGCTGTGCTGAGGGTGTGATTCAGGTTGTACGATAATCACACACCAGGAGATGACTGAGAGGACCTAAGGGTTATTTAGTAAGAGACATGTTGTGTAAGACATTGTTCAACTGTTAGTTTCATCTGATGCCTGCTTTAAATGATTTTTGATTTTTGATCAATATCAGGAGGTTTTCATGCATTAAAAGTGGCCCGACCAGCATTGTGTTGAGTATGGTTTTTTTAAGCAAATGAAAAATATATTCTTTGAGAAAGAATCTTAATAGTATAAGGATTTTTAGATACATTTACTGAAAAAAAACGTGGTGTAAAAGATCCATTAAAAACTCATTAAAAAGTCATTTTTTGTTGTATAAATAGCTGCATTGGTCACATTAACCAGTAACCTGCGGCCACAATAGTGCCAAGAAAGGCATTTCAGACGGAGCAAGTTTTTACATTACAAAGACAGTCCCTTGGAAGAATATACACAGATGGATTGTGCATAATAAGAACAGGAACGCCTATTAAGGTCCATTTTGATTTCATGTTGGCTTCAAGTAGCCCTCAGATTTGAACAGATTCCTGCCAATGGGGCTGAAAGAGTTTCTCTTTCATTTCCCCCTCATTTTCAATCCCATTACTCCAAATATGTGACTGGCCATTTGAGAGCGTCTCTTTTCATTGCTTCAGCACCTTCTAGGCAGGATGCCAGTACTAAAAGAAGAAGACTTGTGGTTTGTAAGTGAAGAAGTACTTAAAGAACACAGGCAAGTAAATCTTCAGCTAACCTGTCTGCCGTGGTTTCTGTGAGACCTGTAAAATCTGTAAATGTCATTTTTCTATCCTGACCCTCATTTGTCATTGGTAGGGCCTGTGAGCTAACAGAGGCCTAAATCACACTCATGTACAGTACATACAATAATGCACACTCCACCAAGACATCAAACTTCCACCCCAGCTGTTCCTGCCGTTTAACTGCCGCGAGCAGAAATAATTGCTGCAGAACGAGAATCTCAGTGAGAGCCGGGAGGCCAGAAAAAGGCACAGACCATCAAAACAGATGCTTTATGTTCCCTCGAAAACTGTGAATGAGCCTTTATGGTTTGGACTGGTGCTAAGATTTCTCACATTACATTACATACAGTGCCTTCATTCGATAACCAGAAAAATTAAAATACACAATGCAGAATTTCTAAAGGAAAAAATAATTTCATTTCTTTTATCTATAAATAAAAGTAGTTTTTATGCATTTAATAATTAGACATATTAAAACACAGAATTTGGTAACAATAAACAAGGTGAAAAAAAATAGAACATTTCAGACAGATCACAAAATGCATTTTTGTAAACTTTTTAATAGATTTTATGTTGATGTATAGTTTCATATTATAGACGTGCTTTGATTAATAAAATGTTAATTTAACCATTGAAAAAGGACGGAGTCCAGACAAACCTAAAAATGGAAAAAAAAAAAATAAATTGGAATTTTAAAAAAAACAAAAATGGAATTTGGGAAAAAATAAAACGTATTTCATAGCGCCCTAGCATAGTTATTTATTTATTGTGATCATTTAAAGGTAGTGTCAAAAAGATGTTGTTTTATTCTAGTAGATAAATAGCTGTATTCTGTACGGTTGACTCGTGTACGATAATTTACTGGGGGAAATTTAATTCATTCATATGGTTGAATGGATGCGGCGCGGCGCCCTTCCGGAGTTCACGGACGTGGACGGGAAAATTATTGGATAAATTTCAGCGATAATTAACAAACAGAATTCTGGCTTTTTTTTTTTTTTTCTGGATCCACACCAAAACCTACGATTCCGCCAGAGAGAACTGTGGGTGCAACACATCGTCATTTGGATTACTTTTGGTACTGCTTTTGACATTTTTGCAATAAATAAATGATTGTAATTGCATTTATGTCAGGTTTTCTATACTTGTGCCAGAATGTTTAGGTTGAATATAGGCGTGGAATTATTAGTGAACTATAAACATATTTGTAATGCTATTTTTTTACAAAATGTTATTTTCCGCATATTTCGGGCATTTGCATTTTATATCCTTTTATATTGGCATAAATGGGTAGGTTACGGTCTTGGGGTACGGTTAAGGGGTCTAAAAATGTAAATCTCTTATGTTAAAATGATAAAAAATGCTATCGCTAATTTTAAAAAAATGGGTAGGTTTAGGTTTGGGAGTAGGTTAGGGGGTCTAAAAATCTAAATCGCTTATTGATAAAATGATAAAAATCCATTGATATGAATATCTTAATGATATAAAAGATACGTAAATATTTTACGTTTTTTAGATAAAAATATGTAGCGATTTGTACGTTTAAAATTGTTGAAATACGTCTAAATTGTACATTTTAGCATTAATAAAAAAGTACAAAAATGTACGTTTTGTGCTTGTAAATGTTACGTATTAATACATGCGTATAAACATGAGACCAGGCTGGCCAGATGGCCACTTAGAGTCTCCATTGGCTTTAAGTCCCAGAGTTAGCATTCCCGACAATACCCACCCAAGTGCGGGATTTCGGCCAAAGTCGGGAGGGTTTTGGGAAATTTTTACCTAAATAAACTGTCATTTGAAATATTATGTTATTGTAGGCTGGAAATGTTATATATTTGGCAAGCAGCGTAAAGGGATCTTCTCTTTTTTTGTGGCTTGAGGAAGTTTCCATATCCACTTTAGCATTTAGTTGAGAAGACAAGTTTACATTAACATGAAAAGGGAAATATTTGAAACTATAATGTGCATGGGAACGATCAGGCCACATGTGTTGATTTAGTCTGAGCTTTTCTTTTCACCGCCACTAAGGATAATGCTGACAGCTGTGACGGTTATGGGAGAATAATAAGAAATGAGCTGAGGTGCCCGCCCACCCATAGCCTACATGTTTGTCTGAATCAGTTCTGTTGCAGTGATTGGACACAGATGTGGAGTATGGAAATGGACTGTGGCTATTCAGTATATGTACTTCCACCAATTACAATTGTTGGAAAAGGTTTTGGGTCGGTAAGATTTTTTGAAGTTTATTAAGTCTTATGCACATCCAGGATGCATTTATTTGATAAAAAAAGCAGTAAAACAGTAATATTCAAATTCCTATTTAAAATAACTGTTTTCTATTTGAATATATTTTAAAATGTAATTTATTCCTGTGATGCAAAGCTCAGTTTTCAGCATCATTTCTCCAGTCTTCAGTGTCACATGATCCTTCAGAAATCATTCAAATATGCTGGCTTGCCACAAAAAATAAATCAATCAATCAAAATAATTCTTATTTTGAAAACCGTTGTCCTGCTTAATATTTCTGTGCAAACCGTGAGTTTTTTTTTTGTTTTAGGGCCCCCAGGAACGCATTTTTTGAAATAGAAATGTTTACTGCCACTTTTGATCGATTTAATGTATTCTTGCTGAATAAAAGTATTAATTTCCTTCAAAAAGAAAAATCTTACTGAGCCTGAACTTTTGAATGGTAGTGTATTCCCACTTGTCAAATCCACCAAGGTGCGTTGTGTTGCAATACCCATTCAAGGCTCAGTCAAACTGTTTTACTTGAAGCTTAATTTACCATGTAGTGTATCTGAGAGGTAAAGTGGTTGTCATACGGAACAGTACGTACCTCTGAGGACAGAACAGACGGGAGAGAGAATTACATCAGCAGCCGGAGTCCATCACTAGTGATTATAGTATCACGACTTTGATGCCCTGTGTCGTAACTCCATTAAAGGTCCTTTGTGTGCTGCCATCTTTACAAACCGACTCCTCACTCAAAGAGAAAGCAATGGATTGTCTGAACAGCTGTGACAAATACAAGATTGTCCAAAGAATGGAACGCATGCAGAAGCTGTTCTAGTAAGCAACAATTATGCTGCCTTCTAAGGTAACTTGTTTTAGCCAAATTAGACAAAGGCAACAATTACTGAAAAGGCAAAAAGTGTCAATTTAAATAAGTGAAATCAAATTGAAAATTGATGAATTTAGCCAGTATTTTTATCTGCTGGGCATTTTTAAGCACTGTTTGCATGTGGTGTGTCAAAGGTTCATTTCAGTTAGGATACTCATATTTCCTGACAGACAGCTGTCTATGAATTCAGTGAGACAGCTTGCTAGGTTTTAAAATAGAGTCTCAGTCTCAAGAATATCAAAAGAATGTAAACAATTTCCGCTCTTATTGTATGTCAACAACGGTTTCACTCGTGTCTGGTTTTATTTATCCTAAGGAATTTTAGTCTCCTAAGCAATGAAAGGACGACTTTAGAGAAATAGCATTTTCCTTTGTGTCTATATATGAAAATGCAGCACAGACACTTCTGAGCTGAGTAAAGGTGTGGTTTGTGTTATTGACAGTTTCATGTCTGTTTTCTAGCTAAGACCATTTCCAAAGGTCTAAAGACGACATTCTCAGCAGAAGGGAGTTTCACTCTTTCTCCTTCCCTCATTCTCTCTCCCTCTCATTGTTTCTTGTTGCACACTCGCTCTCATCTTAAAGGAGCCCACATCATAGCGCCCATTTAGTGCTGGTTGGCAGGTGTAGGGTTTTTATGACAGCATAATAATTTCCTGTCAAAAACACCCCTCATATGGTCTTGATTTGTGCGCTCATAAAGCAGTGGGGTGTACCTTATCGGTGTCATTTTTGTTCAATTGAATCCTAAAAAAAAAGATGGTTAATAAATTACTTTTGATGGAAACTCTGGCTTTCATGGTGTCAGTCTGTCTGCACGAAATGCGAATCTTTAAATGTTATTCATCAGCTTTTAACATCTGTTCTTTTTAAATGTATACACAAATGGTTTGTTTCCTTAAAAACGCAATTTATAATCCTGGTATCATCTAAAAGAGAAATACCAGTGCATCACAGTGACTTAGTGATTTTGACTGTTTCCACACTGAGCACCTGATGAACAGCTTCTGTTTCAGTTGCTGTTTCAAGGAATTAATCACTTTTCTGAACTGTAAAACTTCGCCATAATTTCTCTTACTCATAATTTCAACTTACTCATGATCGCAAGGGACAATATGAGAAACAGAAACTTTTAAATCGACCCACAAAAACAGTTTAAAACCACACAAGAAAAGAGGAAGTTGTAGTTCTCTCTTTAACTTCAGCTCATACCAGAGTCCCTTGTTTCTTTCCTTTACTGACAGAGTTTGACCCGTTTGACACCTCATTCATCCCTGCTCTGAGATGCTGTGCTAATCTCTTATTGACCTACAAATTCATTGTCCCAAGCAGAATGTCAAGTGCAAGTGCAATGCTGTCACCCGTCCCAGAAGCCTGAGTGCCACAGATGTGTAGCGAGGCCTTTGAAGGAAAGCGGAAGCAGCAGGCTTGTGTATTTTTTTCATCTCACGTACAATTGCTTGTTTCTGTGTTCAAGCAGATGCAACAACGTGTTAATCCACTACAGATTTGCGTTTAGCTCACAGACATACATTTGAGGTCATAAACCTCATTTCATCATCTGAGGCATCTTTCTGGAGTCAGGAGTTTTTGTAGGGCCGCATTCCTCTAATGCCATCGGGAACACCGGTCCATATTCCTCTGTTATTGCTCATGCTTGTGTATTTTTAGGCTGAATTCTTTCTATACCGCTGAACTTATGTTTCCTGTGGCCTTGTGCTCTGCCTGGTTTATTTAAGGCCCTTGAGGGTCCCAGTGCCAGGGCACTAGCCTTGAAAGAGTCCCTAGAAATACCTCCTGGTGGTGTGGCATGAGGACTGGATTTGCTTTCTCTTTAATTATGAGGGGCTGTACATACTCTGTTTACTGCGAAGGCTCAGAGAGGAACTAATCCATCATCCTGTTTGTCAACTCCGGCGGGAGTCTCAAGCAGCCTGATATGGTGGAGTGAGCTTTCTGAGAATACAGTCCTGAGAATGTGAACACCAGGCAATGGTGTATAGCCTTCTGTCACAGGTAGAAATTCTGCGTTGGATCTCAGAGGATTGCAAAATATTCCTTTTGTAGCATTTCAGGCAGTGTAGGAAAGAAATGCATTTTCTTCCTAATTCTCACTGTGTTCTTAAAGGGATAATTCATCCAAAAATTAAAATTTTCCATAATGTCTACACAAATGTTCCCCAAATTTTAAAGATTCTATTATATTATATTTAGTCAATCTGACAATACTGTCAATCGATTAAAAAAATAACTAATTAATCACAAATTTTTTCTGAAATTAATCGTGATTAAACCCACCTAACATTAAAGTTTTTAAATATACTTGCAACAATTTCACATTCAATCTTCAAATTAAAGAAGAAACAGCATAAAGACAGTATATTTTAAATGTTTGTTTAATGGCATCTTTTTATGACTGAAGACGAGTATCACTGATACCAATACTACTGATGTCTCTATGAAATTAATTTTTTTTTCTAATATTTAACCATAAACTATAGCCACTCAACATTACAGTATAATTAAGAGCTATCAATTTTAACATTTCTTAGACTTTTAAAAATAACAACTTCTAATTTAAGTGAACTTAAAAACAGTCTTCACATAAACCCATTATAATAAATGTAATATTTACATGTGTCCTTGAGCAAGTAGGAAACATACAGAAATTGATTAAAGTTAAAGAGATTAAACACCGTAATCAAGCTGTGTTCGTGTTTTCAGAATTACTGTAGTTATGAAATGGCAACTCTGAGATTCCACTGAAAGCTGTTCACATCCTTGAACTCAGAAATTATTTGTTTCTATGGCAATGAGGAAGAGCAGCTTTATTGTTGATGACGGCTAAACATTCCAACACTATACATTCACCTTGATATGTTCTTGCTAAAAATATAAGAACAAACTAGTCAACACTGGCTGTAATAAAATGACTTATCAAGACAAAATGTACAGTATAGAGGCTGCTAATTTTTAAAGCTGTTGCCACTTTGGTGGTTTTTACATGAAGTCCCAGCGGTCAAATGAGAGAAGAAAGAGCTTTTTATAAATTCAAACTTTTTTTATAAGTTTCAAACTTGTAATTATAACATGAAAGGATTGAAAAGTGTAATGATGTGAAAGCAACAAAAGGTCCCAAGAGAATGCAATTACACATCGCATGCTTATTTGTTAATTACTTTCATGACGGGGAAATAGAATTAAACTGTCTTGATTATGAGAAGAAATGCCTCTATTAATTAAAAAAAAAAAAAGTAACGTTCATACAACAACACTCGATTTCTAAATTAAATATAGATGAATGCTTAAAGCTACAAAAGTTATTGATTTCCTGTTTTGTTTCTTTTGTTCTTTGATTAACAGACATCACAGCAGCTGGGTTATTAATTTTTGGTGTGCTTACTTTAGTATCTGACACGCATTTTCTCACAACTCTTTACATTTTCTGACCCACTTCAGGTTTTAAAGTTTCTACTAATGAGCTGACTGCATTTGTGCATGCATTTGAAGAGCATGTTCATTGAGCTGGAAAGGAAAATCGTTTTTACTGACATTGGCCCTGGCACTCTCATCTGCAGTTCACTGTTGTTCTACTGAAGCTCTTGTTTTTCTTTATCAAAATTACATAAATTATATATTTTTTGACAGGTGTAAAAATGTTGTATTTATAATATTTTCAGAAGTTAATAATAATAATAATAATATGTATTTATTTATTCAGTTTTTTTTTTTTGCAGTTCGGCTTGGTGACATGCACAGAGGTGAAAAATTACACCCTTCACCTTTAACCAGGCTCAAGTCTGCTAATTTAATATTTATTTGATTTCTCATCAGCCCAGCTTGAACCCAGCCTGTCATTCAGAAGGTTATTGTTCATACAGGATTGAGGTCAGGGCCCAGCAGTGGATATGAGATTTTCCAGCTTGTGAGGAAAAAAAATATGATAGCCATTATAGAACCATTTGACAGAATTATTAATGACCCCGTAGGATTGAGGGAAATATGAAAAGCGAGCTGCCGGACAGTGCTCTGGGATTCGGGTGCTTCATCATATTTCATGCTAACGACATGGGCTTTGAACAGCTGCTCAAATTACATCCTGATAGAGTGATCAGGCAGAAAGCCAGACAGACATGATGGGCAATATGTCAGTGCTGAAGAATGAAGAGGGTGTTGTGTATGGATGTGTGTGTGTATGAGCTTTACTTGCTGGGCTTTAAGCAACGAGGGAATTAATGCACTGATAGGGGAAATTAAGGCAGTCAATTGATATGTAATTGCCACTAATGGAAGGTGGTTTTCCAAACCTTTCAAGACAGCTTACAGTACAAACACTAAAAGAGGATGTGTAGAGCCGTGGGGCTTTTGAGCTGCAGGTGTGGAGTAGAGTAACACTAGCCTGATTACTAAAAACAAACTACATTTGCATTTCTGAACAAAGTACCAGTGCTTAATAAAAATACTTTTAAGTTTTAGGTAAGTTTAGATAAATGAAATAATGTAAATGAGTAAATGAAATAATGCAAATTCAGAATTCTGTATGCAGGTGTTATGATGATGTAATTGCTGTCAGTTAAATTTAATATTTGAAATACTCTGACATATATATTAGTGCTGTCAATCGATTAAAAAAAATTCTGAAAATTAATCACGATTAAGCAAACCTAAACATAAAAGTTTACATCAGACTTTTATATTGCAATAATTTCACATTCAATCTTCAAATTAATGTACAAACAACATAAAGACTTTAAGTTTAATGGCATCTTTTATGACTGAAGGACAGTATCAATGATACCAATACTGATTTCTCTATAAAATTTCCTCCCCCCTAATATTTAACCATTGACTATAGCCATTCAACATTACATTATAATTGAGAGCTATCAATTTTAACATTTATTAGACTTCTAATTTAAGTGAACTTAAAACAATTTTCACATAAACCCATTATAATAAATGTCATATTTACCTGTGCCCTTCAGCAGAAATATACAGAAATTGAAATTGAAGTTATCAAACACTAAATTCTAAATTAAATATAGATGAAGCTATAAAAGTAATTTTTTCCTCTTTTTTTTTCTTTGTCTTTTGATTAATAGACATCACAGCAGCTGGTTATTAGGTTGTTTTAGCTGCTATTTCTTTAAGAGCTGCCGCTGCTGAACGTGACGCGGATCTGACAAGCATCATATTTTCTCTCAACTCTTTTTACCTTTTCTAACACACTTCATGTCTTAAAGTCTCTATTAATGAGCTGACAATTTAAATCGGGTGTGTTAGATGAGTGAGACAGTGCTGGGCTGCTCCAGGACAGTTTTGAAAACCATTTCAGAGACATGTTCTTAAATGTGACTCATATAAAATATATTACATGCATGCAGTTTTAAGGCAGCTTTAATCGCCTTTTTGGTAACTTCATGACTTAACTGACCACGACATTGCATGCACGTAGTTTATTTGGCGCTTTGATATGAAAGGATACAGGCGACAGGCAGCGCGCGCTGGCGCCTTTGTGCTCGTTTGATTCGCACCTGACGCTGAAGTGAAGTGGAACACGCGTCTGAAACGTCTCCCGTTCTCAGTCGTTCTGCGACTGAATAAATGCACTTCTTGTCAAGAGAAAAAGTGACAGAAGCAGCAGTTGTGAGTGGGGTGGCCAACCCTAGCCACCTGCGTTAATTGCGTTAAATATTTTTAACGCGTTAAACTGAAAAAATCTATCGCCTGCATTAACGTGCTAATTTTGACACCACTAATATATAGGGCCCCTGAAACACTGCATAGTACGGAAGTTCTAAGCGGCCATGCATTATTTTTTTTCCCTTCTTGTTTTCTCGTTATAACGACTTATTTTCTTGTTATATCGACATAACGAGAGTCGTTTCTTGTTATAACGACTTATTTTCTCGTTATCTCGACATAACGAGAGTTGTTTTTCTCGTTATAACGACTTCATTTTCTCGTGATATCGACATAGTGAGTTGTTTTCTCGTTATAACGACTTTTTTTTCTCGTTATATCGACATAACGAGAGTGGTTTTCTCGTTATAACGACTTAATTTAATCGTTATCTCGACATAATGGGAGTTGTTTTCTTGTTATAACGACTTAATTTCTCGTTATATCGACATAACGAGAGTTGTTTTCTCGTTATAACGACTTAATTTTCTCGTTATATCGACATAACGAGAGTTGTTTTCTCATTATAAGGACTTAATTTTCTCGTTCTATATCGACATAACGAGATTTGTTTTCTCGTTATAACGACTTATTTCTCGTTATATCGACATAACGAGAGTTGTTTCTCGTTATAACAACTTATTTTCTCGTTATATCGACATAACGAGAGTTGTTTTCTCGTTATAACGACTTTAATTTTCTCGTTATATCGACATAACGATTGTTGTTTTCTAAGTTACAAAACTGCGCCAACAGGTGGCACTATTGACCTGAATATGACTGATGGGGTGTTGTAGGCTATGCTGTATTTCCACTTTACTGTACGCGTTTGGGATGGAATATGAACGACCTCGTGATCGCTATAATCTGTACAGTATTGTTCATTAGGCTACTGACATTTAATTCATTCATAAATGTTAAGTGCTTGAATCAATATGACTATTTTGTGTATTAACCTCTTGCTAGATGCATGAGTTTCACCAACGCGTTCTGTGTCATAAAATAATAACTGCTTATTAAAACCAAGGTTGAAGTCACTGTATTCTGTTTGCACCTATATCTTTATTCGTGCATTTTTTAAGTACATAATTGTTAGTTAATAAGCGGGGATGTTCTGTTCATCTACAGTAGGACGGGCTTCAACGACATAGGCTATTTGTAATATGCCTCTTTTCCTTATTATTAATCTTTAATGTATATTGATAAGAAATGTGATTTATATGTAAAATGTATAGGCTAATTTAATCAGTGAGTTCTACAGTGTTGTAATTTTTGTGTTTTTACATTTCTTGTGGAAACCCCACACACCCACACACACACACCACACACACACATATACACACACACACACACACACACACACACACACACATATACCACACATATAAACCACACACCACACCACACCACTCTCTCTCTCTCCACAACACACACCACACACACACACACCCACACACACACACAACATTACACATAGTTACACATGAACGCTCTTTTCAAACAGAAACTTGTAACGCACATGATATCAGTCACAGCATATAATGACTACTAAAAATTAAAAATTATATATAATTTTCTTTCAAATAAAATGAAAATGAAAAGTGAGTTGAATCCAAGCAGCTCTAAAAAAATTTAGAATAGTTCTGCATCCTGAAGGAACTCCGCCTGTGTTTGCGGTGTTGCTTTAACCTTAAACATGGTAATTACACAAACACATGTTTAGCGTACCGTCTCTGGAAATATCAACCGTGATTGATAAGCCTTTATTTTTGTATTGTAGACGTATTACTAGGCGAAGCAAAATTAGCTGAAATATCCACAACCTAGGCTACAGTAAGAGCGCATGGTCTGTCCATCAGATGCGAATCAAAGTTGAGTTCGTTACTATAACAACAGTAGATCAAACAATCATTGTAAAAAAAAAAAAAAAAACTTTGTAGAGAAACGAGGGAAAATTAAGTCATTATAACGAGGAAAACAACTTTCGTTTATTTTTTTTTTTTGTTTTGTGGTTTTTCGAGTGGGATAACGAGAAAATTAAGTCGTTATAACGAGAAAATTAAGTCGTTATAACGAGTAGGGCTCCCTTGCTCTCAAAGATGATTTAATTTTAGATTAGTTTTTGAATTTGGCTAGCGGTTATGAAAACATTAATGGTAATTTATTTCGCCCTATCTATGTAAAAATCAGTCAAATCATGTAATGTGAATGTCGTACAGTCTTGCTCGAGACTAAAAAACCGAGTTGAAAGCGTACCGAGCCGCGGAAGAGACACGGTTTCTCAAGCGCTTTCCGCGAGTGCGATTCGAGTGAAACATTGACAAATGCATTTCATTCATTCGTTCATAAACACTCATAAAATTACTTATCAAAACAATATGCACAGTATAGAGGCTGCTAATTTTTAAAGCTGTTGCCATTTTTTACATGAAGTCCCAGCAGTCAATTGAGAGAAGAAAGACTTGCATAACAATTCGGAGTTTCAAACTTGTAATTATAACATGAAAGGATTGAAAAGTGTAATTCTGGTAATTCTGACATGTGGAATCAACAAAAGCTCCCAAGAGAATGCAATTACACATCGCATGCATATTTATTAATTACTTTCATGACAGGGAAATAGAATTAAACATGCCTTGAGGATGAAAAGAAACACCTTTGTTAATTAAAAAAAAAAAAATCTTTTATTAATATTTCATATTTAATTTAGTATTTTAACGAGTACACCAGGTTGTGCAAATTCCCAATTAATCTGAAGGCCTCCAAACAGGCTTTTTCTAGCTAATTGTTGTACCAGTCTGAATCAACACGCATATACAATCTGTAGCACTAAAGAGAGGCAGAGACGGAGGTAGCATACTGTAGTCATGCTTTCTGCTAGATAATCAACTGCTTTCAAATCTGTGGCATTGACTACAGCAAACTGAGCACCTAAAAGTGTCAAACATGTCTGCAGATACAGCTTCACAGCTTGCTAATGTATTCTCAGACTGAGCTCCATAGGGCAGGCAGCAGCTTTAATTGGTTCATTTCTATTCTGTTAGCAGACATCTCAGCTGAATCACGCAGTATTGCGGATTCAAACCTGTTTTGATTCATTCACTGTGATTAAAATACTGCTTTTAAACATGTGCTTTATTAAAATTAGAATTATGTTTTAAAGAATGTTTTTTTTTCTCAACAGTTTTTTTGTCTGAAGAATGAAAGTAACCGGCACCCAAAAACAACATTGGACCCCATTCATTGTATGGACAAACAAAACACTGAGACATTTTTCAAAATATCTTCTTCTTTTGTGTTCAGGTTTGTAACAACATGAAGGGTAAATGATGTCAGGATTTTCATTTTTGGGTGAATTGTCCCTTTAATTCATTAGCATTATTTGTACTATGTAAATGTGTTAAAATGACAGCCCTAAAAATGAGACCTACTAAATTAAATTGACAATTTCTTAAATCTGATGTGACTCAAAATAGTGAGTAATGTTACTAAAATAGCAAATGCCGTATGATACTAACCAGGCCTTGTTGGTACATTTTCCCCATTATAACCTTCATTGTCATTAAAATGACCCTTCATTTCACTCCGAGAGACAGCTTTCAAATATCCCATCTTTACATGCTGATGAAAAGTATATTGCTTGATGATACATAATGTGGAAGCAGAGGATATGATGGGATAGACACACACACACACATACACAAACGAGCAACAGACACACACTTGTTTGACCAGCACCCCCACTCCATGTGCACTAAATCATTTCACACTTGGTTCGATTGCTTGGTCCGAACCCGAGTTCGATTGCCCCCCCGACCCCGCCGAACTGTGTTCACATTATATTATTTGGGTCCGAACCGCGGTTCGTTTGCATCATCAAGCCAGCAGCTGTTTACCCCACATCATCCAAACGTACCGAACTCTGACCTCAATCGAACCCGGGTGTGCACCGAAAGTGCTAGAGTGAAAGCACCCTTAAATCAGGCGGAGGGGGTGAAAATATTTACTTTCTATTACGTTAATGACATTTTTGTTTTTCCCCCAAAATACTAGGGTTGTTGAATAATTTTTTCAGAATTCAATACAAGTCAAATGTATTTTGCATTTTTCACTATAAATATCTATTCAGGGCATTTTTATCGAAAATGGCGTCATATATATAGTGAGCTCAGAGTGAAAGTGCCAAGAAAAACCTCCCTAAAAAGATGAAAAAAAGTATGTAAATCGTGTATGTTGCAAGAAACGAGAGAAAGGCTTTATATGTATATGATATAACTATCCTTTTAATACATACATATATATACATAGGAATGAAACGATTACCGGTTTGACGAATACATCATGATAAAATTCCCCACGGTTCGTATTACCATTTCATATTTTAATTATCATTAAAATTGTATTAGATTACAGCAATTTGCACAACTCAGGATAAATAAATACTGTCCAGCATAAAGCACAGTTTTACGTAACAGTCTCATGTGTGCACAGCACACAGAAAACAGGGCAGAAAAGCTGGGCGGTTTTAAAAGAGTGCTAAGGGAATTATACAAATGAAGATATTAATTAATTAATTATATGAATGTACTTTCTGACTGTCTTCAGAAAAGATTCGATGGAATTTTGTTTTCATCTTCGCTCCATGTAATACTACCTAATAAAGAAGTGTTTTTATCGCAGTACTGCTTTGTCCACGGAGGTTATGGGAAAACAGCTCTAATTCTGCTGTTCCATAAGCACCACATAGTGTCAGAGAGTGGATTTACAGTGAGTTACATTCACATTCAGCCTGTGTGCAGTTTTTGGAACGAATTTGCATGCCCTGCTGTAAATTTTGATCGGTTGATGAAAAACAAGCTTATGTGGATTCTCCACATTTAAACAATTCAGATAAGGTATCTATAATTATAATTATGGAGCAGATAAAATACATATAATTATTTATTAATCGATTAGCATTTTGACTTAACCCTTTTCTTTATTTAAAGGCTGAAATTTGAGGGTTACCATTTTATGAAAGTTTTTCAAAGCTTTATTTGAACATTTCATACGTGTTATTAAATAAACTGTTGTCAGTCATGTTGTTATTTAAAATCCTGACATTATTGGTAATGCTATTGTTTTAGTATATGTGTGAGGAAATACACCTGACTGGGTTCTGACCCATCACACACATATTTACAGTAATGTGGGCCTCTTCTTGCAGAGTGCTGGCATTGTTTAGTTGACTGTTGTCAACACAGTTCAGTGGTTCAGTTCAGGTCTAAATGTGTTCAGGAATGAGATAAAGGTCAAGAATAATCTGGGACGCTCCCTGTAACTGTGGCAACACATCACTGTTCATCTGTCAGCGCTGAATGTGTTTAGCATTTTAAAATAATGCAGCCAAATCTCTGCATCTATATGCGGCACAGTGATCTTTTTCTGGCTCTGCTTGATCAGCCCCTGAGCATTTCTTATCTCCAACCCCAATGAAATTTGATTTCTCTTTGTTTACGCTGAATAAAAAGAAGGGGAAATTCAATAAGAATGAATTGTGGCCACTGATAGCATCATTTATTTGCACACGCTGTCCGGTTCACTACAGGAATTAGCAAATGAGGTAAGCCTGTGCTGAATGCAATTTGTGCTGACAATTTGTGCAAAAATAGCACAACTATTCTGAATTTGCCCAGGAGAGCTTTGCTTTCATCTGATTTCTCTCTTCTCTAAATAAGCAGTGTCAAATTCATTTACTTGAACTAGCACAGCCTGCTTTTTTTCTCCTTTGTTGACTAAAGTGTGTGTATTAGTGTGTGAGAGAAAGCAGAAAGTGAATGGAATAGCTTACCACAGGCTTATTTGGTCTGACAGCCAAGTGAACCAAGGCTTTGCTCATTTAATTTGGTCAAAACGGGATACTTCATGGGGGGAAAAGACAGAATTAGAGAGGAGAAAATGGGAAAACGAATAAGGGGAATCCACTCCCACCCTCACAAATTCCCTACATCATTTACTGTCATTTCCCTACGTCATTTACTGTGCTTTTAACCACTTTCTGGTTTGGGTGGGTTTTTTTTTACAGGTTTAATTTGTTTTTGCTGTGGTTGTGGGTTTTTTGTGCTTTATTAATCTTCAGATCTTCTAGTGAAACATTAACACTGAGTCTAGGCTGCTTATTACAAAATAAACGTCATGCCTGGTTGAATAGTTAAACAGTTTAGCATTAATATCACATAAATAGATTTATAGTAGAAAATGATTAACCTAGGTTGTGTATGTGTCAGTGTTCAGTTGTACAAGATGTTTGTACTTGTTCCTGCTCTAGCTTGTGTATTACTGCTTACACTTGACACTTGGCATTGTGTACTGTAAATATTGCAGGTCTTACAATAAATTCACCTTTCGCCATGAGTTTGATTGAACGATCATAACAGAGAATCTGCCATTTTGTCTGGCAAACAAACCAGACAGGAGAGTAGATTAACGCTGGTGAACTTGAACTTGAAAAATGGTGTGTATTGCCGTCCATCAGCCATTGAAATAAGATACACAGGGGCGGACGGAAAACCCCCCCCCCCCATTAGGGCAAAGCTCCCTAAAATGCTTTTCATATATGTGCATTAAGCACGGACACGCGAACGTTTGCTGTTTACGGTGTTTATTACCACGACAACCGTCCGAGTCAGTGGCGCCTGCAGGTGTACGGCTGTACGCACTGTGAGTACCATGAGCGCTCAGACTGATCTGAGATTTGCCCCGCAAACATTTCAGCAGCTATTACAGGCCTGTGTGTCCCGTATTTCTGTCGACTGAACCCATGCCGTTAATTATGAATTTATCAGTCTTTTGAATGCCAAAGTCAATTTCTGCATAGAAAAAATTTGCCAAATAGAAGCAGAAAATCGTGCTACACGCACTTTCATGAGATCGGGTTAGCATACAACAATTAATTTGTTGGCTATTTCACAAATGGGAATACAACGAATTCATGACAATGTTTACATTCAAGCTACCTGTAAAATTTATAGTGAAAAGTACTTTAAAAGCGTCTGGAATGCAATAAAGTAATTTTAAAGCTGTTTTTTAAAGCATTTGCTGCATGGATAAAAAATATAAATAACATATCATACAAAATTGCGTTGCAGCAAATCCTTAAAATTTTAAGGTATTCAGAACAACACAAAAATCAGAAAATATAAGCAGCTATAAAATCATAGGACACAGTTTTACATATATGCCATTATAATTAATGTTTTATTTTTTAACTGTACGAATTATAAAATAAAACGCAAATTATAATCGGGCCGTCCATCAATTATAGTGATGAAAAAATGACTCGCCATCTCCTAATTGGATGTGCCTTTAGAGAGAAATGCAGGGATTACATAATGAAAGAGTTTATTTTATTAGGAGTCTATTTTCGATTTGAATTATTTCGTTTTAAAGTAGTAATTTAAAGCTGCTATATATTTTGATAATGTCTGAGTTAGGTTACATGTGAAGCGCTTCTGTTCAAGACCGAGACGGCAGAAAGTGTTTGTTTTCTTTATTTTATAAAAGCACAACGTTTACGACCCTTTACAGTTATGAATGATGTATTACTCTTACCTTTATGAGCAAAAATGACTGCTTATTTTAAGTGGTTTCCACTGTTAGAAAAAAATCCAAGTGATCGCACTGGCGCCTCCGTATCCTGCAGAGCGCGCTTCAGCTTCCACTCTCCGCAAAAACTATCGCATATAGCGCACATTTATCTAGGTTTAACATATAAACATTGTAATATGCTTGAACTGTTCTATATTTATAGATTTTATTTTAGGCAAGCCGTGATGATTTGAGAAGGCTAAATTTATCAAACATATAGGCTATGATCAATTCAATGTCTGCCACTGGCCTTTACTTAAAAAAAACAAAAAAACTTACATTTAACGAACAAAAAATACTCCAAAGGTTTTTATATTTTACTTTATAAAAAAAATGAACGAAATATAATCACTTTCCATTTATACAAAATGAACTCATTTAATAGCTGAACAAGCGGTATAAGCCTTTTTTGAGGAAATGGGGGGGTGTGGGGGGTTTAAAAAAGACGGGCATAGGGACGATAGTGAGACCCTCAGGGCTGTAATCACTTCATCCAACGCTGTTTTGTTTCATCTGTGGAGCATGCTCTTGATATACAGTGTGGGAAAAAAGTATTTAGTCAGCCACCCATTGTGCAAGTTCTCCCACTTAAAAAAGATGAGAGAGGCCAGTAATTTTCATCATAGGTATAACTCAACTATGAGAAACAAAATGAGAAAAAAAAATCCAGAAAATCACATGTAGGATTTTTAAAGAATTAATTGGAAAATTCCTCTGTAAAATAAGTATTTGATCACCTACAAACAAGCAAGATTTCTGACTTTCACAGACCTGTAACTTCTTCTTTAAGAGGCTCCTCTGTCCTCCACTCGTTACCTGTATTAATGGCATCTGTTTGAACTTGTTATCAGTATAAAAGACACCTCTCCACAACCTCAAACAGTCACACTCCAAACTCCACCATGGCCAAGACCAAAGAGCTGTCAAAGGACACCAGAAACAAAATTGTAGACCGGCACCAGGCTGGGAAGACTGAATCTGAAATAGGTAAGCAGCTTGGTGTGAAGAAAAATAACTGTGGGAGCAATTATTAGAAAATGGAAGACATACAAGAACACTGATAATCTCCCTCGATCTGGGGATCCACGCAAGATCTCACCCCGTGGGGTCAAAATGATCACAAGAACTGTGAGCAAAAATCCCAGAACCACACGGGGGGACCTAGTGAATGACCTGCAGAGAGCTGGGACCAAAGTAACAAAGGCTACCATCAGTAACACACTGCGCAGCCAGGGACTCAAATCCTGCAGTGCCAGACGTGTCCCCCTGCTTAAGCCAGTACATGTCCAGGCCCGTCTGAAGTTTGCTAGAGAGCATTTGGAGGATCCAGAAGAGGATTGGGAGAATGTAACCAAAATATAACTTTTTGGTAAAAAAAAATCAACTTGTCGTGTTTGGAGGAGAAAAAATGCTGAGTTGCATCCAAAGAACACCATACCTACTGTGAAGCATGGGGGTGGAAACATCATGCTTTGGGGCTGTTTTTCTGCAAAGGGACCAGGACGACTGATCCGTGTAAACGAAAGAATGAATGGGGCCATGTATCGTGAGATTTTGAGTGAAAACATCCTTCCATCAGCAAGGGCATTGAAGATTAAACGTGGCTGGGTCTTTCAGCATGACAATGATCCCAAAACACACCGCCCGGGCAACGAAGGAATCGCTTCGTAAGAAGCATTTCAAGGTCCAGGAGTGGCCTAGCCAGTCTCCAGACCTCAACCCCATAGAAAATCTTTGGAGGGAGTTGAAAATCCGGGTTGCCCAGCGAAGCCCCAAAACAATACTGCTCTAGAGGAGATCTGCATGGAGGAATGGGCCAAAATACCAGCAACAGTGTGTGTGAAAACCTTGTGAAGACTTAAAGAAAACGTTTGACCTCTGTCATTGCCAACAAAAGCTGTATAACAAGTATTGAGGATGAAAAAAAAAAAAAAAAAAATTTTTGTTATTGGACCAAATACTTATTTTCCACTATAATTTGCTAATAAATTCTTTAAAAATCTTACAATGTGATTTTTCTGGATTTTTTTTTTCATTTTGTCTCTCATAGTTGATGTATACCTATGATGAAATTTACAGGCCTCTCTCATCTTTTTAATTGTGAGAACTTGCACAATTGGTGGCTGTCTATATACTTTTTTTCCCCACTGTATGTATTTTAGGTGTGTAAATGTATAATTGCCTTTTCATTATTTTTTTTCAGTTTTATTTAAATTTGTAGTTAAACCAACTAAAAATACATGTATTTTAAAGTTTAGAATTAGACAGCCTTTGGCACACAGGCTTACGCTGAAAACCAACAAAATGGAAACCCAAGGTTGATATAGGAATATTGTGCAAATGTATAGAGGGCCCATTAATATATTTGCCTGGCGGCCCCCAATTCCTAAATCAGCCCCTGAAGATACATGCAGCATGTTCATTCATGTTTATTTTGTGCTATAGCTAGTAGTAAAGAGGAAGAGATTATCGGTTCACGTGCTGCTTGAACTGAGGCACTACAGCAGTCTGTCAAGATACGTTAAAGAGCCACAAAACGGTATTTATTATTTGAATTTCTTAAAAAATGAAATGGCATTGTCGGAAGTAGCAACCGACTAAGGGCGGGTCTTTGCGAAGGGTCAGTTGCTTACATTGTTCCTCATTTGTATTGTATTAAGCTCTCATGATTTAAATGATTGTGTTTTAATAATTGTTTGTTGTGCTTTAAAGAAGTACACTTATTTTGATGTGTTGACATATACTAAAGCACATGTAAAGTAACTGATTATAATTTTAACTGTAATGTGTCAATATTACATTTAAAGTGAATATATATTAAATGTACTAAATTGCAACTTCATAATTACAAATGTGTAATTACAAATATTAAATACATGACATACAAGTTTCAACAGAAATTACATTACCGTAAATACTTGTCAGTACATTCAGCAGTAAACTTGAAACATATTTTAAAGATAATAGAAAAAATTACATATAAGGATGTATTTAAGTCCTACTTAAGTGGTTCAAAAAAGAAAAAGAAATAAAAAACCTAAACTATTTGCATTTAATATAAATTTAAACTATAATGGATTTTCATTGAATTTCATTTTCAATTCAATAATGAGTAAAAATAAATGCACTGAGCACACAAATTACCTATTGCATGTGCTAAACTAGTTTGATGGTCTCCCAACCTGGCCAAGCTGGTCTTTTAGCTGGTTTTAGAAGGATTTTAGTCACTTTTCAGCCGGTCAGACTAGACCATCTTAAACCAGCTACGACCAGCAAACCAGCATTTTAGTATGTCTTTTTTCAGCAGGCAGTATATAGTACATACTATATACTATTACATACAACTCAAAAAACAGTATACCATTCCCATCTCTGTGTGTGGTTATTGAGTGTAGATTTGAAGGAGGTCAAAGCAGGCCTGTGGTACGTGCAGTAGGAAGTGACTGTCTCTGGAGACAGGCTTTAATGGGACATCACTCTTGTCTGTGGGAGAACGGAAAGACACAGCTGTTGCATACACACTCCAACACACTGCACAGGAAGCTGAGACTTTTGTTTCATATCTCATAGCCTTTAGGAGAGGAACGTGCCCTCTTTAAACATCTGTCACATTTCAGAAATGTATGTCAATCCAAACAGACACTTTCACTCAATGTGTGATTATTGAAGTGTTCAGTAAATATTCACTTCCTCTGATGTGTGTTTTTAACGTCCCTCTGTGGTGATGCAGCAATTCTAGACGTCTGACCTTAGCACTGATTGATAGTAGTGGGGCATTAGTACATGCCGTTGCAAGTTCTCTTTATATGCAAACCATCAGGTGATCGATTTCCACACCAGCCGATTAACCCATGAGATGAGTGCAGTTTCCATAGAGACACAAAGTCAGTTGATCAAACGTGGCCGATTTAATTGGAAGAACCCTCTGGCTTGCGCTCAGCTGTGAGCTTGCTGATTGGTTACTCGGTTGCTGTAAGGCACAGATGACAACCCACTGACCCAGGGAAATTGCTTCCTGTTCACCTGCCCCCAAGACTTGTCATAATGAAACCCTACACAGTTTGTTAGCTATCTGTAAAGGGTATTATTTGATCCTGGGGGGCATCATCATCATCTCATAGGTATATGTGGATACAGTGAGGATCAATTTTTCTCTTCAGAACAGGCTGGTCTCTTCGCTCATCCCTCTGTTCTCACCCAGACACATGGCCTTGTAGCATCCAGACTCAAGATGGCCAGCTTTCTCTTCTTCTCTCACTATGAATTGGCCTCAGTCTGGTGATGAGGAGGGGGTTGGGCAGAAAACTGTGTCCTGATTGTTGTCATATTGGTCAGTTTGTTAAACTGAAGATGTTGCAGAATGTTGTTGCACATAAGCTGGAGTGTTGCATTTAAAAATAGGTATGTCAGGATTTAAATGTTAGAATCTGGCTAGTTCAGCCAAAATCGAATGTTCTGTGATCATTTACATGTTTTTTTTTTTTAATCATGTATTGATTTTTTTTTTCTGTTCAGTTATAATGAATGGGGACTAGAGCTTTTAAGCTTCAAAAAGGGTACAAAAGCATCATAAAAACAGTGTATAGTACTGTTAAAAGGTTTGGGGTCAAAATGTTTTTGAAAGAAGTCTCTTATGTTCACCAAGGCTGCATTTTTGTGAAATATTATGTTTAATTGTAATTCTATTGTGAAATATTACAATGAAAAATATTTGATTCCTATTTATTCCTGTGAATGCAAAGCTGAATTTTCAGCAGCCATTACTCCAGTCGTCAGCTTTTGCTTTTTGTAACCAATTGTGATTTACTGGTTTAAGAAAACATACAACACATGATCCTTTAGAAATCATTCTAATATGCTGATTTATTGTGCAAGAAACATTTTTATTGTTAATGTTAAAAACAGTGTTGCTTCATATTTTTGTGGAAATGTGATACAATTTTACAGTGACGAGTGAGGAATAGCAGGTTTAAAATAATAGCATTTGAAACAGAAATCTTTTTTAACATTATGAATGTCCTTGCTGTCACTTTTGAAGAATTTAATGTGTCCCTGCTGAATAAAAGTATTAATTTATTTTCATTTTTTGATATACTGACCCCAACTTTTGATGTACGAACCTCAAAGTCTAATCGAACAGAATTCTTGTTCGCGGAGAAGGAATGCATTCAGACTGCATTTTGTAAAAGAGATCACATGCTTAATTGACAAAGAGTGACGCAAAGAACAGTTCATTCATGAATAGAATTGCTACTTCTCTCATGAACTCTCATGAATTGGGCAAATGGCAAGATTTTCAGTGAACAGTGGTCTATTTCTTACATAAAGCTATCACATGATTTCAGATGGAGAATTTGAAATATAGTGCATGAGCTTCCTGTCACAGTGAGTGCATTGTAGCAAAAGATGACATGCACCATCGTGTCCAGCAAAGAGCCGGGAGGCATATTTCCGAATGTGTCATCCTAACGTGGCAAAGAGACGCTGTGAAACACTTTGGTGTTTAAAGCTAATGGCCTCTTGATTGACACCTATGAAAGCTTTATTATACTAACCACCTCCTGCTGCAAATATTTCAGCATTTTATGCTACACAGTACACTCTTAAAACTAAAGGTGCTTAACGATGCCATAGAAGAACCTTTTGTTAATGTTCCATAAAGACCTTAAATCTGAAGAATGCTGTTTCACGAAACGGGTCGTGGGCAAAAGAAGGTTCTTCAGATTATAAAAAAAATTGAGAAAGAGATGGTTCTTTAAATAACCTTTGACTGAATGGTTCCTTTTGGAACCAAAAATGGTTCTTCTATGGCATCGCTTGAAGAACCTTGTGAAGCACCTTTATTTTTAAGAGTGTATGCTGACGATTTCCATAAGGGGTTACAAAATACTGCTGTATTACAATGTTCTTTTTTAGTGCGCGCTCCTGCAGATGAGTTATTATCAAAGCTTCTGTCAGCAGAAAAACGTATAATAACAGAGCATCCACAAAATTCCTTATTGCATTACTCCTGCTCCAGTGCAATTATTTATTCAGGAGATGCCGCTGGCGTTCACATGAGAATATTTTACCGGATGCGTTCTCAGCAGCAATCCAGCTGTGCTTTTCCACAAAATCCCGCCTTCTCTGTGACCCCTGGGGAGGAAAGTCTTTGCGGTATGGTTGTCTGTAACTTTAAAGTAACTAAGACAAATACTGTATCTGTAGGTATGGTATTTTTTTCCACACTTTTTTTTTCTGTCCCTTGGCAGCCAGATGCTGTACATTTATGGGCACAGAAACACAACTGTAGATATTTGGGGCTGTATACTAAAGGATCCAGATGGACACAGTTCTTACACGTGATCTGGATCTTCATCCATAATGACTCTGGCAAAGAAGTGACCAATGGCTTGCCCAAAGTGTTGCCAAGGACCACAGTTGCTCATCTGGGACTATAGCCTTTCCAAACACATTCCCCCATCAAATGGCTTTTCCAGTGCCTTATTTTATATGGCATGAAACATACAATCCTGACATTCCTTGAAGGAATCGCTTCCTTTTGGGTCCCATATTTCTTAAACTACAGTTTTATACGCAGGGCTTGATTTGGGTATTTTAATTATATTTAGAAGGTTAGATATTTGAATGATGATAGACAATGAAATCCCTTTGTTGAAAGTTGTAGAGCCTTTAGGATGGGCACTTTTGACTTGGGCTAGTAAGCAACCACACAAAATAGTCTAACAATCTTGCTAAACACCACTTATCACCTTAGCAAATGCATGGCAACCCTTGGCTTTTTGTGGTTTCTACTTCTCTTCATCTGCCTTGGTCTACTCCCTGAAATGCCATGAAAAACAATCAGAGCAAACCATTGCACAAACTATCTTCAGATCACGGTTGCTATAGTTACTCTGGAGCACATTTGTGAGGATCTAGATAAAGGTCTTGGTGCTTGTTCCTCAGACAGAAATGGATGCTGGTGCTCACATGCATTTGAGCAGATGCTTGACATGTGCTCATTCTGAGAGACTCATAAGTGCTGTGCTACTGAGAAACAATGATCCATAGTCTTCATCAGACCATGAATGCAGAATTTATCATCGCTTAGAAGAGTTGCTTCGGCGTGCTGTGGGTTCTGTATAGGTTTTTTTTTCTCTCCATAATATGATGCTTATCTAACCAATTGTGATTTACGATCAGTCATTTGTAAGTTTAACTACAGGATTGCACATGTGATCTGTAAAGAGTCAATCCACTGAAGGCGAGCGTAGTGAGAACCCAAGTGCAGTTTATTTACAGAGTGATCCAAACATCCAAACAATAATCCAAGACTCAGACTTGACTTGACCAGACATAGCATGAGCAGACTTAACGTAAACAGACTAGACTCACCAACAGCGGGTTTAATACATTCAATACACGACAAGGGCACAATGGGAACATGAAGCTACTTATAGGAAACAAGGAGGGTCACATGACATGAACAAACAAATGGGGAAACACGAAAAATGACATAACAAAGAATACCAATCAGAACATGACACATTCACAAGGCAGAGATACATGAGGCAAGGGAAGCATGACACTAACAGGGTAAAACAATTACAAAATAAAAGACATGGAAAACATGAACATGAAACAAAACACCACATTACATGATGATGTTACTGCACAATGTGATGTATGGACCACAGTAGTCCGAGCTCCTTCCTGATCAAGGCACGCTCTCGCTTTTCCCTGAAGGCAACAAAACCCCAGAGCCCCAAAACAAGTGTACAGGTAGACGCGTTTTGGCATTTTGGTATGTGAGGTACAAGACTGAGTTTACCCATATGCTTGTGTTTCCCCCCAGGTATTGACATATTTGAGGTTTTTGTGGTAGGTCTTTCCAGTGAATCTAGTATCTAAAGATATGTAAGGGGGTTTTAGTACACTCTAAGAAATGCTGGGTTAAATACAACCAGTGCTGGTTAAAATAGGGACAAACCAAGCAATTGTGTTGTTTTGACCCAGCAGTTGGGTTACTAACCAGAAGGTTGGGTTAAACATTTAACCAAACCGCTGGGTCAAAACAACTCAATTGCTGGGTTTGTCCATATTTTACCCAGCACTGGGGTGTATTTAACCCAGCATTTTTTAGAGTGTATGATAGCCATATTGTATTATTACTCCGAAATACCGAAAGCTCAGAACAAGTATGTGACTCAAGCCTATCAAGGTGGTTTTAGATTAATTTGGAAGGGAAGTAAATAATTTAGCATGAGATGTGGTAAATGAAGGATCTGACCACAATAGGATTTCTATATAGTATGCCGATAAGCTACCTTCACTGATTGTTCTTAAGGAATTAAAAGAACAATAATAATATAAAAACTAAAAGGAATAAATAAATTTTATTATATTATAGCATCATCACTATTATTATTATTATTATTGTCATCAGGAATATATAGATAATGGTTTCCCAAATTTTAAAATGTAAGTAATTTAAAGTCTCAGAGGTAAATATTTACAGTCAAAAGGTTTCTGCTGACAAAAAAGTTTGTGAATTTTTTTTTATAATATCATGTTTGTTATTATATAATATGTAAAAATGTCTGTATTATTTATATTTGTTGATATGATTATTCATGTATCCCTCAGTATTCAAATGAAACCTCCACTACTGAAATCAGTGCTAAGGAGATATTTTGCTTGTAGTTTGGCAGGCATTAGTTATGAAGTTTGAGAATCAGTTAATATGTTAATGCCTATGCTTTAGTCACATTTGCATAGTTTCTTGAGTTGCACAATTGGCTTTTTTCATCTCATACGAACCTACAGTTCTTCTTCTGTTATGTGTTAACCATGCATTTCAAGAGTAGGATGATAGTATTTGCATTAAAAAAAAGCCAAAAGGCTGAATAATTCCAACATAAAGACTTTGGATTTGTTCAGAATGAATGCCAACTTCATGTTCTTCGTAGATTTGGCTGGCTTTTGTTCTGCTGTTTCTTATCGGAGAGTTTGAGTGAGTGGAGAGGAAAGACTCACCCTTCGGAGAGGCAGCTGTGCTGTCCATCTCCCCTCACACAAAAGATCAGAAGCGCTGCCCAGGCCTCAGTCTCCACTGGGATGCCAGCCATTTGATTGTTATCTGTCTATTCAGCTTGTGGAGGTGGGGCCCACCATCACACACCATCCTGGATCAGGACTCTGTTTAATCTGGCTCGCTGTCAAATGTAACTAGCCTACATGTTTGGGTTACTGAGTGAAATGTCCAAGAGCCATTTGCTCTGAAGGAGCCTCAGGCTGCGTTAACTGCGGTACAGCAGGATTCTGCATCTGTACTCGCCTGCCCCCATGTGGCTGTTAATTTGCAAACCTCATGTGGACAAAGAGCTCTACCACAGTTAGAGATGATTTCAAATTTGTTCCATGACGTCATTTTGATCTGAGATTATCTGTTCAATTAGTTCACAGAATTTCACACTTAAATATATTAATAATCTGACTCGGGATCTGGAACAAAAACGAATGAGGTTTCAAGTTTTTCTCATTAAGCTGATTTGGCAAAGATCTTTTTTGATAACCATCATTATTCATCATTATTCTTCTCTCCTCCCCCATTCTTTCTCAATGGCTCTATCTATTTTTGTGTTCAGCCTCTGCAGTGAGGTGCATTTGGTCGATGAAGACGACTCATCATTGTGATGTATAATGGCTCCTGCGCTGAGTGCTATGTTGGGGTCAGAGGTCGCAGGTGCAGCGGCGCTGGCTAAAGGGGAGCTGGCACTTGTAGGCACGCTCACGGCACTCACAGCTTTCCTGCTGCTTTCTGTCATGCTGCTGCTGTGTGCAAGCTGCCAGGGGTGAGTATCATTAAAACATTCATATTCTTTGGTACGTCTAATATTTTTATTGTACAAACATGTCTTTTTTTAATTTTTAAGATTGCATAATTTTGCATAATCAGACTTGCTAATAGCTGATACTAATATATGAGAATTATATAATATAAGAATAGGAATGCCATCAATATAATAATTGGAACACCATCAATAACAAAGTTCAACACATCCCTCATCTCTGTTTTTACATACTTTGTCTAATTTAATTATGCTTTCTAAATGATTATACTTTCCTCTACTAATATTAGTGTTATGCTCTAATCTTTATTTAACACATTTGACCACAAATCCATTCTGCAGGATTCCACAGATTTTTTTTTTCTCCCCAAATTGGCATGGAAAATGTAAAGAATACCACCTGGACCTGTAAATGAAATGTGCAAAATTATTGAAATGAAATGGACATACCCCAGTCTTGCGCACTATTTTACACAAGATTTACTCAAGATTTACTAAATCATTTGAAAACAAAGGTGCACTTTGAGTACTAACTGTTACTATTAAAAAGGTATTAGTATTAAAAATTTTGGGATTTCAGTTCTTAATTTTCAGTTGTCTCAAAATGGTAAAATAAAAATGGCAAATACCAAATAAATATATCGGTCTATCACAAACATTTAGTAGGCCTACATGTCATGGAATTAATTAATTTGCATTTCTTGGCAAGATCAGTTGTAATTTTCCTTTTTTGTTAAATTATTTTTATTTATATAGTAATTAAGGAAATTATATAAGTAATGTAAATACATTTTGTTTTTATATTATCGTATAACCGGTAGAAAACTCCCAATGGCTTAATCCTTGATTCAGTACAATATTAAATGTGATTTTAAATGCTTTGCTGTCTAGAACCAGGCTTAGTTTGCATCTTGGAATATGATATTGAATGTTGCCATACAAAGACAAAACAACAGACATTAGATTTAAAGCACACAGCCAATTCTATATACTTGATCAAAGTTTCTCAGTAATTCTCTCCCTCTGACTCAACAGGCAGAAAAAAGGGGGGCCGCCAGGAGACCATGAAAACCTGATGAATGGGGTAAGAATTGTGCTTCAGTGATGCTTTCCATCCAAGAGATTTAAGCCTGTGCTGCCTCATTGTGGCTCAAACAGAGCCTTACAGAGTCCCTGTGAACCAGTCCTCGTTTTTCATTTCAACATTTTTAATCACAGAGAGTCCCAAGATTACATGAACCATCTTTAGAGTGTTTTAGTCTCGAGAATGTGTGACCGCTGTGCTTGGGGGCCTGGTAAAGATGGGAGAACAGAGAAGAGAATGGATGGATTGTGAGACCCGGGACTTGTGGGAGGAAAGCATGAAGCAGACAGATTAACATTTTTGTTTGGCCACAGGGAGATGAGAAACTTCATGCATGAGTTGCCTTTCTCTCTGGGTCTGTTGCATTTGAGTGGGTGTTTTCTGTGAAATTATCATCCAAGGGCAGAGTTCAAGAGTTCAGGAGATGTTTAGCAGTCAAGAGATTAGTGTGACCTACTGGGGGCATAATTGACTGCTAAAACACACACACACACACAGACACATATGCATGCATTTACACATAAACAGCTGTATAGGCAGGGTCTGTTTTATGCTTGAATCGCTCATTGTAACTGTCATTGAATGAGGGGGGCCCGCCAGCATGTGTTCGTGGCTTGTTGACTGACTGTGAAGGCTTGTGGAGCACATACGTACAATACACACAGATCATGAGGCCACCACACAGCCAGATGTTGATTTTATGTTTATGTTTGTCGGGTTGCATTTACCTCAGTTTTATCGTTAGCTATGGAAGCTGCATTTGCATGCTGTGCACTACAGTAACAGCAGCATGAAAGCTGTAAAAATGTCTAAACTGTTTCCTTTATGTAAATGCTGTTAATAACAGTCATTGTTTATGCATAAAGTTTGACAGAAACTGTTATATCAAGGGCTCTCGACGTTTTGAGGTTTACGACTGATTTTGAATTCCTCAGGAGTAGTTAAATGGCTTGTAGATTACACTAAGAATAACAACACATTTTACTACTTAGTCAGGTTTAATTGTTATTGACTGTACAAGAACTTTAACAAATCATTTGGGCACAGGGATGTAGTGGTGAAAAAGAGGTGGGTACCACTATAAAACTCAGCATCTTGCCACATATCGGAAAAGAAATAAACCAAAGCATATAGGCTTTTAGATACTTTGAATGTCGAATAACAAAAGTTTGCACTGCCTCAAACTGAAAAGAAATGCAACTTTGTTTTAATCAAGAGAGTGAACTGAAGTTTAAGGTTTACAAATGTTCCTATTAAAATGGTCAATGTATGCTACCATTCAAAAGTTTGGGTTCAGTTTTTTTTTCTTTTATTCAACAAGAATGCATTTAACTGAAGACTTTTACATTGTTACAAAAGATTCTATTTAAAATAAATTAAATAGAAGAAGTTCAGTTGAACTTTCTATTAATCAAGAGTAAAAAAAAATTCTAACTGTCTCCACAAAAATATTAAGCAGTGACACACAGCAGTGTTTTCAACATTGATGCTAACAAAAAATGTCACCTGAGCAGCAAATCAGCATGTTCAAATGATTTCTGAAGGATCATGTGACACTGATGAGACTTCTTTCAAAAACATAAAAATCTTATTGTCCCTAAATTTTAAATTGAAAAATGCGATTAAAATAATAGTAATAAATTTATTAGAATTTAAATCGGAGCAGTTCATAGTTTGAAAAAACACAGTTTTAATCAGCTTTGCACTTTGTAGCTTTGCATTGTAGCCAATATTTATTACATTACATTTAAACTCAAGAGTATTTATATATTGGTGTAGTCTAGTTGTCTATTAAAATTGAGTTTGGAATTTGAAAGATAACCGCTTTAGTGACAAAATGCACATGGGGCTGAGACCTCAAGGTTGAGACCCTCTGTATTATATAAAGTGAGTATTAATGATTGTGAAATGATTAAGCAAATGCCTGA
This sequence comes from Sinocyclocheilus anophthalmus, assembly GCA_018155175.1. NCBI lineage: Eukaryota > Metazoa > Chordata > Actinopteri > Cypriniformes > Cyprinidae > Sinocyclocheilus > Sinocyclocheilus anophthalmus. The sequence continues at coordinate 372,781 of JADLZN010008306.1, read as the reverse complement.
CATTATCTCTCTGTTAACACTGTGAACCTCTGTAGTTTTGATGGATATCTGAAGGCTAACCTTTGTGCGATAATGTACATCTTGCCTGTAAATATATTGAGGAGGGTTTGATTTAAATGGCGGTGTCTGTCACAGCCTGACAGGTTAAATGGGGTCTTTGTCTTGCTGTGACAATCTGAGTGGCTCTCAGATTTAACCTGCTGTATCTGAAGGACTTCATCACCCTGGCAACAGGCATTTCAATGACCTGCCACTAGGTTGTCCCATAGTGCCACTGCATGGTGTTTTTGCTATGGTTTAAAGACGCAAACAAAGAGCTCAATCCAAGTGTCTCTGTCTTCAGTCTCTTTATAGCAGGGGTTCTCAACCTTTTTTGGTCCATGACCCATTTTTTAAATTTAAATTATTGCACCCCTCCAGTGTCATAGAATTAAGCGATGCATGTTACCGTCTCACAAGTGACCAATTACATTATATGGATATGAAGACATTTTACATTGTCAATTTTATTATTGACGCTGTAACTATAAGAAATAATCAAAAGTCTATCATGTATCTCATCTCGACCCCTCAATCTATGACAACCCTGTGTGTTTTTGTGACCCCAAGGTTGAGATCCTCTGCTTTAGCTTGCAGTCTGAAAGTTTATTGCATCACTAAATAGTATTTAGCTCACATATAGTGCATAGGTAACATTTTCTATCCCATTTCCCTGCAGGTGTCAGAAAAGGAAGTATGTAGCCAGTCAGTAGAGAGCCATGGTACTGACTTGGCGGTCAGCAGCTCTCATAATGGGGCTCTTACAAGTGGTACAGGTAACAGTTCTACAGCAACGTTTCCCTGACTGTTTGTAACTGACTATAGCAGATGGTCACACTCTTTCCACTTACTTTTTGTCATCAGTACTAACAGACACGATGGACACAAGTCCCCAGCCTTCAGAAGACATGCTGTCCAGCCAGTCAGAAATCAGATCCTCTAAGTATCACCAGGACCGTGAATTACCCAGCATTCCACCCACCGATTCCCTCAAAGCAGCCATCGATGCTCAAGTTCCCTCAGGAGAAGGCACGTATGAGGTGGTGAAGGACAGCGCCTCCCGTGATGTCAGTGTTGAGGACTGTCTGTACGAGATGGTGGAAGAACTCAAGGACATTGGCCTCCCCAATGGTACACTAAGCCCAGAGGAACCACCTGCACCTCTTCTTAACGGCCACCCAAGCCCCGCTACACCAGACCACACCATGCTGCCCAATGGTGTGGAGTATGCCTCTGTCAACCTCAGCAAGAAGAGCCGCTACAGCACTGACATGGAGGCCAGGCACTCAGCCGCCATTGTGAATTTTGAAGAGCCTGAGGATGAAAAACCACCTCCTGTTCCAGACAAAGTACTGGATGAGAATGACAACCAGCAGATTCCAAATGGACAGGTGGGGCTACCAAACTCTCTTTCTTATAAAAGTACCATTGTTGTCCTGTAGAGTAAACTGTAGAGTACAGTTCCTTGCATGAATCCACATTATCACAAGGCATAACATATCTGCATCTGTTTTGCCTAGCAGAAGCTGTACAGGTACTGGATTTTGTTGATAGTCAGTACTACTGATACTTTAGAAGGACTGTTATCATTTCATTTAAGTATCATCTATGCAAAGTACCAGTAAGTTGGTATCCCTATACCTTAGGGGTAGTGTAGGAGTGTCCGATCCTCCTCCTGAAGGGCACCTTCCTGCTGGGTTTAGCTCCAGCACACCTCCTTGGAAGTTTTTTTTGTCGCTGTGCTCAAAACTGTGCATTGTAAGAATAGGTACTACATTTGGATAAATTATTTTGTGACGTCCGGACGTACTACATCCACCACTGTCATGCGACTACAACTTCAGTCATTTCACTTCTCCAACTTTTATGAATCCTCTCTCATGTCTCTCTCATGGATACCACTTTTTGCTTACTACAGTATATGGTAGGGAATAGGGGTGTCGCAATATATTAATATTGAAAATTGACATTTTTTCCCCCAAAATTTCTAAAATCGTGACAACCCCGTAGGGAAATTTTTCATATTTGTATGCGACAAGTAATCTAAAAAATCTTGATCGACTGGCTGGAGTAGCATGCAAGTCTCATGGTAAATGAATATGGTAATCACCCAGTACCATTTTAGAGTTTAATACCATTTGATACCATTACCCTGGTACCACCACAGTACTCTATTTGTAAGGTTCTTTAAGGGGTTAAAATAGTTAATACAACATCAGTTGCTCTCCTGCAGTAATCATTTCCGTTATCAGGAGCTGCTCCATCTCACACAGAGTGATGTAACCCTTTGACACGTATAATTGAGAACAAAGAAGAATAATCATCTCAGAAACAAACCAAAAAGAACTGCACCAACATTCTCCAGTGCCAGCTAAACTTAGAGACTGCAAGAGAACAACATTGTGTTTCCAGTTTAATTACAGTCTTTTAGGATATGTGCTCTGGTTGACGGTGATACATATGTGTGCCTGTAGCATACAAATGAGTCTATCTGTAGAGGAGAGCAGACTGGCTGCTGTTGCGCCCGCACTCAATGTCTGCACATGGTGTAAGCATCCACTACAGCTACACGTTACTGTCACCAGTCGAGAACGCTCTGCACCTCCTTTGTTCATCACTGCCTCTTGCACTCTCGCTCTGTCAATCTCTCTCTCTTTTGCTCTAATGTTAGCTCTCTCTCCTTTTGTTGTTCTCATTTAGTGTTTTTTGCCCTGTATTTCTGCTTCCTTTGTCCTTGTACTCAAGATCAATTATATGTCTTTTCCACCAAAAACGGTGCTATATCTCATGCTCGGCCAGAGATCTACTCAAAACTGACCCATGCTTCTGCTGACCTGAGAGGTGCATTATGACACAATGTATTATTTATGTTACTATATAACTTGCCCACAGATAAGCATAACACATCACAGTCTGTTTAAAAGATTTGAGAACGCACTTTAACATTCAAAATGCATCGTTAGAATTTATAACGAATTACAATCAAGCAATCAGAATCCACATTTGATATTTGTAAACAAAATAATTTTAGCCAGATTGAGAAGTAGTGTCTGATACAACACAACATACAGTACATAGGAATGGGATGTTCACCAACTGAACAAATTTGAATGCTAACAGTAAGCAATTAAGTTTTGTTGCGCCTCAGATTTGCCAAAAGTGAGTTTCCAAACATTGCCACCCATTGGGCTTCTGATGTTAATAGTTTCTGATTCAAAACCAGCAGATTTTAGGGGCCAGTGCAGAGCCAATTTTGCCCAACCTTTCTGCAGTGGAAATGTGTTTAATGGTTCCAGATTGGCCAATGGATTTGGCAACAGCACTGGCACTCTTGCAGTGGTACTAAGTCAGAATCACTTACTAGCACCCTTTGGGGTAAAGTGTCTCCTGCTACACTGTGGGTTTAAACTTGACACCTGTCAATCCAAATCCCATTCGCTGTAGCCTGATGTAGATGTGTAATGGGGCAGCAGTGATTCATCTTATCGGTCACATGTTTGTGTGTAACATATGCACATGGGGATCAGTGCGTTCCAGCTGTCCACTGTCTGACAGCTCACCCTCATGATGAATGAGACAGCAGAGCATGTTTACAGGTACATCAGTCTGTGTTTAAGCAAGAGAATCATTCAGTTAAAGTTGGGACAGCCAAACTGACAAGCGCATTCTGTAACGCATGCACACACACATTGCCTCATTCACGGGGTGGACTGCACTGTATGTTTGAATAAATGAATGAATGAGGCATTTATATAGCGCTTTATTGTGTATTGCTGTACACCCAAAGTGCTTTATAATCATATGAGGGGGTCTCTCCTCAACCTCCACCAGTGTGCAGCATTGGTTATTTGAGTGAAGCACGCAAGCCTGGCTTCAGCAGAGTGCCATGTGTGTCATTATGCATTGGTGCCACTGTCACTATGCTAGCGTGATGGACTGAGGGCAGCTGTCTTAGATAAACTGTGATTTCAGCACATCAACACTCAGAAGTCTCCTGCTGAAGGGAAGGACTTTTATTGTTAGCACTGATGCCTTGTCAAAAGATGCGTGGGCACATGCTGACAACTGCGTAAAAGCAAATACTAATCGACACCACTGAGAGCAGCGCTACAGGCCATTGCCTCACGCCCAGCCGTACTGTCAGCATTCTGTCACAGTCAGGGTATGATCTAATGTGAACTTCACAGGGTATTCAGTCATTGGGGTATTCAAGGGAATGTATGTGTTCAGTGTGAAGGGCACTGCAAACTGATATTATTAGGGAAATCAGTCATTGTATTGTATTGTATTCCACCTCAGTACTATGCAAAATTTGGCTAAAATAAATGACATTTTTATTTAGCTTGGTCCACTTCAGGTCTCTACGCAGGTGTTTGTGGGTGTAGTCATAGTCCCTTCAAGGAGAATCGGTTCACACTGCAGCCATATTTGCAACACCTCCAGGCAGCTATTTCGGTCATGCAAGACCAACTTCTATATACTTGAATGGAGAAATAGCAAAAACTGCTTGCTGAACTCACATTTAAAATGTATAATATTGTAACGAATCAGCTCATGGGGAAATATGAATAATTAACCATAACTAGTTATAATTAACTATTCATATTTTAGATCCACTGTAGATATTAGCTGACCACTCAGGGTCAACCGTCTTGTCAATTCTAAGACGTTAATTTCCTGGTTAAGGGAAATAACTTTTTTACTGTACAATTCTATAAGTTTGTAATGTAAATCTGCATGATTATTGACTCCGTTTATGAGTAAACAATGAACACGTCAAGTTTGATACAAGTAAGGTTTTATTAACTAAATAAACACTTAAACTAGTCTAACAACTACCTAAACACTTAAGCCGTCTAACAGAACAACAACACCCCCCCACCCCATACAGTGGGTATAGGACAGGTTAAAGTTAACTCAGCATAGAACGAGGCATAAGAATGATTTTTGACCTTTGCATGTATATTCACAGATCAAAGCCTTCAGGGATCGTCAGATTCTGAGTTCAAACACACCTTGTAAAAAGGTGTTACTGATACTTAATGTATCAATTAATATGACTAAGTTTGATACTTAGCGAGTCTTGGCGGTCTGAAAGAGATTCCTGATGCGAATCTTAAGGTCCAAGATCTTGCTGAAGTTGGTTGATTAGAAAGAACCAGTTTGCGTCAGAGTAGCTTGAAGAATGGAAAAGTCAAGGCCGAAAGGGCTGGCACAATCTTTGATATCCTGAAGCGTTTTTTTTCACATCTTCTTAGCTTAAGACCGAACCACCAACATGGGCGGGTCACATGAAGTGCGGCCTTTAAAACCTGCAAAGATTCACGCCTCTCAAGAAGGACTTGTCCAATGAGGAAGTCCGGAATCTCAAGTGGAGTTCTGCGTTTTTTATGACTCTTTGTCTGTAAGCATGTTATTTTGCATATGTAATTCACTTGGGTGTTGAAGAAATTAGTAATGATTCTTAGAACATCCATATGTTGCAGAGGTATCAGCATGTAATATACACTCTCAATTAGATCATCCGAAAACGAATTCATAGATACTAGACATGGTATAGTTACTTATATGAATGAGTGGTTTATCGTAAGCATGAATAAAAATAGTCTACAATACAACAGATAATGTACAAGACAGCAATAATATACACAATTATCTGAAGGATATGTGTGTTCATTCAAAAGGTTTTCCTATGAATTAATTAGAAGAAAAGTCCATTTCTACTGTGCATTGTACCCCTTTTTTCTGGAGAAAGCAGAATGAGAGCCGGCGCGCATTCCACAAGGTTGTAAATGTATCGGGTGACCATGAAACCAGGGTCTTGTTCGGCTTCCTGGGGTGTTACAAAGTATTTGTGAAATCTAGCTATCAAAATATATATTGTGTGTTGGAGTGTTCAACGTACAATCGAATAAAACTGACATGAATTGTTCATAATGTTGTTTTTATGCTCAATGGTAATATTATAGGTCTAGCAAAGTGTGCATGTGCATTCCTATTCAGACTGTTTTTCATAGGAACTGGAGCTTCTAACCAACAACATGCTGTGATGCAATGACTTTTAACCAATCAGTGAACTGGCTCTTTATTTACAAGGTGGACTTATTCCACCTATTGCACATTTGCCTTTATTTGTCAAATTCATAGTAATATCGTGAATGGTCTTGTGTGTGTATGTGTGTGTATATATATATAAGTTTTGATAGGCCATGAGATGTGACTGTTATGATACTGTTTGCTTAAGCATGAGTGATATAACTTATAATTTATTTTCGTATTAAATATTATCACTAATCATTTATTCAATATAAATAAATATGTATAGTAGTAATAAGCCGTAAAGATTTAATATATATTTATCAAATTGCATGCATGCATATGTATGTGCATGCATACAAGTGTGTGGTGGTGTGTCATGATGTCATCATCACACACAAATCTTAATCTTTGTGACTGTCTGTGTGATGACGTTGCAGTGCGTTTTAAATGCTTCCGATAATTATTAATTTCTTATATGGGCAAATCAATGGAAGAGACACTTTAATTGATATAGAGAGCTGGATAGAGTGAATTAGCAGATAAGCCCTATTGTAAGAGACATTTGTTAGTTGTGATGAGGTCAGGGGTGTCTTTGCGGAGCCACACGGATGGGCTATTAAATTAATTGCTTTGCTAATTAAACCAATATCAAAGCACATCTGGCAAGTCCCTGATGCACATTCTGGGCAATCATATCAAAGCAAAGCATACCTTAAGTTCACGGGGTGAGATGGCGCCATCAAAACGGGCTTGAAATTTTGGCTCTAAAACATCAGCATTAATCTTGAATGGGTTATAGCAAATTTCCCGCTTGACTGTAATCTCTCTGTCTGTGAGGTGACTGCGACAGGGATTGATATTCTTCTCCAACAGCCAAGGTGTCTGTTATTGATCTTCTGTAGGATTTACTTTGTTAATTAATGACTCTGTTATTGATTCTCTTTGTAAATATACAACCGCTCTTGCTAGGAGAGGAACTGTACATTTGATTTCAATCAGTAACTCTTAAGTAATAAATGAGTGGCTTCGTTTTTTCATCAATCAGTCCTTGACACTTAGCATGTGTCAGCTGAAGTGAGCCATTTCCTATGCTGCTGTATGTTTAACCTGATTAAATGAAACATTTTTAACTAATGGTCTTGTTTCAATCATTGTCCTTCAGTTACACTCCCCGCTGATGACTCCAATGCCTCAGGACAATGTGTCTCCGGACAGTGAGGTAGGCTCAGCATCAGCATCTTGTAAAGACCAACTTGAAGTCTTTGCAGTTTTTACCAATAATAATATTTGCAAATTAATACTGCACTGAACCAAGTCTGTGGAGTAAAGATGTCTAATTCTCTGTAATTCCAGTTATCAGACATGTACTCCAAGGTAGCGAAGAATACTATAAAGGAACCTGAGAATGACTACAGCAGCATCGGGGAGATGAAGGGAATTGTGGCGGAGTCGACTTCCAGTGATCTTTACGCCACGGTTGGGGATGAATACCCAATGGCTCTTGGCTCCCAGCCTCCAGAGGGGCTTACAGAGAATGCAGACCCTGGGTACGAGACCATCAAGATCTCCAAAGCATCTGAAGAGGCTCATCAGGGCAATGGGATAGTGGAACCTGACTATGAGAGTGTGGGGGAACTGGGTCTCAACGGGGAGATCTCCCGTCTCTGACCACTCAACTAAGGGACTGTGGACACTGAGAAATCACTTCTCTGAGGTTTAGAAGTGGAAGTTGGAGTGGTATTGCGAGTATAATGCACTTAACCTTTCCTGATTGAATGTTTTTGAGCATAGCATTTATGCACTGCATTGTTTTTGAATATTATAAATGAAAGGGTTCGTTCAGACCTGTGACCCAGCACAGGAAATTAAACATCCTACACAGCAAAATCCCCAGAGTTAAATCAACTCTGCTCAGAGTACATATTGTCCCAATCTACAGAGTGTTAAAGTAACACTGAAGCAGAGTTACCACTGTTGAGGATTATGTGATACGTTTTCATGTCTAAAAGCCTGAGCAGTAGTTGTTCATCTTCAACATTGTTAACAGCGGGTTTTCTTTACCAATGCTCACTCATCAATTAATTGCTTAATTATCCCATTAACTTTAACTCCGCTTCAGTGTTACTTTATTAACACTCTGTAGATTGGGACAATATGTACTCTGAGCAAAATACTCTTGATTTAACTCTGGGGATTTTGCTGTGTATAGTCACTCAGAAGAGGGCCTATTTTGTCCCCACACATTATGAAATAGCTTGCAGTAGGGATTTATCTAATACAAGGCGGCATCTCCATTTGTTGAGCGGGAGTTTTCTGAGCAACTACTCTGTGCTAGCATTTGTTATTTTTAATGTTTTGCTGGGCTGTCGATGTGGGCAATGATGGCAGTTGATCACACCTGCTCTAATCGCTTTCCATGGCTTGCTCTCATTCTATTGAAATCACAAAACAAAATGCTAACAAAAGTGTCCCACTACTGATATCCACTGCTGTAATTATGGTTTATTAAAATAAAGAGTTACATTAGGGGGATTAGAACCCAAACCCCTCATACAAAGGAATACTACTAGACCAAAGATTAAAAATTAACATATGTATGAATATTAAGCCAGAATAACTGCTGCATTGTGAGAATGTAACAACACAAATGTGACTGAAATGAGTTAACATGATGTTAAGACATTTATAATGCTAATGCTATTTCAGATTTGATATAAAATATCAGTACATCACAGACTACTTATCAGAATAGTAAATGATCATGTTTAATTATCTTTGCGTATCCTAATTAATATACATGAGCTAAGCCTTCACCATTTTGTGACATAACAAGCAGCACGTCTGTGCAACCCCCTTGCCACATGTCTCAACCACTTTTCAAAACAAAGTGACACCAATGGCTGTGCTCTTACGAGAAATATTTTATTCATAATGTGTATTAGTAGTTTCCACGCTTTTGCACGCTGCACCTGCTGTGAGCTCCACTCTGCCTGCCTGTTTTCACATGATACTAGTTGAGCAACTGACAGAGTTGTGTCCTTATATAACCCCGAGAAGAGAACCAATCAGATAAAAAAATCCTCTCAGCTCAGTCCATTAAGGAACTACACTCACTTTAATCATTCAGAAATGCTGGAGCATTTACTTTCACAAGTAGTGAGCAAGTGATGTTCACATAAAGCACATCAAAATATAAAAGAGGAACAGTTAAATGTTGCCATCATTCTGAGCCATTTAACTTGTTTATATTCAATGTCAAATCACAGGCTCTGGTGAGGAAGTGACCTTTTAGGTACGCAAAGTTAAGCACACTCATTTATGAGTGTACTAAAAGGGTATTAATGCCATGTTGGCAATTATCTATTGCTGGTGTGAGTTCACATCTTTTCAATTGTTCACTTATTGCCATTTCTGATGTAATTGAGCTATGTTTTATCAATATGTATGAGTGATTTTTTTTAATTGACGCAGCTGTATTGATTGAGTATCAGATACAGTATATATTTCAGATATTGTTTTATTTTTTACATGTAATAGGTACGCAACATTTCAAAAGGCTGAAAAGCACAGGGGAAAAGAGACATCTTTTCAAGGTACTGCCACACTGCAGCTTTGCCTGGCAGCTTAGTAAATGTACTTTATTATCAGGTATGCATTTAGCTGCTTTTACAACAATGTAGCAGTATAATCCAAAAAGCATAGTGCATCCAGACACTGCATGGGACTACTTCATGCCAAGAGACACTTGTTAAATTATGTCAATATGTAATTATGGTTCTGTAATAATTGGCAGCAGCTCTCAAATGACAGCACTTGGAACTTTTATAGTTTGTTTGTATTGAGGAGCTAATGAAACTTTAAGAGTCAGTGGAATGCATGCTGTTTTCTAGATGCAGTTTTAATTAAAGAAAGTTTAAAGGAGGTTTATTAACATTTAAAAGGCTAATAACAGAAATATGAATTGCTTTGTAGTTCTTTAGCACTTTTTAAAATGTGAGGTTTAATTAAGGTCTGTGGATGGAGTCCAGATGTTGTCTGTGTTTGTTTGTAATGGTATGTTGTGTTGGTACAGGTTTCATATTGAGAAGATCCTTGTTTTATTTCATATCATGGTGAAACATTGAACATTTGGTTTCTTCCTCTAACCAAATTCGGTGTATTAAGTTGTAAACAAGATGAATTTTACATTTGTTTATTTCATCATAATCTTTGTATTGTGGTATTTGCTTATTAAACAATATAGTCATGCTGGACTAATAAATATAATGCGAGTACATGTTTATTCAAATCAACTGATGCTAATGTGCGTGTGTGTGTATATATATATTTTTTTTTTCTTAATAGTGCTATATTTACATGGCAATCTTAGTAAGACAAGAAAGGACATTTATATTGGCTTAGTGCACAAAAACACAGTATAATCTCTTGATATTTAATCTGTCACTACATTCTACTAAACTAAATTCTCAAGTGTAGAAAAACAACCTTCAGTAAGGCGGTTTTATTATCATGTCAGTACACTGGTATTAGGGGACTAACATATTTCACTGTACAGCCAGCCAGCTATTGATTGAATCTGTGGTCAAAGCAACATGCATTTTCAATGCAAGTACTAAGGGAGCGGTAGCAAACGAGGGCATTGAATTGATTTTTTATTTTCACTTCATAAAGATAAATTGTTTCTTAAAAGATTAAATCGTTTCAGTCATGCCTTAAGGGGTTATTCCTATAGACAGTTTGTTATAAGCAAATCATGCCCACAAGCACAGCGTAATTATGTTATACTTTGAGAGGCTATGCGAGTGGTGCAGTTCTTTGATCAATGCTACAATCGATTCAGACCTCACACTGACAAGCATATACAACATGTACAAGTTTGTATTTAAGATTTAACCACACAAAGGTAAAAATGTTCAATTAAGGCTTATAAAGTATAATGCACACAAGCAGGTGGATTACTTCTAAAATATAATCAATGCAAATTACACTTAACACTGTCAGTAAGTTACCTCTACTGCTATTATTAGTATTTTGACAAAAAACATATTTCTTAAACTACACTTCTATCAACATAAAGAGACTTAATTTCTAACTGCATGTTTTAAATGAAAAACAAAAAATCTACCCATTACTGCTAATTTAATTTTAGCATGTGCTGATAAAATATATAGTTGAATGCTATCTAAGTCACTGAATAAATGTCAAATACATAAAACTGAAATATAAACATTAGTTAAATTAAATTTGAGTTAAAGATTAGTTAATTAGAGCCTTCTGAACTGCAAACATAAATTTTTTTAAAGGGGTCATATGATGCGATTTCAAGTTTTCCTTTCTCTTTGGAGTGTTACAAGCTGATTGTGCATAGATAAGATCCCTGAAGTTGCAAAGACTAAAGTCTCAAAACCAAAGAGATATTCTTTATCAAAGTTAAGACTCTGCCATGCCCCCCTAAAACGGCTCATTCTAACACGCCCCCACATATCTACCTCATTATGTGGAAATATTAGCATAATGCCGCCCAAATGTTCACGCAAAGAAAGAAGGTGTGGTTTCAGGAACAGCAGTTGTGTTGAAGCAGCATGTCAGGGAGACGCTGTGTGTTTCAGTGCGAAAGCAAAAGCACTTTATTTGGCCTTCCGAAAGTAGATGCATTAAGATTACTTACAACAGAACAGCAATGCATTTTATTGATGACCGTTTCGTGAACCTAGGAGATGAGGTCATTCTGACTTTGCTATTACAATCTGACACTTTTGAATCAGCTATTGTTTTGTTATTAGTTTAAGTATTTGCTATTGACTGTTCAAATGTGGAGTTTTGCGCATCGTGTGTGTGTGTGTGTGCGAGCGAGAGAGAGCGCGAGAGAGCGAGAAAGAGAGGGGGAGTGGGAGGAGGAGAGAGCGAGACACATCACAGTGGAGTCCTGTCTTAACCGTGGCTTGTGTACTGCAAACACATACCGCTTCATCACTGTGTCTGTCACGCGCTCTGTTCCCCTTTCGGGCTCTGTCCTTACATTTATTTTGAAAGATGAAGCTATGATTATGGTAAGGGGCGTTACATTTCCGACGAGTGCTTGCGGTGTTTGGCCAATCACAATGCAATGGGTCAGCTGGCCAATCAGAGCACTGCGCTTGTCGGAAGGAGGGACTTTGTAGAAAACGAGCGTTTGAGAGAGACGGGGCATAATACAGTAATGTACAGTATTTGAAAAATAATGGGTTTTTTGAACATTAAAGCATGTCAACATATTCTGTTACACCAAATACACAAAATAATGATCTTTAAAAAAGCATGATATGACCCCCTTTAAACGATTGAAACGTGATTGTTTCCATGTGACTGCTTGAACGTTATTTCAGTATGTAGTCAAATAAGGAAAGAGACACATCTCTCTTCATTATAGTACCTGTTTGGGATACAGTTACTTTCAGTGTATGTGCAAGTACCTCAATTCAAGTTTTTGATTAGTTTGCGTGAGTAGTCTACGTTACATTGATATTATTCATCATAATACATTTTAAGTGAGTAACATGTTAGTCTGAATGATAAAGTAATTTTCTCTGCCCAAAAAGGCCTAAACAGTGCCTCAAAATATTAGTCCAAATTCATGTTATTTAGAAGGTGAAAAGCACCTGAATGGTCACTGGAATGACAATATTCTCAAATGCACATCCAATGGACATCCCATGACATGAGGCCATGGGAGAGGGGTTGTGAATGGCAGTGAAGCGATTACAACATGAGGAATGTAGTAGGCCTATGTCTGGATTACATATACTGCACACATTCACACAATATAGAATATACTTTTTTTTAAAGGTTGCTATTACATTTGGATTTTAAAATTATTTAAGCATGCATTAAAGAGAGAGGTTCAGCCAGAAATAATTATCATGTTAATATAGCGAGTGAGGCTGTTATTCTGCCATCTCCTGTTGTGTTCGGGGGGTGTTCCAGGTAAGAAGAAACACAGGTTTGGAACACCATGAGAATGACTAAGGCCCGTTCACACCAAGAACGATAACTATATTAGTATCCACACCAGCGGATGATATCGTCTATTTATTCCAAGCGCACGCTCGTCTGCCGCTTTAAACTCTCGAGCTCGTTATAGCAGGATTGATTCTGATTGGCTGTCAATATTTGTATCGTTCATCAGCTGGAAAAAAATCGTTCTGAAAGAGATTTCAACGATATTGTTTCGCTGTGCCTTTATCGTTATAGCTGTGGTGTGGACTCTGCTATTCTTTAATATTGAGAACGATTTTTAGAACTATATATTTATCATTATCTTTATGGTTATCGTCCTTGGTGTGAACAGACCTTAAAGAGATAGTTCACCCAAGAATGAACATTTTGTCATTAAAGGGGTCATATGATGCTATTTTAAAGATCATTATTTTGTGTATTTGGTGTAACAGAATATGTTGACATGCTTTAATGTTCAAAAAACACATTATTTTTCAAATACTGTACATTATTGTAGGTCCTCTATGCCCCGCCTCTCTCAAACGCTTCGGTTTCTACCAAGTCCCTCCTTCCGACAAGCGCAGTCTGCTCCTGATTGGCCAGCTGACCAGTGCATTGTGATTGGCCAAACACCACAAGCACGCGTTGGAAATGTAACGTCCCTTACCATAATTGCGAGCTTCAAGCTTTCAAAGTTAATATCAAGACAGTTAATACTGTCGTTAGTTTTACCATCAGTCCAAGCCCGAAAGGGGAACAGACACAGTATGATGCATTACCACAAGGCGCACGGTTTTAAGACAGCTGACGTGCTATGATTTCTGACAGGCAGTTCACTCTCCTGTGATGTGACCTGTTCCCCTCACACACACACACACACGACGCATTACTCTGCGCTGCGCAAAACTCCGTATTTGAACGGTCAATAGCAAATACTTGAACTAATATCAAAACAGTAGCTGGTTCAGAAGCGTCAGATTGTCATAGCAATGTCGGAATTGACCCTTTTTTTTTTTTCTTTTTTTTTTTTTAGAAATAGCCTTCGTGCACAGCCAGCCTTGTACTCTCCTAGGTTCAAAAAACTGTCGTCCATAAAATGCGTTGCACAAATTCGAATATCTGTGTTGTGCTGTTTTGTTGTAAATAAATCTTAACCAATGATTCCTAATTGCATCTACTTCCGGAAGGCCAAATAAAGTGCTCTTGCTTTCGCACTGAAACACACAGAGTCTCCCTGACATGGCTGCATCAACACTAACTGTGGTTACTGAAACCACGCCTTATTTCTTTGCCTGAACATTTGGGCGGCATTATGCTAATCTTTCCACATAGTGATGTAGACATGTGGGGGCGTGTTAGAACGATCACGTGTTAGGTAGGTGTGGTTGACTCTAACTTTTATAAAGAATATCTCTTTAGATTTGAGACTTTAGGTCTTTGCAACTTTACAGATCTTCTTTTATGCACCAAGAGCTTGTAACACTCCAAAGAGAAAGGAAAAACTTGAAATCGCATCATATGACCCTTTAAAATACTCACCCTCATGTTGTTCCAAACCATAGACCTCAGTTAATCCTTGGAATACAAATTAAGATATTTTTGATGGAATCCTAGAGCTCTCAGACCCCCCCAAGGGTCCTTACACTCAAGGTGCAGAATTGTACAAGGACATCACGTGGATCACTGTATTTACGTTCGGTTCCCTTTGGATTTGAACGAAACAACTTATCCGCGTGGCACAGCTGACACAAAACAGCTTATGCAATTTACATTCGTGGGATACTCTCCACATGCGGTAGGGTGAGACAAATTGTTGAATCAAATCTTTTTTTTTTCTTTACAAAAAGTATTCTCGTAGCTTCGTAAAATTATGATTGAACCCCTGATGTCACATGAATTATTTTATCAATGTCCTTGCTACGTTTGTGTGTGTTGATCGTGTAAGGACCCTTGCTGGGAGGGTCAGAGAGCTCTCAGATTCCATCAAAAATATCTTAATTTGTGTTCTGAAGATGAACGGAGGTCTTACGGGTTTAGAACGACATGAGGGTGAGTAACTAATGACAGAATTTTCATTTTTGGGTGAACTATCCCTTTAAGACGTCAAAAATAGAAATATGTCAACAGCGTTTCCTTCTTCAACATAAATCATGTTTAAATATTTGCATTATATTTAGAGTCAGACAAGTTTATGTTTTGGTATGTGACGACGACGAGTGATTTTCCAAAAACAGGTATTCTACTACTGACAGGTCCCACCACAGAGGACCCTCGGGAATCCCTGCCGCCTGTCAATCATTCGCGCCGGGTCACACACAGACGCCTATGACCCTGCTTTGCCGGGATATTGTCATCGCTGTTATTAATGTTATGAACATTGACCGGCCTACCTAAATAATAACTACTCAAAGACTCTCTTTTCTTCATCCTTGCGTCATTACTAGCGCCCGTTACTTGTGTTTGGAGGGAAACTGCAGGAGAGCGCGAGCGTTAGCGAGTGGAGGCGTGTGTGCCGCCAGCCAATGAGAGCGCACACTAGCTGCGCGAGCGCACATGTTCACAGGCGACATTCCGCCGGTACAGCCAGTGGCTCCGGAAAACCCGGATGGATTTTTCGGAATGGAGTCTTTCGCACACGAAACCGGATTTACGGTGATAAAGGGTGAAAACTGGCTAATAAAACAGCACCCTCGACACTGGGGACGCCAGTTTATATTATTATATTAATCAAATTTCTGGAGGTGCGCTCGTCGGTGATTTATCACATAAATGCTCGTGGTGTTTATTGTGAAAAATACATCGTGTTTATCGACCCCAAACTGCTGCTCCGCTCCGTGTTTTACCACAACCCGTCAGCTATAAGGGAACGGCAAGCAAAACAAACAGGTCGAGAAGAAAGATATCGGTTGCCGGTCGGTCCTTCGGTCGGACGGAGCGCTTATCAAGCGTAGCTCATTTGCATGTTGTAACGGTTCGCTGGTCTCGTGTCCCGAACATGCGCGCCGACGCCGGTGAAATAACGTTATGTGGATGCGGTCCAGATCTGTGGTAATGTTGTCGTATTATTCGCATGGTCGGCCCGATATGACGGTCAGTCCGTTCGGGTTTTGTCAGCGTGACATTTCTTGTTTTTGAAGCGGCATTGCAGTGCAAAGATCGACGTAACTATATTCGCGCATTTCATTGATCTATCAGCTATGCATACGCGGCGGCTGGTGAAGCGCTCGGTCATTGGGAGCCGCGTCTACGCGCCGGGTTTAACGGGAGACGCGGCTCCGCTCGCGGGAGTGATCCAGGCTGTCAAACAAGACAACAGAGATGCTTCGACCGGCCATCGGCGCAACGTGTACACGGTGCTCATGCAAGACGGGAGCTTGAAAGAATACACCGAGGAAGAGATTGCACAGATGACTGCGAAAGCGCCGCTGAAGTCGAGCTTGAAGGTTTGTGTGTGTGGTCAGCTGCTTTTGTTGTTGTTGTTGTTGTTGTTGTGCTGCTTGTCGCACACAGAGAGAGAGATTGTTTGTTTGATGGTTCAAATAGTTCTCATCTGAACGTGTGCGAGTATAGTGCAGTAATGATGCAGATGCTACTAGTTAGTCGTTGGCTCCACGTGAAACATTTTGGGGCCACATTACTTCATGGTTGCACGATTGTAGAATCGCTCGATACAGATGGTCGTTCAGACGCGCCGGTGTCCGTGCTCACGGTCTAGACCAGGGGTAGACAAGTGCGGTCCTAGAGAGCGCAGTCCTGCAGAGTTCAGCTCCAACCCTGAAAACAAAACTCACCTGCCTATAGCCTTAGTAATCCTGAAGACATTGATTAGCTTGTTCAGGTGTGTTTGATTAGGGTTGGAGCTGAACTCTGCAGGACTGCGGCTCTCTAGGACCGAACTTGTCTACCCCTGGATGTGCCATTAACTCCTGACACTTTTGGTCTCTCCATTGTTAGATGGAAACCGTTGCAAATGACTGTGAACTACATATGAATTGGAAATGTACTTTGATTGCATATCGTCTTTACTTTTTAACCTTTTAAGTTGAGACCATTTGACGCTCACTGTACTGTGATGAAGGGTCTATCTATAAAACATGGTGCTGAAATGAGTTAAACTGGTATTTTTCTAGCTGTATTTAGGAGTTTGTTTTTGGGATGATGTCGTTCCTGACTGTATTTGTGCAATATAAATATCATGCTGTTTTGTATGAATATTTGGAAAACAATTCAAATGTCACTCATCTTACAGTCTTACCAAAATTCTCCTTTCAGCGCGAATCAGATACTTGTGGATGTCATTAAGCATTTTTTTCTAACATACTGCTTTAAATATATATAATCTATAATTTTAATTAATGCATTTAGCAGACGCTTTTATTCAAAGCGACTTACAGTGCATTCAGGATATACATTTTTTACACAGTATGTGTGTTCCCTGGGAATCGCTAACGCAATGTGTGTTCCCTGGGAATCGCTAACGCAATGCTCTACCACTGAGCCACAGGAACATATGTATACATTGCATACATATTAATTTTAATACAACAAATATTAACGATAAATAACTAGTGTTCGAGGGAGTCAACTCAGTGACGGCTCTGAATGATTCACTATATATTCAAATCGCTAAGTTGAGCTCATCTTCTGCTTCGTGAATCTTTTCACTAAAAAGAACCGGTTCATAAGAGTCATTTGTTGGAGAATCGGATATCTCGCGCTGTGTTCAATACATTGAGCGAACACAACGCAACAGAAAGATGCGAAGTAGCGGTGCTGGAAACACTTGACTAAATGGATGTAATTAAACTATCGCCCGATCACGTGATGAAATCTGACTAAACCGCATATGGACAAACACAGAGTTTCCCCGACTGACTAGATTTTAAATGATTGTCATAAATGAGACTTGTTTTGTTGCATTTGTGGCCGTTGTAGTCGAGGTCTGTAATGTAGGGCTGTGTTCGCCGCTGCGTTTAGTGGGTGGATAACAGTGGCAAACAAACACGCTCTGCAGCATTCAGGCGCCAGCAGAAGCATCTGTGCAGCAGCCTCCACCTCTCTGCTGCAACCGGCTCTTTCTTAGTGTTTTTGTTGTTTTTTTTACTGTGTTTTCGACATTCATGGCTAGTGCAGTGATTATGTCTTTTGATATTTAATTAATGCTCAGAACAAGCTCCTTTTATTCACTGAACTCCGCGTGATTGCACACTAGGATGAGTGAGTTGCTTGCACGTAATTGCAAAATGCAAAGGTTTTTTTAAATTTTAATAATGACCTAATTGCAGTCATCAAGTTATACAGCCTGAGGTGCCATATCAAAACAAAGAGGGTCAAAATGACAAGAACGGCACCAGCTCTACATTCTTTCACAACCAGAGCTGCAAGACTTGCATGGAAATTATTAAAATTAATTAGAATAAATAACAAAATAAGTATAATACCTGAAATGTGCATGCTATATTTGCATACACATTTTATTTGCTTGCTGCTGTACATTTGATGTTTGTATGTGCTTGTTTTTGGCAAGTATGGCAACTCCCAATCAGACATCCATTAAATTTTTAATCAGTGCCATGCACGTTTTACTCAAGCAACTATTATATACATCACATGCTACCTATTCTCTGGTGACATACGATGGGGAAAAAAATGTAAGCAATGCAAGCAAGAAGGGATGTGAAACTAAAGTGGGGGCTAATGGTCCCGGAGCAGCTGCTCCATAACGGCAGCAAAACTCTACAGAGGGTCATGCTCATAGAATCTGGGGCTTTGGCAAGGCACCTGAATTCCCAAACAAGTGTCATTCGGCTTGAGGGAATGCCACTTGTTGACTTGCATAGTAAGGAGGGGCTTCGTGTTAAATGGTTACAGTGTGGCATTTTCAGACAAAGGCGGACTGGATTGTTTTCATTCCCCTGTTGTTTCCACTGCTTAATATAAAAATGTAATTAACACACAGGCTGCCTAACAGTCTTAACTCTTTATGCACCAAGGCTTTGTTGCTGATTTACAGTTTATTCACATGAAATGTTGAGGATTTGGTCATGATGAATGCAAGCTGAGATGTTTTTATGTTTTTATGAAGAGCGTCATAATTCCTTTTATAGTAGATATCTCGAACCTTAAAGTGCAGCATCTCACGTGTGAACATGTATTGTGTGTTTGTTTTTTTTGTGAATATTCAAATATAAATTCAATTCAAATATAATAATTTGTAGATAATTCATTTCAAGTGCTCATCATTGTGCATCCTGCTCTCAAATCTAAATAATTCTGTTATTAGATCAGTCGAGCTCTGTTTAAATTGATTAAAATCCTCTAACTCTTCAGCAAAAACAAGATCTCATTTGAATAGTTTGACTGGCACATGAATTGTGACCTATACACAAAGCAAGGGTGTGTGTTTGTGTCTTGAGAGAGAAAGACTTAATAGTGTGTGAAATTTAAATTTGAACTTGTCAACTGTGCAGTTTTGATTTGACGCTTGAAAGTCTTGCACAACATGATACCGCTTTAACAAATCTGTTCATCTCATGAAAACATGCCAAAGCCTGGCATTCATCTTGTACATGGAATAGTATTATTCCTGCCCTATGGGAGGTTTAAAGAAAGATTTCACCAAAAAAAAAAAAACCCTGTCATCACCAGTATTAAAATTGTGGCTGATTCAGATAAGATGATAATTACTTTAATGCTATGGCTGATAACTGATAAATGGCAGATATTACAATTCTACAGTATTTTGGCTAAAAAAACAAACAAAAAAACACAAACTAAAATCATACATTTTAAATGCTACAAGTGAATTTAGACATCAGTATAATGGTTATTTGTTTTGAGATTTGTTAAAGATTACAATTTAACAGTGTTATTAAATTATTAGCATTTTTACATGTAAAAGTGAGTGAAGTGATGTGTGTGTGTGTGTGTGTGTGTGTGACCCATACTTAGAATTAGTGCTCTGCATTTAACCCATCCAAGTGCACAAATATAGTAGTGAACACACACCCGGAGCAGTGGGCAGTCATATTACTGCAGCGCCCGGGAAGCAGTTGCTCAAGGGTCTCACCTCAGTCGTGGTATTGAGGGTGGAAGAGAGCGCTGGTTATTCACTTGCCCCACTTACAATTCCTGTCGGACCTGAGACTCAAACCTGTGATCTTCGGGTTACAAGTCTGACTCTCTAGCCACGCCTGCATAAGTGAGTGGTACATAACAGCAAAATGTAAAAATAAGGAAAATTATATTCACAATTACATATCCAATTTTATAATCAATAATATGAATATCTAGTAAATATATATTATAAAATCTCTAATATTGGGGTTGATACCTCAAATCTTATTGTTTGGCAGCAGAGGATTTGGAATATCATGCATCTAGACCATGTTTTTGATACGTTTTATGATGCTGTTCCAATCTTTTTTTTTTAAAAAAATTGAAAAGCTTATCCTATTGATTCTTATAGCATGGAAAAGAGCAGCCAGCACATTCTCCAAAATTTCAGCTTTTGTGTTCCACAGAAGAAAGTCATATGGGTTTGGAACAACATGACCATGAGTAAATAATGACAGTTGGCACATAAATTAAAAAGAGAATGTATTAAAATACCACACTTCACTAGTGAGGTAATCCTCAGTTTTTTATGTTGTTTTATTTACCGTTTTTAGCCCTTATCGGCAGAGTTACTTGGACCAGTATTGAGGCAGGTAATACATCCATTTTATTTTTAACTCCATTATTAGTGCGTAAACTCACAGCTGCTCAAAGCCCAGCATGATGGGCATTTACTCTCTCTCTTCAGTCAAAATAATTGCGTTACGGTAAGATAATGATCTGGATTGCACACCGCTCATTGTTAGATCATGCTCTTCGCTGGTGCATGTGGTGATATGCGTTGTCTTGGCCCCTGTTTGACCTCTCTGTAGCGTGAGGTTTAGTGTACCGCAGCTTTAGTCACAGTGCAATAGAAAACTTTACGGCTGCTGTGCAGATGAGACATGCAAGAGGAAAAGCTGCTCGTCTTTGCATTAGTGTGGTCACGGATGGTGGCTTGTTTTGGAAATGGCTGAGCGAGGGGGATTTATTCTTCTTTTGTCAGCAGCGCAGTGATCTTATAAACAGACGAGCCTGCAGATGAGCGAATAGGATTTCTCCATCCAAAGCATTGTTCAGGTGTTTGTACTTTGTATTGACTGATGCAATATTGTATTGCCAACAGCTTAAATACAGCCTAATGCTCCGTGATTGGAAGCAAACAAGCCTCACAATAGGGGTCTATACCATTAACGGCCCACGTAGATGTAAATAGGGCTTCATTGACAGGAGCCGCTTGGAAAGACTATTAACACCATTAAGACTGAAGAAACTCAAATGTGTTTCCCTCTGCAGAGCTCCTGTAACGGTGGCCAGCGGGACGGGCCCATGCAGGGCCAGAATGGGGGCATGCAGAGAGGAGAGGTGCCCTCCCTCAGTCCAGAGAGCACAGAGGAGCCATGGCTGCTGGAGCACAAGCGAACAGGCCGAGCGCTGGAGTCAGAGAAGGATCACACCCGCTCCGTTTCTCTGCTGGAACAAAAACGCAAGGTGGTCTCTTCCAGCATCGACGTACCACAAGCCAGGTAAGACTGCGGGATGAGCGCCCCCTACAGGCACAGATTAGAACTAAAGGAATGATGTATGTTTTTGTTTACTTCATTTTTGTTTTCATGTTGTATGCTCTGAATAAGAAGAGCTGGACTGTAGTACTGGTGAGATGTTGGTTTTCACATTATTTATCAGTTTTTCTCTATAAAGTTACATCAGTCCCCATATAAACTAACATTAGCAGGATCTAAACAAGTTATACATGTTTTTTTCATAAAAAATATTATGTTTTAGTCTCATTTTCATAAGTTACTGAAATTGTTAGGGTTTGTGGAAGTGGTGAGGTGAGGTGAGGACTCAATTGCAGGAAGTTTGGACTCTTTAAGTGAAGTGACGTGTGGCCAAGTACGGGGACCCATGTTCGGAATTTGTGCTCTGCATTTAACCCATTCAAGTGCACACAGACAGTAGTGAATACACACACACACACCTGGAGCAGTGGGCAGTTGGAAGTTGGTGGTTCGGTGTCTTGCTCAAGGGTCTCATTGAGGGTGGAAGAGAGCGCTGGTTATTCACTCCCCCCACTGACAATTTGGACCGGAGACTCGAACCCGCAACCTTCGGGTTACAAGTCAGACTCTCTAACTATTAGGCCACGACTGCCCTCATATTATCAGAAATAAAATAAAAACAAACAACAAAATCTACCCTGTGGGGGGAAAAAACACAACTGGCAACTTGACTGTCTTGGCGGAACGGGCAAGATACATGATGTCAAACATTAGACAAATAACTGGCACAGGACTGCAAACACAAGGAGAATAAATAGGGAGCAAACAAGGCAGGTAACGAGGGAGGACAGGTGGGGCAAATTAACCAATAATCAGGTAAAAATGTGGGCGGGGTTAGACAATAGACAGAAGAGCACATGTCACACAGAAACAAACAAAACAAAAGCCATGTGCTCACATAAAACAAAAACACAAGCACATGGCCAGTGAAAACAATCACAAGCCATGTGCTCACACAAAACAAGGCATGAACACACAGCTAACAAGAACACTCACAACATCAAAGCACGCGACCGAGAAAAATTCCAAGCCATGTGCAACCAAACACAAAACGGAACATAGCATGAAAGCATGCGGCCCATGTAAATATGAACTGTGTGCTAAACAGAACACAGCGACACAAGCACCTGGCCAATGAAAACCTAAACCAAGTGCTCACAAAACACACAAGACGAGCACACGGCGAGTGAGTGAACACACAACCTGAACGCTCACACGAGAAACAAGACATGGAGCGGGAGTGTTCGAACCCCGACAAAAGACTGAAACCAGTCTAGACCTGAGTGCCGGAATCCAAACACCACACTCCAAACATGAAACAAGGCAATACAAGAGAACGCACGGCTAGAGAATACTCGAGACCGCATGCTCATATAAGGACAAGACAATACAGGAGTGTCAGGGCTCTGTCACAAAACCAAGAATAAACTAGACTGAAGTGACAGAACCCTGACAGAAATAGTTTCCCTCAACATGCATATTACAAATACAAGAACATGATTGCCATTTAGTAGTAATGTAGTATTTACACCACCGGTTAAAAGTTTGGTGTCCGTAAGATTTTAATGTTTTTGAAAGTTTCTATTGCTCACCAAGGCTGCATTTGTTTAATCAAAAATACAGTAAAAACTGTAATAATGTGTGATATTAGTAAAATTTTAAAATAAATGTTTTCTGTCTTAATATATTTTGTAATTTATTCCTGTGATGGCAAAGCTAAATTTAATGAAGCAAATTGTATATTTAGCACTCTAAGCGAAGTGCAGACCACCAGTATACTGATACAAGCTTGTTTGTGGTGTGAATCCTGTGGTCTGAACACTTTACAGCATTTGCACTTTCTTTTCTGACACCTCTAGCATGCAGTAAGCTGTAGAACTACAAAAACATCGCAACAGCTGTTTTTCTTTGTTTGTCAAATGTAATTTGAATCACACAACACACACACACACACAACACCACACCCCACACACACACACACACACAGACAGCCTTTTTAGTGTGACTTTTTACTTATTAGATCCAAAAATCAATTGACAATTCAACTGACATGAACCATCTGCTGTCTGATAGCTCTATTACTACACTGAGGCCTGATATCGATTCAATATTTATTTGTTTATTTATTGATCTCTTAGCTCAATTTGTATTCTTCATTTATTCAGGAAAAAAATTTCACATTGAGCACTGAATTTATTTTATGGATGAGGAAGAGGTTTATGATTTCTGTCTGCGTTAATTGGCCTTGCATGTTTGATTTGCTATAGGTTGACTACTCAATATCCCTAGGTGTTGTATTGATCACCTCAGTGGTGCTCCATTTTAAGAAGCTCATTATTTTTAACGCTTATAAAAAATGGTGATTGATCCTCCATGTACAACAAATGATGTACTTTGTCTTGGAACATCTCCATCTTGAGAATTTGCACTGTTAGTTGTGCTGTGGTTCTATAGAAATAGTTTTCTGAA
This sequence comes from Sinocyclocheilus anophthalmus, assembly GCA_018155175.1. Classification (NCBI taxonomy): domain Eukaryota; kingdom Metazoa; phylum Chordata; class Actinopteri; order Cypriniformes; family Cyprinidae; genus Sinocyclocheilus; species Sinocyclocheilus anophthalmus. The sequence goes on along the minus strand of JADLZN010008306.1, from coordinate 348,602 downwards.
CAGATTATTAATATTAACATGAAATAATTTACATTTTTAAAATTTCCAAGGCATATATAGTTGTAATAAAAATAAATGTTTATTGAGCACCAAATCATCATATTCGTGGAACATGTCACAGTGAAGACAAAAAATCTTACCAACTCCAAACTTTTGAACGGTATCATGAACCTCTAGGCAGAGCAATTCATCATGATCATATCCTGGCTAAAATCGAACCAATTTTTAGATTTGTGTGCTTGAGTTGATTCAATCTTACAGTGCGTGTAACCATGTTTGCTCATGTTTTTCCTTTTCTGTGTTTCTTTTGGACAACTCAAACCTCAAAAACATATGTACGTTAAGTTCTGAGGACTATTAGTCACGACTTTGGACAAGAAGCAGCCGCAAGTTTAAATATCTCAAAATAATTATGGAGCCTTTCTGTTGGCAGGGCTGGTCAGTTTAGACAAACACAGACACAGTTCTGGATAATGTGCTTAGGTTTCTTTTGCATTTCTCAGCTCCGGGATAGTTGATCAATCCCTTGTGCCAAAGTAACATGAGGATTAGTTTCGGTGTTATTGTGTAAAGTGTTTCCAACAAGTCAAAATCAATATATAGAGCCTTTACAACAAATGATTTTTATAAAGTGCCATAGAAGACCATTTGATCCCATGGGCCAAGAGTGCATTGTATAAAAATCACATAAGCACCAAGCACTTAAGTAGATGAACACCGGACCCTCTGACAAAAGAAAGATCAGATATAGGTTTAACTTCCTTGCGTTTAAATACAGGAGCGGGGTATGAGCGTCATTACTCTGAGATTGTGATTGATTGCTCTGAAAGAGTCACTGGTTTACCTAAAAAAAATAAAAAAAAAGGTAAAAGGTGACGCGACGCATAAGCAAGAGAATGGAACATTGAAGACTAAATTGTTGTAAGGAAGGTGATCCAGATACTTGATTGTGATTGGAGACCAGGCCGCACGCTCTTGAAGTTGTGATCGCAAACAACAGTGACCTAGATGCAGTAACACTTTAATATCACAGGAGCTTGTAAGTAGACATTTAGTTTGTGTTCAATCAGTGTACAATGGAGAGTATGCAAGGGTTTGTTTGATGACCTGCAGGAGATCACACGTTTCCCATCTCGTGTCAGCTGTTTTAGTGTTCATTATTGGATACTGAATAGCTTAGTTCATCATATTTGTTTACAGAGTTCCACCACAAGCATTCTTTGTCTTGTATATTAGTTGACCCAACGTGATTATTGACCTCTCTTTCCCCCGGCAGCTTTGCTGAAAGAGAGGTTTATTAAAAAATTGAGAAATGCTGGAATGTGGAAACCATTTGGCTCCTCTTTCTGCTAGTGCATGAATCTACAGCAGATTTATATTTTTTCTATAGCAGGAAATAATCTATTTGAACAAGAACAGTTTGACTTGTAACATTGCAGGCCTGACAGATAGCCTCCACCAGACTAACTGCGAGCAGGAAATGAATGATTGTGTGTGGGTGTTATAACGGTTACATATTTGCCTATAAAATAAGAGATTTGTGATCCTGAATCATTGTTTATGGAACCTGAAATATAGCTAATATTTACCTGTGGGTGATTGTAGCAGATAGAGTGGTCAGGAAACCACGTTGGAGGATTCTCCAAATTAACCTATTGCTTTGAGAGCTCAGTCCCCTGAGTCCATCAAAATATGCCTCTGCATTACTGTGGTAAAGCTACGAAAATGAATGCAACCAAATTACTAGGTTTCCTATAACGTCTCATACAGCCAAATTGCTTGAAATATGGGTGTGACCTTTGTTATTGCTTTTTTCTTTAACAACAAGCTTTTCCCTTCCTCTAACCCTGTCAAAGTGGTGGGTGGATAAACCGGGGAGGGGGCTGATCTGGTCAAACAGTATGCTTTCTCAGTAGAGCAGCTTTACTGGCTGCCAAAGAAAACAAGTTCCCTCAGAAAGCGGATGGTGGTTGGGCTGCAACTTTAGAGAGCATGTGATTACCATCTGAAAAGCGCCACTCTTTGCAAAAGCTGGAGTTCTGCGTTGCTGGATTCTTTCCAGCACTCTCACAGCAAACAACACAGCGTCTGGTGTTGGTCCTGGATGTCTTATCAGACTGGACACAGCGAGTTGGTTTCTTTTTTCAGACTTCCATGAACTTCACGATGATTGAAATAGTTTTGAAATCATAGTTCCATTCCTGTTTGATTGGCTCGACATGCAGCAAGTTACAAAATACAAGCCTGAATGTGTGCCATCCTACAAGAATGAAAGAATCCACTGTGTTAAAATGGGATGTGGTTGTTTTAGTAGTCAATGAATGAAGGGTATAAACTCGCTGTTCCTAGAAGCATGCAATAAAAATAGACTGACATAACATGTAGACAGATAAATCAGCACAGCAAGTGCAAAGTTTAATGTAATAACAAATTAAGCTTTAACCCTGTATAGCCTACTGTCATATTTGATACACACATTTCTAAAGCGTCTAAATTATCAACATGATCAAAACTTTGAAAAACATGTTGTACATGATCTACTACATGCCTTCCGTCATCTGATTGATATTTTATACTGTTTTTTTTTTTAGCAACTAAAAGGTGGTATACTTGTAAAAACATCCCTCTTCAGGTTGTTACACGTGTCCTTTTGCTGTGAAATCTTTAAATATTTTCATAAAGTAAATGTAAGAATAACTTCAAAATTCTTAGTAATATTTCAAGGTGAACTGGACTGAACTAACTTATGTTTACTCGATTATCCATACGTATTTAAAAAAAGAAAAGAAAATTCTGTTAAAATGCATCAAATAGGATACTTCAGGCTTTTGAGGAACATTGATTTGTTCATCTCTCAATCATCATTCTCTGCATGCAACAAAGGCCTCCTGTAGCGAATCGATCCGTTTTTGTAAGAAAAATATCTATATTCAAAACTTAATAATCACTTTAATGTAGCTTGCACCAATAGTTGTACACGGAAGCAGCTCCGGGAGGATGACATAAGACGTCGGCATTGCACATGCACTGGTGAGTCTCGTGAAAACCAACGTTTGTTTACAGGAGCAAAGGAAGCAAAGTTTTCTTACTTTAGCAAAGGAAAACCAGTCTCCTCTTGGCTTATATCGAAATCCTCCAACATTCTTCTTTACAAATCCTTTTTTTGTACTTCTAATTCGTGACCGTTATTTTATTTTGATCTCTCCCCTGCACTTCCGCATTCGTCACTTCTGAGCAGCGCATGCGCAAAGCTGACATCTTACGTCATCCGCTCGGAGCGCAAGCTAGATTAAATTGATTATTATGTTTTAGATATGGTTATTTTTCTTACAAAAACGCATCGATCCACTACAGGAGGTCTTTGTTCACCTCCCGGAGCCGTGTGAGGCACTTTTTTATGGATGGGCACTTTTTATTAAAAAGTTTTTTGGACTGATGCACTGCAACACCCACTGACTGCCATTAAACAGCTTGAATCAAAGACAATTTTTAATAAACGGACTGGATTCGTCTGAAAGAATAATTCATATACACCTAGGATGCCGTGTGTGAGGTGAGTACTTCATTGGCTAATTTTCATTTTTGAGTGAACTAACCCTTTAATTGTTAAGCCTCACGAAAGGCACAAAAACATTATAAAGCAAACAGTTTTTGTGCACTATATTCCAAGTCTTTGAAGCTGTTGGTTTAACGTGAGGTTCAGATGAATATTTAAGTTGTTAAATTCAAGTTCACATAAACTCTTCTCTCTGCTGCTGCTGTCTTGTCATCCTCCATTCAGCATTCGACTGCGTGTCGCTTTCGGTTACGACAGTCAAAATTATGAAACTCTCTCCAAGATGATTCAATGTTCCTATTATTATACTTGATCTGTAGATAAAGATAAATGATTTAGCATAAAAGGACTTTATCTTGCTGGAGAGTTTATTGCTAATTCTAAATCATGTTACTTTCTACCGGGTCTCTGTTAGATCACAACACAGTCGAAAGCACTATGAATTGTTCTTCACGCGCACAGTAACTCAAAATTTTAAATTGTTAAAAGAAAAACTCTATTACAGATATAATATACACAGTGCATCAATATCTCTTTCCTTTGTACTTTGAACTTTTATATGCAGAGCGCTGTGCGCTGAGACTAGGCCAGGGTGATAAAACGTTATCAATATTTATCGACGATACACTATCATCGATAACGATAGAAAAAGTATTCTATATAGCGCACGATAGTTTCATGCTTTTTTCATTTAAAGGTGCGTGTTATGAGTGACAAGCAGACAGCCAACAGAACACACACATGCTGAAATGAGTGCCGTGCCTGCCTGCGATGAGGAACCTGAATCAAAAAAAGGAATATTATTGATTTAATCTTATATTCAATCATTTTAATATTAAATAAAAATTCTATTTGAATGCAAAAATGTTGTATTTGAATTTTAGGTGTGCATCAAGGAGCTTTATCAGTGGCGCACGAGATGCGGTGATGATGTAAGTGTCGTTGCTGCATTTGATTGTTTTTGTTGGTCTATATCCAGTTGAACCCACGAGATGCGCCACTGCTGCGTTATTCATTCAAAACATTACAGAAATATAGAAGCTCAATGCGGAGAAGATTTTTGGTTTGGTTAAAACTGAAACCAAGCCATTCACACAGAACACATATTAGGAGCATTTTTGGGACAGACAACTATGACTGTTGCACTCGTGTCTCGCACAAGAGATTCTTTAAAAGAGTTTCACTTTTAGAAAACATGTCTTCAGAATTTGTGGGGGTTTTGGTTTTTGTTTTATTCCATTCCACTGCGTCTCGTGTTACAATACTTTTGCACAATGAAAGATTATTAATAGCCTTTCTTGTTCTGTCCTATCTATCCATATGTTGCTTCCTCATTACTCTGGCTATAACATTTAACAGAAATCTGTTAATTTACAGTATATTTATCTATAAATTGACATGTTTTTCATAAATGTATTATTACAATAATACGAAAGCAATGTGTCCTATTTACCAGATTTGTCCTACACGTTCTGCACTTATTTATTTCCCCCTAAATGTTTACATTTTATCCAATTTTGTGCCCTCTTGATTTCTATAGTAGTTTTTTTTTGCGCTGCATAAACTAGTTTATAATAGTATTTTGTCATAGATTATGATTTTGGATTTTTTTAATTTGTTATTTTCTTATAAGAAGTTGTCTGTATTCAGTCGATTTGGTGTTTAACACACAAAAAGGGATTATATCTATTATAGATATATATTATATATATATAAATGCTTTTATGTAAGTATTCGTTATACTGTAATAAAGATCACTGATTTATATTGCAAGCTGTCAAAACTTCATCTTACTTTTTGGCCATATAAATATAAGCATCTGCAGCAAATTGCATAACCTTGCTTAATTTGACATTTGAATAATTTGAAATAATACAACACTGCTAAAGCAATTTACTAATAGAATTTACTAACAATGTGTTGCAACTGCTGATGGCGTCATTTATTTGCACATTCTGTCTTTTGTAAAAAAAATAAAATTATACAAATCAGATTATAGTGCACACACTAGAAAAATTACTGTTAATACAGTAATGCAAAAATGCAGTTTTCATTGCACACACTTGCGGTCACATCTGGTTGTGTACGATGCAGTAAATTTACGTGACACGTTTTACGTAATTTACATAGAAAGGCATGATTTGCTAAAAAATGAGAATGACTACCGACTCCAGATGCAGCTTGTTAAACTCGGTAGCAGGTGGGCAGTGACTAACAGGTTTTTGAGCTGAAAAACTGTGTGCTAAATAGTTTCACCCAGAGTCGCTCAAGCCAATAAAACTACATTATTATTTAGTTTTCTGTTTAAAAATGAAAGAATTAGGTCTAATTTAATGGCAAAATAAATGCAAAAATATGTTTTTTATGGTGAGGCATGTGCTGTTAAGCACAAACTATAAAATCAGTCGTCTGGAAATTGTGTTCAAAAAGGCCATCCATGAATAGTTTCTCTTTCATAGCTAAGCAATAATAGCCTTTTCCGTTAGAACCTTTAAATCACTGGACACTTACATGTCACGGCTTTGGAAATTGGACCACCTGTGATGGTTTGGAATGAAATGTGCTGGAATTTTTATGCAAATTAGTGCTTTAATTAAAAATCTCTGAATATCAGTGAGGGGGAGTGGCCATGAATGGATTGTCTTTCAACGCAATAATACAGGCTGTTTGGATTGTCCTCACAAGATGATTGAAGTTACCAACGAGAAGACCTGAAGCTCGATACCAAATATACCAGATCAGAAATGGCTTCCCAACCTCACTAAAGATGCCTGTCTGAAGAGAGTCATTTGTTTAAAAGATCAAAGCGTGATTCCATCAGCCTTTATAGTTATGATAATTTGTGTACAAGTGTAATACGCTGCATTCAGTTATGAAAATCCCTGATGTGTTGCCAGCCCGTCAATTTTAAAGCTGTCAACACGAGTCTATTTACATTTATTAATGTTGTAAATAATGAAGTATCATCTCATTTTATGAGTTTAACACTTCTATACTACAGTCATGGGAGTAGAAACAAATGTTCTGGCTGTGTTACTCTGACAGTCACGTTACTGTAAATCACAGTGTAAAGCAGCCAGCGGTGCAGGGACTACTTCAAATGTAATTGCAGCATAGCTTCTCATTGCATGCCGCCAATTTTGCAGGTGTGTTAAGAGTGCCTGTGGCATTCTCAGCAGTATGATCAAGAAAAAAAATATCACCTCAATACTGAGATTGTATACAGTGCTTTGTGTTTGAATCGTTGTTGAAGGCTTTGGAAATGGGTTGTCATTATTTTAAGAGGCTGCAACCCAGATGAGCGTGAAAGGATGAATTGATTGCATGTGTGAATTGATATGTTATGTGCTATAGGAGGCAATAATTATGACTTTTCCTTTTTTTCTGAAAATATAAATAAATTTTAATATTAAATTTAAAATATTATGAATAATATCTCATTAATATATCATATATATATATATATATTATATATTATATATATATATATATAAATATACACTCTATAGATATTTGTTTTTAACTTTGACTTCATTTGGTCTCTAAGCTTTGATTGTAACTCCCAGATATATCTATAGTATATATATATTGTGTTTATTGGAATTTCACAACGGTTCACAATGACATTACAGGGGTTTTTGAGATTGAACAGAAATGCCAAAAATTCGGTACCATTTACAATAAGATCCCATTAGTTTGTTTAGTTTTATGCATTACCTGAAAATGACAATACATTTGTTCCAATTAGTTAACAAAAATAAATACAAAGAAATATTATACAAAAAAATATTATTTGTTAGTTCATGTTAGCCAAGTCCATACATATATTAATAATACAACTTTTGATGCAATGTTGTATTCGTAATGTTTCATATCTAAGATTAAGAATGCTTTTTCATTGTCACAGCATTTTCCCAGTTTGAACGGTTAACAAATGAATCCTTTATTGTGAAGTATTACTGAAGATTTAAATTAAACACTTTTTATAATGAGTATGATTACATTATATTCTATAGATTTTTTAACCATGTGAAAATTTTGAGACTGATACTAATGGTCTTTTGTTTTTTTTTAGTATTTGCCATTAGTAAAATATTATTATAATTTCTTACTGTAACAAAATATTAAATTGAACTAACTACGAGAATTTATGAAATATTTTAACTATTTGACCCCTAGATAACAAATGTAGTTAAAAAGTAATTAAATCAATAACGTTATGCTAGGGTTGTTGCCTATAGCCGATAGTATCGTGTATCGACGATAGTCAGAGTTATTGACGATAGCAGACTTATTATTATTATTATTATTATCAGGTTAGTAATACAACTTTAAGTTGAAGCTTAACTTTTCCTAAGCTAACTCTTTTTTACACATTTTAACAGTGTTGCGCGTTATAACCAATCACACACAATTACGTTGAGCTTATGAATGCAGTGGCCAATCAAAGTTACTTAGATTAGTCATCACCGAACAGCGCGTTTCGTTGTTCATCGCGCGCTGATGAATTTCTGACTCGCAATTCGTTCATCAAAACCCCAAAGTGGCAATGTATGCGATTTGTGCGTATAAATATTTATTTATCAACAGTGGTAGATAGCTTCACTGATTTTAACGGGAGTGTTTTTAAAGTGCATAAACTCGCGCTAGACTGAATTAGTGATGATGTTCTTTGATAATGTAAATGTTCGCTCTTTTTCTGTAGCTGTTGTTTGAATATCTTAAGTAAATATAAGCATTATAATTAGTAACTTGCAATGTTTTTATTAAATTGTTATCATTTTAAATACAAATTCAGTCACATTAAAAAGGCTGTTTTTAGCCTTACACTGGAGTTGGTTCACTTTCCGGCAATGAAACTAAGTAAATAAATTATTAAATAAATTAGCACGATAATATTGTCTATCGGCGATCTCACAGGCTGACGATTGGACGATATGAAAATTGAGCATATCGCCCAACACTACGTTAAGCTTATAATTACAATGTATTAAGAAAATATTGACAGGTTAATATGAATTAAAATCACAATGCTTCATTACAAGTAAATAATTTAAGCCATAGGAGTTAATCTGACAAAAATGGTCGGTTATAGGTTAAAGACTGGACATAAATGTCTCTGTTGCTCTGTTTCAGATAAGGTCATTATAGTCTAGTCATTATGCGTCTCCTCTTATGGTTACTTAAGAGGAACTAGTTCAGCTTGAGTTGTGGTTTGGGGCAAAGATTCTCTGGCAGGGGGCATCATGATGTCAAGTTCCACAAGTGTGTCCTATTAAAATAAACCTGCATAACGCATTATGCATTTCTAATTATACTTATCAGTTTTGACAGTAGTTGGTCACATAAATTATTGATCTCCGACTAACTGAACGACTTAATTAAAATGGAGACGTACTAATTAAGCTCTCTGCATGGGGTTGTCATAATTGTCCCCAATTTAATTTGGGTGGCACTCACCAATTGTGTCATTGTTGAGAGAGATGAGAATAGGGAGACTCTAGGGTACAGATGTGACATTGACAATGGGAAAGAGTAATAGAAATGCCCAGATTTGCCCAGAGAGATTTCTTTTCCCCACTGTTAAAATACATTGCTTTCTCCTATTCAAGTTGAATGTGTGTGGACAGTAAGCAATTCTTAGGTTGACTTCCTGGAAGAGCATAAACAATGTGGCTCAGTGGTGTTTTCAAAATATTGCTCTGTTTATAAGGTTCAGTATTTCGCTGAATAGAGAAACCGATGGCGTGAGTTTGAGGTAGTACTTCCTGTTTGACTAAACAATGCGTGACAGGGCCATGACAAAACTAAGGGTTCACTTAAATTTACTTAACATGAATACAAAAATAAAAATAAATAAAATATATATATATATATACAGGGGGTACGGAAAGTATTCAGACCCCCTCAAATTTTTCACTCTTTGTTATATTGCAGCCATTGCTAAAATCATTTAAGTTAATTTTATTCCCTCATTAATGTACACACAGCACACAGCCCCCAATATTGACAGAAAAACACAGAATTTTTGAAATTTTTGCAGATTTATTAAAAAGAAAAACTGAAATATCACATGTTCCTAAGTAGTCAGACCCTTTGCTCAGTATTTAGTAAAGCACCCTTTTGATCTAATACAGCCATGAGTCTTTTTGGGAACGGTGCAACAAGTTTTTCACACCTGGATTTGGGGTTCCTCTGCCATTCCTCCTTGCAGTTCCTCTCCAGTTCTGTCAGGTTGGATGTTAAACGTTGGTGGACAGCCATTTTTATGGTCTCTCCAGAGATGCTCATTGGGTTTAAGTCAGGGCTCTGGCTGGCCATTCACGAACAGTCACAGATTTGTTGTGAAGCCACTCCTTCGTTATTTTAGTTGTGTGCTTAGGGTCATTGTCTTGTTAAACCTTCGGCCCAGTCTGAGGTCCTTAGCACTCTGGAGAAGGTTTTTGTCCATGATATCCCTGTACTTGGCCGCATTCTTGATTGCAACCAGTCCTCCTGTCCCTGCAGCTGAAAAACCCCCACAGCATGATGCTGCCCCCACCATGCTTCACTGTTGGGATTGTATTGGACAGGTGATGAGCAGTGCCCTTTTTTTCTCCACACATACCGCTTAGAATTAAAAAGTTCTATCTTGGCCTCATCCGCCCAGAGAATCTTATTCTCACCATCTTGGCGTCCTTCAGGTGTTTTTTCATGTGTCATGCACTAAGGAGAGGCTTCCGTCGGGACACTCTGCCATAAAGCCCAGACTGGTGCAGGGCTGCAGTGATGGTTGACTTTCTAAAACTTTCTCCCATCTCCCGACTGCATATCTGGAGCTCAGCCACAGTGATCTTTATGTTCTTCTTTACCTCTCTCACCAAGGCTCTTCTCCCCCTATAGCTCAGTTTGGCCGGACGGCCAGTTTTAGGAAGGGTTCTGGTCGTCCCAAACTTCTTCCATTTAAGGAATGGAGGCCACTTTGCTCTTGGGAACCTTAAGTGCAGCACAAATTTTTTTTGTAACCTTGGCCAGATTTGTGCCTTGCCACAATTCTGTCTCTGAGCTCTTCAGGCAGTCCTTTGACCTCATGATTCTCATTTGCTCTGACAGGCACTGTGAGCTGTAAGGTCTTATATAAATGTGTGTGCTTTCCTAATCAAGTCCAATCAGTATAATCAACACAGCTGGACTCAAATGAAGGTGTAGAACCATCTCAAGGATGATCAGAAGAATGGACAGCACCTGAAAAAAAAGGGGTTAATATGAGTGTCACAGCAAAGGGTCTGACTACTTAGGACCCTGTGATATTTCATTTTTTCTTTTTTAATAAATCTGCAAAAATGTAACAATTCTGTGTTTTTCTGTCAATATGGTGTGCTGTGTGTACCTTAATGAGGAAAAAAAATTAACTTAATGATTTTAGCAAATGGCTGCAATTATAACAAAGAGTGAAAAATTTAAGGTGGTCTGAATACTTTCGCGACCACTGTATATAGAGGGTGGAACGATTACCGGTTTATCACGATCACGCCTCTATAATCCCTGCCGGTTAGTTTATCGTTAAAATTTAATATCATCAAAACGCGTCTTTGATTATCATGATTTTTGAAAACTTGCGTAAATCCTGTCCAGCCAGCATCATCTGACGCAGACCGCTGCAAGGTTTTTTTTTTTGCAAGAGACAAAATGGCGGAATGCAGTGACAGCGCTCGGGAGATTTTTTAGCCATCTAAGAGGACCAAATCGGTGGCTGGTCGTATTTTGGCTTTTACAAGAGTCCAGGGGGGGGGGGGGGGGTGGGACGGCAATTTACTCGAGCGACGGTCCCCCTGTCTGCAGATTCTTGCAAGAATAATCGCTGCAAAGTCATCTTCGTGAGCACCACCCACTGTTATATAGCGAATGCAAGCTAACTTTTACCTCAATACCAAAACTAACTGTGCAGATAATTGGACAAAAAATATTGATTAGATTAAATATTTCGTTATCTCACTTTTTTAACGCAAAGCTTCCGCGAAGAAAAGTTCTCAGCAAGTGGCTTTGAGCCAAGACGAACGAGTTCAAACTATAAGGTTGACATTTAAGGGATAATGTATTTATTATTCATAGTTAACTTATTACACAGATATTTTTTTTGTTTACCTATAATAATAATATATAAATACGGGATATGAAATATTGAATTGAGATTAATATTTTAAAATCTTACCCGTTTATAAATCCATCGAACATTGTACAAAACAATAGTCAGGACAATATTATCACTACAGCAAAATTATAGTAGTAATAATACTAAATTCCTCTGATTTCATTTTCAATAAAATCAAAAACTGAGACGCAAGACGGCAAGCTGCATTTGAATGAAACGAGAGAGCATAGATACAAGAGACTTGGCTGAATTCCAAACAGAAGTGAGCATCCCTATTCCCTACTCCCTTCGAAGGGCAGAGCCCTTGTAGTGTGTTCTTTGAAGGTTGCAGGGCATTACTGTCTCGTATAAGCTTTTGAAACTCCCTTGGCGAAGGGAATGACTGACCAAATGTTACCTTGACAATGCTGCGCATGCGTGCAGCATTCAGTACTCCGTCAGTTGTTGCAAATAAATATTTATTATTTTATTCAAATATTGTCTAATTGTTTCTTATTTACTATTAAACGTTTTCAAACTAAATTTGCTTACACTACCGTCTTAAATCATGTTTCTATCACTGACGAAAAATATGTTGTTTTCATTATAGACAAATTTAATTAGCCTTTCTATTGTTTGTATGTGAACTGAAATCAACCCCACTTTGCTTAAAAGCATCACAAGATCTCCTAACGCGAAGATCACTTGATCCAAATTGAAACACATTGTATATATATATACAGTGGGTACGGACAGTATTCAGACCCCCTTAAATTGTTCACTCTTTGTTATATTGCAGCCATTTGCTAAAATCATTAAGTTAATTTTTTTCCTCATTCATGTACACACAGCACCCCATATTGACAGAAAAACTGAATTGTTGACATTTTTGCAGATTTAATTAAAAAGAAAAACTGAAATATCACATGTTCATAAGTATTCAGACCCTTTGCTGTGACAACTCAGGTGCTGTCCATTTCTTCTTATCATCCTTTAGATGGTTCTACACCTTCATTTTAGTCCAGCTGTGTTTTATTATACTGATTGGACTTGATTAGGAAAAACACACATCTGTCTATATAAGACCTTACAGCTCAAAGAGCATGTCAGAGCAAATGAGAATCATGAGGTCAAAGAACTGCCTGAAGAGCTCAGAGACAGATTTGTGGCAAGGCACAGATCTGGCCAAGGTTACAAAACATTTCTGCTGCACTTAAGATTCCTAAGAGCACAGCGGCCTCCATAATCCTTAAATGGAAGAACCCTTCCTAGAGCTGGCCGTCCAAACTGAGCTATTGGGGGAGAAGAGCCTTGGTGAGAGAGTTAAAGAAGAACCCAAAGATCACTGTGGCTGAGCTCCATAGATTCAGTCGGGAGATGGGAGAAAGTTGTAGAAAGTCAAACATCACTGCAGCCCTCCACCAGTTGTGGCTTTATGGCAGAGTGGCCCGACGTAAGCCTCTCCTCAGTGCAAGACACATTAAAGCCCGCATGGAGGACTCCAAGATGTGAGAAATAAGATTCTCTGGTCTGAATAGACCAAGATAGAACTTTTTGGCCTTATTTCTAAGCAGTAGTTGTGGAGAAAACCAGGCACTGCTCATAACAAACCTGTCCAATACAGTCCCAACAGTGAAACATGGTTGTGGCAGCATCATGCTGTGGGGGTGTTTTTCAGCTGCAGGGACAGGACGACTGGTTGCAATCGAGGGAAAGTTGAATGCGGCCAAGTACAGGGATATATTGGACGAAAACCTTCTCCAGAGTGCTGAGGACCTCAGACTGGGCCGAAGGTTCTTTTCCAACAAGACAATGACCCTAAGCACCCAGCTAAAATAACGAAGGAGTGGCTTCACAACAACTCTGTGACTGTTCTTGAATGGCCCAGCCAAGCCCTGACTTAAACCCAATTGAGCAACTCTGGAGAGACCAAAAAATGGCTGTCCACCAACGTTTACAATCCAAACTGACAGAACTGGAGAGGATCTGCAAAGAGGAATGGCAGAGGATCCCAAATCCAGGTGTGAAAAACTTGTTTCATCTTTCCCAAAAAGACTCATGCTGTAAAGTCAAAATGGGCTTCTACTATATATGAGGCAAAGGGTTTGAATACTTAGGATCATGTGATATTTCGGTTTTTCTTTTTTAATAAATCTGCAAAAATGTCCACAATTCTGTGTTTTTCTGTCAATATGGGTGCTGTGTGTACATTAATGAGGAACAAAATTAACTTAAATGATTTTAGAAAACGGCTGCAATATAACAAAGAGTGAAAAAATGAAGGGGGTCTGAATACTTTCCGTACCCAATGTAATATAGTGATGTATTATTATTATTATTAGGGCTTCATGTTAATTTTAATTTAATGTTTATGCTAAAAAAAAAAAGTGCATACAGCTGCTAATTATGTTTGTTGTTTATATTTTCAAATATAAAACTTATTTAAAATGTTTTCAGTGTGTGTATTAGTTATTTTTGAACATTTTAATCAAATTTTAACAAAACCATGATAATATTGATAACCATGATAACTTTGGTCACTATAATCATGATATTAAATTTTCATACCGTTACATCCCTTATATTATATATATTATTTTATTTTTTTGTCTAAAATTATTGATAGAACATGATAACCTAAAGCTATTAAACTAGAAAACATATTAATTTTATTATTACTTAACTGAAAATATAAGTAAACTAAAATATTTTATGAAAAAACTTAAATTAAAATTAGAAATTTTATTTTAGTTATGTTATAAATAATTATGGTGAATTAAAAAAAAAATTTAAACTAATATATGGTGTTGGATATTTCATATACAATCCACAACAACACATGATTTTGGCCATGTAGCATAACAACAAGGTTTTTCTGTCGGGATGAGGCATCCCAAACACACACCACAAAGAAGGGGGAAAAAAACCTACAATATTTCACCTTGACTAGTAGAATTTAGAGTCTTTATGGCTACTGGAAAAAAGCTATTCTGAAATCTGGTAGTTCTCGTTTTAACCAAACTATAACGCCTTCTAGAAGGTAAAAGTCTGAAAAGTTTAAATGCAGGATGTAAAGGATCACGGACAATCCTCTGAGCACGTTTCTTAACCCATGACAAGTACAGATCTTGAAGGGAAGGTAGATCAGTCCCAATAATGCGTTCTGCCATTCTCACTATTCTCTCTGAAGCCTAAACTTGTCCCTCTGAGTAGCTATATAGCTAAATATAAATAAAAAAATTATAAAATTATTAATCAAAGTATGTTTTAACTGAATTAAATGAAAAATGAAAATATTAAAATAAAAATCATTCAAAATATTAATGAAGCATATTTAGTATTAAATATGAGTAAAATAACACTGCTAGAGTTGTTGTTTTTAATACTGTAACTTTACTTTGGTCTCTAAGATTTGATTTTTAAAACTACCCAGATAGTGTTTGGAATATTCACATACGCCTAAATAGGGATAGTTTAAAAAAAAGAAAAAAAAAAGGAAAAGAAAAGAAAAAGGGAATGAATATTCTTCTCACACAACTCAAACAACTGTATATGAGAGAGCCAATATTACTGAGCGTAAACCAAAACAATAATGTATGGATTAGATGTTAAGACTTGATTTATGGATTTATTCCTGCATGCTGTAATACTGTTTCCTTATTCTCACCCTTACATAACACATTTTCATATGGAAGGTCTTTACTGACCACAGACATTGTCGTGGGCAAAGACTAACCACTTTAAAGGGCTTGGCTGCTGCTCAAGTTGAGGTGAGCTCACACTATTCTTGGTCTCTTGCTGATCTTTCAACAATGCGGTGTACTAGAGAGGGAATGTTCCAGATGTTGAAAGAATGTCTGCCGAAACACCATATGTATTAGATGTTGCAGAGCCTTTGCACTGTGGTTTCGTTATATTGCCCAAGGGATGGAGTATCATTGTTATAGCTAGCTCTCATTCAAACTCAGGAGCTTCATATCATGCCTGTTGCAACTTTCCATTTGCAATAGTTAATATAACTTTTTTTTCTTTTTCTTTCTGATCAAAAACATTTAGAAAATTCATTTATTCGCAAAATTGCTGGTGTCGTTAAAACAAACATTTTCTCATATTCTTGTTGATTTATTTATTTTTTCCCTTATTTATTAGATTTTGTGTTATAACTAGTGGTCGACCGATATATCGCCACGGCCGATATTTGGTATTTTTCAAATATCGGCATCGGCCGATAAGTTTTTCTGTTTGGCCGATGCGTTCGAGGCGTGACTTTTATTTTGATGGCTCTGAGAATGGCAGCACCTGAACACACAGTGCTCACATTCTCCCTCTTGTTCCCTGTCGTCATTCAGTTCTGTCTTATATGGATATAAGTCTATCTAATAATCAGATAGAACTGTTAAACAAAGGAATTAAAATGTATACAAAAAAGTATTATGACGATTGCTTTAATATTATTAGTAATAGAAAGGCAAACATTTATAATACTTTCTCGTTTGCCGTCAGCATTCCGCAAATATGCATTTATATGATTTAAACAGATCTTTGAATGTCTAATTAACATTTAATTTCACAAACCTTGCGACTTAGTCGAATCTAGTTGGATTCTTGTGACATGGGGGGGGGGGTGCATTTGTACCTGCAGTGCTCGGTGCTCTCGGCGGCGTCGGTCGGCGACCAAATTGCTGACACTTGAATGCATGGCCACGGTCAATAAAAAAAGTGTGGCATGGGAATACAGCGGGCTGGATTTAAATGAGTGGGACCTGAGTTGGAAGAAAAAAATAAAAATAAAAAAGAGGTCCCAAGCACCCAAACTCCGCAGAATACGAGTGCCCTTTGGGTACCGGTGTTTTACTTCCTTTTCCATGAAGTTTTATTAAATATTATTGTGAAAAAGGCTTGGTGCTGTCTCGCGGAGTTGATGCTTACGCAAGTTAGTTTATCCAGGGGCAAAGTATTTCAAAGTCTGACATAGTAAGTAAAATCAATAAAAATAATATCGGCCATCGGCCACCCTGCCTTCCAAGATATCGGCATCAGCTGTAAAAAACCCATATGGTCAACGCACTAGTGTATAACTCCAAGAGCAACTGCACGGTTTTTGTGTTGGGATGTCTCAGATGCTCAGTTTAGTGAGGTTATCTGTGCTAGTTTTTTTTCTTAGCCACTAAAATAATAAAGCAAAGTAAATCAATTTAGAGGCACAACGTCTGAGCGAGGAGTGGGGGGGATGCTTTACCTTTAAAAATAACTTTAAAATGGTCAGCTGGCTCTCTGAGAAGGGTCCTAAATTATCCGGGCACCGCCACTGCACTCATCACAGCCGCACTGTTTTTTTGTTTTTTTTACAAATTATTCCGTTTCAACAATACAAGACAATTACTGTCAGACTATTCCTGTTATTATGCATAATCAGCAGCTCTCAATTTTTAGAGTATATTGTTCTCACGTTTTGCTTTTTATCCACTGCTGCTCTTGATGTGATTGTTTTCAAATATGGATGACAGTAGCTGATTCCAATATCAATACTAATTTTAATACCACAGTAAAAAAAAATGCTATTAAATACATTATTTAAAATGTACACAACTGTTTAAAAGTTTGGGGTCACTAAGATTTTTTGGATTAGAATATTTTGGTTCTTCCCAGGCTGCATTTAAATCATCAAACAACTACATAATGTGTAAAATTTATTGGCATTTAAAAGACTGTTTCCCATTTTAATATATTGGAATTCCTGTGATAGTAAAGCTGAATTTTCAGCCTCAGTACCCATCTCAAGTCCCCATGATCCGTCAGACTATTCTAGTATGCTGATTGGCTGCTCAAGAAACATTTATTATTGTTGTCAATGTTGAAAACAGTTGTGCTGCTTCATATTTTTGTTTAGATTATTATTATTTTAAGCATTTATTTGAAATATCAATCTTTTGTAACAATCTAAATATCTTCTCTGTCACATTTGATCTTTTTAATGCATCCTAGCTGAATAAAAGTATTATTTTTTATTTTTTTTATCTTGCTGGCCCTAGACTTGTCAACAGTAATGTAAATATTAATGTAAAATATTAAATTAACTCAATCAGCATGTAGAACGATTAATAAGAGCGTGAGTGGTTTTCTATTTTTCTTGATGTAGTTATGACATAAGAGCAGGTTTATTTTGTTGCTGTTTAAGCTGAGCTGTTTAAACAGCAAGACCTAATGCATAGATTTGTTTTCTAATATTTATTTTTTTGTCAAGTCTGTTTACATTCACTTAAGACATAAACGGCATGCACAGCTTCATTACTGCAATGTTAAAGGGATCTTCACCGAGTATTGGCACAAATCCAGATGTGAGCATTCAAAGCAGGGTAGCAGGGTAGTCTGTCTGTCAGGGTAGCAAACTTAGTAACTTGCCATGCTTTTAAAACAATGCTTAGCAAACAGTACTTCAATATGAGTAAAATGTGATCCTAAGCTCTTCTCAAGAGCTGCTGCTGCTGATCTTCACATTTTGTTCACATTCAAGCTACTGAGAACAGCTCAGAGCCTTTTTTTCTTTGTGGCTCTGACAACAGGTAAAGTCTCTCCTCAACCCCCCTTCAAGGGACATGTGGGCCACGTTGTTTTTCTTCTCTACAAAGACTTCACACACAGTCTCCTGAATTCCTATGGCTGGAGCTGTGTGCTGGAGTAAATAATAAGGCGCTCATGTGAGGGGCAGCAGCAGCGGCTCTGCAGCATCTGTGGGAGCGGCTGCGCGCCTCTTACGGGCGCTGAACTTTGCTCTGTTTGGAAGGACAGCAATCGGTCCTGCCAAACCAGAGGGGCTGCTCCTCCTCTCTGTGCTCAGAGGCTTGTGTGTGTATTGAAGTCTCTCGTGTAACTCGAGGAACTGTGAAAGCGAGGGGTTAGGGCTTTGGCACTACCTCACAGCACATAGTGACAGGAAACACTGCACAAATGACTTGGCCAACTCTCCCCATCTCGCCCTCTCTCTTGCTTTGTCTCAGTCATTCTTTACTCAAATCCTGTTGCTTGTTTGCTTCACAGCTGTCTGCCTATATAGGGATCTGCAAAAACAACTTAAAAAAAAAAAATCAGCTAGTCTTTGAGTAGTCTATTTATATGTAATATGTAAAATATATAAAATAATTGTCAGTGTGTTAGTATTAATGAAACATCATATTTAATAACAGTTGTTTTTTGGTTATCGGCAACATATACAATTAAAATATTTAATAAAACATTTTAAAAGACAAGTTCTTTATTAATATTAATTATAATTAATTGTGTTGTGCTATTATTGAGCTTCAATATGTTGAGCCATTTTTAAATTTTAAACAGCTATTTTTAATTTTTATTATGTATTTCATATGTTAATTATAAGTTTAACAATATGTAATGTGCAATTCCTTTCTAAATAAAAGACCTTTTAAAAGAGGAGTTGATTTTATTTTAATATTATATATTAGGGATGGGCATTCCAAGCAAAAATAATATTCGAAAATCGCAGGGTATTATTCGATTATTATTTGAAAATTGCACCCCTCCCCTGCATGCATGCACAAACACCCATAAACAGAGAGAGAGGGAGAGAGACGGGATTCACACTTTCAATCTGTATGATAAACTGTTTAATTCAGAAGATAGGCTACCTTAACTCAAGCCATATAATGATTGTAACTAGGGCTGCACGATATATCGTTTCAGCATCGATATCGCGATGTGCACATGCGCGATAGTCACATCGCAGGATGTGCGATATTTATTATAGGCTACTGATCGTTATATTTATACTGCTTGTTTTCTTTGCTCACACACAGTGGTGTCTACACTGGATGCGACAGCTGTACAGAGATACCCATTTTAAATACATTTAGTAGCAGAGCTACTGCACGCAATTTTCAGTGCTGGAAATCCAAATCACGGTTGCTTTGCAACGGCAGACGCCACGAAAGCGCAAGCTCCCATGCGCTTTAAAAAGAAGGCGAAAGCGGCACGACTGCCGTTTTCCTACGCGGTTTTAGGCGCGACATCTGAACGGCCCCAAAGTCTGTCTACACTGGATGCGACAAAGCGACTGTTGCCAATCATTTTAACTTTGTGTCAGTACGTCATAGAGAACGCGGCATCGGTTTACTGTCGGGGATTTGTCGTGCTGTGCCGCATCCAGTGTAGACAGACAGCATCACTGATTATTATGGGTTCATTGTATTTTGTCGCGTGGCGCTGCGCCGCTCACGTCCAGTGAAGACACGGTGGTTAACTTAACCCCCCTTTCAGCAGCTCGCTGTCATTCCTGGCGCTATGTGACGCCATAAATACAGCAGCGGCCCTCCCGCAGCCACTCAAAAACAATGAGAGCTCCGTCCCCTTTCTCCCTGCATTCTTCCCCCACACTCTCAGGTGCTGAGTGGCCAAGACCCCTCTCCATCTTGCTATGACGCTGTCTTTCTCTCTCACCTTCTCTTTTCTGTTTATACTCTTGCTCTCTCGCTCCTTGCTCTCCCCCTTTGTCTCTGTGGCTTGTGTTTTTCTGCGCTGTAAGAGAGCCGCTTGTCCACTGCTGTGCAGGGCATTGAGCTACACCTCCTCTCGCTTTCACATTTACATAAGGAACAGTGGCCTGGCGCCGTCTCTACCTTAACCATGGCATCTGCTGCTGTTTACAAAGTGTGCGTGCACAGAATCAACATGCCACGACCAAAACAAAGGAAAATTAGTTTACATGCTGTTATAGTCTTGTTTACCGTTTTGGAGATGCAGCTGTTTCAATTATTTGCTAAATCACAATGTGACTGTCATGTATAAGTCAAGAAAATGTAAGCAATACACAGAGCAACAGATTTTTACATTTTGAGAATGTAAATGAGGAATTTGCCAGGGCTAATGCTTCTCCCACACATTCGATTAGCCAGCTTTGAAACAATTAATGGAGAGACCTTATACATTACTTTAAAATATGATTTTAAATAGAAATTGCAGAATCTGGAAACTTTATCGTAATTAAATTATATATTGAGGTATAATTTTGTCATAATTTTGTGTGCTACTGTATCTGGGTCACGGTATCCGAGAGGACATGCATGGTCATGGTAAATATAATATTAGAAATATATAAAATCATAATTTCTTCTACTTCTCCAGATACAGGCAGGGCCGGTTCCAGAATCAAATCACTGAGGGTGCTTCTGAAATTAGTGAGGGTGCTCTAGCCTTAATGTAATCTATTTTGACATATTTTTGCCCTGTCCATTGTTATGGTTATCACTATCATTGCAATGATAATGACATCTACATATAAATGTCCCGATCTCAAAACTTTGCACATGTGAGCGGTCACTGGCCCTTTTAGCATCATGAAAAACAAAACTTATTCAAATTCCGAATGGATATATATCTTATACCCAAGAAAGCGCACAAAGATTATAATTACTCAAAAGCGTCACTCATTTCAGTTTACCACGATCTCACAAAGTTCTGTTATAATCAATAAAGCTGTACACTGCACTATGAATCTTTTATTTACATCACGTTACACTTTTATGTTTGTTATAATGAGAGACTCTCGAGCATGCAGCACTGAACAAAACTGAGGCGTTTTGAGTGGTGAGGGGATTCTAATGTAAACGCCACTGCGTTCAAAAAATCTACAGAAAATGTCAGTGATCGGCTATATTGATCAATGCAACAAAAACGCGTTTGAAATAGAAATTTTTGAAGCTCTCCAGAGGTCAAACACAAATGCACACTGGAGTTTTTGGAAAATGTTTCGCCAGTATCCTATTTCTACAGCTTCAAATGAGGTGCTCTTGCTTTCGTTTCGTTCCCTTTAGCACTCCCGTAGAACAAAATAGAATAGAAATTAAATGCAAAGAAATATGTAATGCGTATTTCATACGTTTTTAGGCATGAAAAATAATCAAGATCATAAAAATATTGAAGCCAAAGGTTTTCATAAAGCAATAGGTTACCAGTTGCTACAGTATGTCAGTAGCGCGAGAGGGATCTTTAGCATCTGTACAGAGATGCTAAAAAGCTAGAAATTAAATTTAGCATTTATATACATAAAAAAACAAGCTTTATATAATTTTCATGATTTTTAATGAAATACGAATGTTGGCAAATATGAATTTTAAATAATCAAAATTAGTTTGTGTCTGCTTATTCTATTCATCAGTGTTTGAACCATTAAAGAAGAAACCGCATTTTCCGTATTTCATTTCTGGGTTAAAAAACAAAAAATTATTAGATGCAAAAGTACACAAACCTTAGAAACACTAATATTTTAACAATGTTAAATGCAATCTCAAAATGAATATCCATTTTCTTTATATTGTACATATTAAGGCTGTGATGCCTAAATTCACCTTTAAAACAACTGATTTAAAGGGTTAGTTCACCCAAAAATGAAAATTAGCCCATGAATTACTCACCCTCAAGGCATCCTAGTGACGTTCTTCTTCAGAGAATCCGTCAGAGTTAATTAATTGTCTTTGATCTTCCAAGCTGTTTAATGGCACTCAGCGGGTGTTGCAGTTCATCAGTCCAAATGAAGTGAAATAAAGCGCATCCATCCATAATAAAAAGTGCCTCACGTGGCTCTGGGGGGTGAACAAAGGCCTCCTGTAGCGAATCGATGCGTTTTTGTAAGAAAAATATCCATATTTAAAACTTAATAATCAATTTAATCTAGCTTGCGCTCACTGTTGTACACGGAAGCAGCTCCGGGCAGATGACGTAAGATGTCTGCGTTGCTCACTTCTAAGGGTTTGTTCAAATCTCTAATCTTACTGTAAATATTAGCAATAGTAATATTGATGCTGCCTTGGCAAACATCTCCTAATATACTTCAAGCATGCCTTTGTATTGTCCAGTAGGGCTGGGCGATATATAAAAAAAATTATATCTCGATATTGTAAATTTTTACGATATTCGATATATATCTCGATATGTTTGCATTTGCTTTTAAATAATAAAAAAACATGAATTTCTTTTGCCCCCATTAAAAAAACAACAAAAACTATTTAGAAGTTCTTGTTACAAAGTAAATACAAAATGTTTAGTGCGAATTTAAGCAGTTAAAAAAAATCTAGACTAAGTGATCACTTACTGCTTTTTATTAAATGAACACATGTATATGTAGCTGAAGTAGCGCAAAACAAGTACAGAAAGTGCATTCTGTTAACTTTTTTGGTGCATGCAATTCACAATTTACACTGTGCAACTGGGGGAAATAATTAAACTGGGATAAGTATTTTATTTATTTTTTTTACAAGTTTTTCGCTAAGAATACAAGTCTGTCAACTGGTTTAAGAGAAGCTCTGTGGCATGAAACTATGTTCCCACTGGCACTAAAAACCCTCTCAGATGGGAAACTAGTATTTCTTATATATATAAATTAATACCAAAGACTTATGCACTCTCTCTATCTATATTATGAAAACTGATAAAACAAATTAAAAATATTATAACAGTGAAATTCCTAACAGTAATTCCAAATTGCCATAGCCTATGTTTCTCTATTGTGGTTGAGTAAGTGCATTTATTCAGCAATCACAATCGAAAACAGTATAGTCGAGATCTCATGACAGAACACAGACCGGCTGAATGACGCTTTCATTTAGATCGCTAAACTCCAGCTTGTTTGTTGGTGTTTTCAGATCATCGGCGGCGGCGCTTCCGCATTGAGGAGCGAGCGCGCGCGTGCACATGGTTGCCAGATTGCTTAAAATAAACAAAACACTGGGCAGAAAATGTATGCTCTTAACAGCGAAGCTCTAATTCAGGGATTTGAACTATTGATATCTGGCAACCACACTCATGAAAGCTTGCGTATTAGAGGCGTGTTGAGCAGTCCGCAATAACATGTTGTCTCCTTTTTTTGGACGTTCGGCGCGTTCTTTTGGGAAAATATGCTTAAATTTGAAATATTCTATATTCACGATATTTTCAAATTTTACATCGTTGTCAAAATTGCGATATTATCGCTAATATACAATATACCGCCCAGCCCTATTGTCCAACATATATTGTGTATTGTTGTTCTACAGGCTCTGCAGCAGAAGGTTGATGGTTTCTGCTTTCTCTATGCATAATGGTAGTAAACAGATCACATATTAATGGAAGCGGTGTTCCTTTGAGCTTCTAACCAGTCAACTTCTCACTGTTAACCATGCACCTGCCATTTTTATTATGCCCCTCATGTGGCTTTGTGTGGAGTCCACCAAGATATTAAACCTGTGGAAACCACCATAACTGTCCATAACACACTCGCAAGTGACAGGGTCTTTGTCCTGGCCTGAGGCAGTTAGGACATGATGTTCAGGGGAAGACGACTACCCCCACCTCACACTCTTACCCATCAGCCCCATCTCATGAAGTATGGAGTTTTATGACGCACTCCAATACCCCCCACACTGTGTAATTGGGAGCGTCCCTGTCGTAGTGATGGCTCCCTGAGGAATGGGGGTGACGCTGGCGGGGGTCACGTGCCGGCGTGAGGGATGGTGGGCATGGGAGAGGGATACTCTGCCTTTGACGCGTAGACTTTAAAAGATACATCATTAGCCATTAATCAAAGTTTTGTAGGCAGCCGGCATCCATTCTGTTGTTTTAAGTCTATTTAGTGTAGAAGATTTGCCTCTCACGGGATGAAGCACAGGCGCTTTGTGGGCTTGCACTCAGTAATAATCACATTGTCACTAGTGAATTTCAGTGTGACATTTGTACTATTGACCTCAGCTTTGTGTGTAGCACTATTGTTACCACAGATAGCCTTCCTCTAGGGAAGCTCCTACTTATGAGTTTAGGAGTTGTTCAGATTTGTGTTTGAGTGATTTTGTACAGAACACAGTGCATGAAATAAATAGAAATAATTAAATAAAAAACCTGCACTACCTTTTAAAAGTGATTTTTTTTTTTCATTGTTATTATTAAGCAAGGATGTGTTAAATTGATCACTTTACAGTGAAGACATTTATAATGTTACAAAACATTTCTATTTAAAATAAATGTATTGGGGTTTCCACAAAAATATTAAGCAGCACAACAATCTTTTCAACATTGATAATAAAAGGAAATGTTTCATGAGCAGCAAATCAGCATATTGGAATGATTTCTGAAGGATCATGTGACACTGAAGACTGGAGTAATGATGCTGAAAATTCAGTTTTGATCACAGCAATAAATTACATTTTACAATATATTCAAATAGAAAATTTTTAAATTGTAATAATATTTTCTCATCTTTTTACTGTATTTTAAATCATATAAACGCAGACTTGGTGAGCATGAGAAACTTCATTTAAGAATATTAAGGGAAAAAAAACCTTACCAAACTCAAACTAGAGTATGTATTTTAATATTCGCTCTCCAAGATGATTCAATGTTCCTATTATTATACTTGATCTGTAGATAAAGATAAGGGGTTTTGCATAAAATGACTTTATCTTGCTGAAGTGTAGTGCTATTGCTACATCATGTTACTTTCTACCGGGTCTCTGTTAGATCACAACACAGTCGAAAGCACTATGAATTGTTCTTCACGCGCACAGTAACTCAAAATGTAAAAAGAAAAGACTCTATTACAGATATAATATACACAGCGCATCAATATCTCTTCCCTTTGTGCTTTGAACTTTTCTATGCGGAGCGCTGTGACTCCGTGTTGCTTCAAGCGCATCATTCTGTGCACGGGATGTGCATAAAGCGCTTTGTGCTGCTCTGTATTATATTATCATATTATAATAGTTTTGTGCAATGAAAGATTATTAATAGCCTTTCTTGTTCTGTCCTATTTATCATACTGTATGTCGCTGCCTCATTACTCTACTATACATTTAAAAGAAATGTATTTAATTTGCCAGAGTATTATTTTTTAGTAAATGTTTTTCATAAATGTATTTTACAACAATACAAAGAGCAATGTGTAATATTTTACCAGATTTAGTCCTACACTTATTCACTTTTATTTGTTGCCCACTAAATTTTTTTTTTCACTAAATGTTTAGATTTTGTAAAATTAGTGCACTCATGATTTTTCTAGAGTAACTTTAGCTGCTGAATTATCCACTAACCTAGTTTATAATAGTATTTTTGTCATAGATTATGATTATATCTTTTTCATTTGTTATTTTTCTTTATAAAAAGTGTTTTATAGTTAGGTAAAAAACAAGATTTTTGTGTTTAACACACAAAAGAGTGATGATCAGGTCAACACACAGTGGTATAGAAGTTCTACATTTATTTAAAAAAAACTGCACTGGAATCGGATCGGTATATGTATCGGCCGATACTCAGAATTTTTGGTATCGGATCGGTTCTGAAAAAATGGTATCGGTGCATCCCTAAAATAGAGCAAAAAAGACAATATTGTCTCTACAATTTAAATCACTAAATATTTATTTCTTGTTCTTTGAATTGTTGCCCTGAAACGAAGAAAACTCTGCCACAGACCATGCTAACCAAACCGTTCATATAATCGCTCTAAATGCGTGGGTCCTAGGAAGACTGCATACAATTCTATGATTAAATATCTATATTTTTTGCTTCACAGTGACAGTGCTGAGTAACAAATAACCTAATTTTACAAATGGCAAAATCGGTATTATAGTGACAAGTTATACAGTAAGTCACAGATACCTGAAGCAGCTGTTATAGCTTCTGATCGCTGGTTGGCCAGTTTACGGTCAGAAGTATGAGCCTCATTGGTTAGTTCTTGTCAGGAGTGAATGACAACGTAAGTAGACACAATTGGATGTGCAGAGAGCAAATCCGCGTTCTAATAGAAATGATTTTAATGTGCGTGAAAACTCAGAGCTGATGCGTACAGGGTATAGTAATAAAAATATTCGGGGCTTCAGCCCCTTTAGCCCACCCCTAGCACTGCCCCTACTTTCCATCATGATTCTCTAACTGACACCCCCTCAACTCAAAAAGCTAACTTACGGGACAGTTCACCCCAAAAAATTGTCTCCATTTACTCGTCATCATGTCCTCTCAAACCTCTATGACTTTTCTTTCTTGAAGAACAAAGACTGATATTTTGAAGAATGTTTCAACTGCAAAAAACAAGACTGAACCCCTTTGACATTCATAGAAGGAACAAAAACAGAATTTTCATTTTCCAGATGGTTAATACAACACTGTAGCGTCCCATCTCATAAATATGACCATTCCAACGTGACTTGAAGACAACATCTGAATCTGGCAGGTAGCCAGCAGAAACACACAGGCATTGATGTGAGCTCAGTTTTCAGGGAATTGAACAAGATCAAGTGTGATCAGCAGTCATTGTTGCCACTGTAGACAAAAGACTCCTTTTTTTTTTTTTTTTTTTTTCTCACATCGATGCCGCCTCCTTTCACTATCAACTTGCTGTTTTTCCTGACAAAATGGGCGGCTAAATGAATTGCTTGCAGCAGCAACAAGCTCTGTATTTCCATCGCTCATTAGGTCAGACAGAAACATCAATTCTCTAAGTCCATCAAAGCAGTTGCTATGCCTGCCACGCGACGTGGCTCTTAAACATCCCAGTGCTGGCTTTGTGAATGCAGCTCAGGTACTCCTTCATGGCGCCTCTAAGCTGGGGGAGGTGACGCAAAGTCTAGGTCTTTTGCCGGTTCTTTTTGTGGGTCATATCTTTGTGTGACCTAGACTGTGGGATGTAGACTATAAAAGTAGGGCACCAATGTACACAACCATATTTCACATTAATTTCTCCTGAGGTGGGACGATGTTTGAGGCTTGAAGTATATAGGTTAATTTACATCACTGATTCCCAACCTGGGACATCTAAGTGGGGGGTGGAGGGGGGCTTGGAACAATTTAGCTTTTGTTTTGTTTAACCTATCATACAGGAAAAAGTTAAGTGATAAATACAAGTACTTGTGATATTGTGGTCCATACTAATGTATTGAATTTAAGTAAGGGATAATGTACATCCAGCCGGTTGTTATCGCAGAATAACCCCCAACAGGGTGATCAGGACCCCGACACAAAATGAAAATCAGTGATATACACAGTTCAGAACAAAGATGTTCACCTGCAACTGCAGCCTGGCATTTTTCTTTGACATGCTTGTATGAAGCATACTTGTATTTAAATTTTTTTTTACCCGACAGCATGAATGACAGAAATTTTTCTCCTATTCTTTCTTTCATGTGGGCTCTTTTACAGTGGCACTGTGTGACAGAGTCAGATAAAGCCTTCTTTTCTCTTTTCCTTGACAAACATGATCTGGTCCTACTGGTGGAAAAGAGCGCTATCCGAGGTTGATGTTGACCGTAAATACCTCCGCTCTTACACAACCCATGTTTAGCAGGAATGTGGAAATCTCCTTCCTTGTGAGCATGTTTACCCTCCTCACATCGAGGAACGCTCATGAACACTACAGGGAACTGTAAAAACTCTACCCAAGAGTGCAGGGTGGGGGCAGGGGAGGCTATAAATGGTGTACGAGTGGCCAGTGTAGCGGAAACGCTGCACTGTATTTTGTCTGTTTGCAGATTAGCAAGTAAACAAGGCTGTCCAGTATTAAGGGAAATTATTGTGTGACTCCAGCTTTATGTCTGGCTGCTGGCCAGGCTTCACAGGCACAATGTTTATCCATACTACAGGGAGCTGGACCATGTGTGTGATGTAAGAGGAGGCTGGCTTTGGTTCGATGCCAACCACTGATTTCTGGAGTGCTTCGAGCATCCCTGTGTTGACCGACAGTACCCCCCTCGGGCCCCTGAGCCTGGTGCAGCCCACTCATTCAGCGTATCCTGTGTGAGTGCTCAGCCTGCAGGAGTGAGGAGAGCCGAGGTGGAGGGGGTGAGATGAAACGAGCGTGGCATCGAGAACAAAGAACATGTAAGTGTTTGTGCCCTCTGTGTCGACGGCACGCTCGACCTGTAATGATACAAAGTAATAGATGATGAATGGATTAATCTTTGCTTTAATCAAATTAAACCGATATAATGTGTGTGTATATGTCTCTGGTTGCCAAGGTTAATGTCTCTCGCTCCAGAGCGCTTTGCAAGTTTGCCTTCCAATGGGAGAGAAGAGGGTAAGATTTTCAGAACAGTTGAATGGTTGAGCATGCAGTAGATACAGTTATTATCAAAACTGGAAACAGTCCTGGACTGGTCCTCTTGGCGGAGCAGACTCGAGAGGGTTTCTGAAATTTCTAGGTTTGACAGGGTCTTGTTATCTCTTAAAAATAAAGGTTCCAAAAGGGGGTTTTCTCAGCGATGCCATAGAAGAACCATCTTGGATTCCCCAAAGAACCTTTCAGTGAACAGTTCTTATAAGAACCTTTTTTTCTTAGTATGAAGAACATTTTAATAATCTAAGAAACTTTTTGGGTGCCATAGAAAGGTTTCATAGATATTAAAGGTTTTTCATGGAACCATGAATGAGAGCTGTTAACTTTGACAGGAAGAGATTGTCTGAAGTGACCAACCACTGTTGTTTTGTTTATGTACTGTTTAGGAGCTGTTTATATACAGAAATGTATTTATTTATTTTTTTGTTGTAATAATGAATGTCACTTTTGATCAATCTATTGCATCCGCGCTGAATAAAAGTACTACCTGTTCACTTGACTGCCTGATGCATTAGCACACAAAAATGCCTGAAAGTGCCAGTTCCAATGTGATAGAAGGAAATAATCGCTAGATTTACTTTATTTACTTAATATCTGTGAAATAATAAATTAAAATTAGTTTTTGTATACATTTCCTCCTCAGAAGCACAGTTACTCCTGGAAGTTATGTAGATTGATCAAATGTAAATTGATCAAAAGTAAAGACATTTTATTAAAAAAAGCTGGTAATAAATAAATTACTTTGAACTTTAATTCACAAGAACAAATATTGAGGAGCACCACTGTCTTCATCATTTGATAATGATCGAAAATAGTATTGAATTAATTTTCTGCAGGATCATGTGATGTAATGATGCTGAAAAATTCAGCTTTGCCATCACATAAATGAATGACATGTAATTCTTTGTTGGACCCATTAACTATATTTTACATAACCATTTTTTTTTGTTTGTAATCTAGTGATTTAAAACATACTTTAAAAAAGAAAAGGGACTTAGCACTTGATAGATGCAGCCCAAACAGTAAGATTATTAATAACACATTAGTATAAAAACAGCTTCACATTACATAACACAAGTGAGGGGGGGCAGTAATACATTACAAATATTTTTTAAATGTTTGGAAAATAGCTGATATATGCACTTGTGACTGTGTGGCCGCACATCAGTTCTATTTTGATGCACCAAGTTGCATCATTGCTCAGTAACCATAAACAAAACCTAAATCGCTCTAATGAAGCTGTCTACATTGGATGCCATCAGCAACAGTTTGCAGATTACAGTTTTCTGCTTAGTGCATTGTTTTAAAATCACGCCGCAAGTATAAACTGTACAGCACATCACATTTGTACCATCGACATATACAGACAAACCACCCAGCCCTGCACTGTAATGATATTACACAGGAAATTGAAAGAAAGCAGCCCATATATGCTGCCGCTATTTAATCTTTTAACGGTATGTGACGCAGATTGGATCTGCACAAGTCTATAGATAAACAATCGCATCCGATGAGTATCTGACAGTCAGAGGTCGCAGTCACAATGCTACATGTTTACAGCAGGTTAACATTTATAATAGCTCATTGACTCTCATGCATATTTGTCCCGTGTTGCATGCAGATTTTTTCGTGGATGGCAGTGATAACAACGCAGGAGCTCACGCCGGTAGGCTTGATGCGTCTGATTTATTGCCCATTATTCAGAAGGAAATGAGCGTCATACACTAGTGACTGTAATAAACGACGGACGGCTCAGCTCAAGCCAACTTCAAAGGCATCTCTGCTCCCTCCTGCTCTAGCTCAAAACCGAACGGGAAGGGGAGGGCAACAGGGGAGGAGCTGTGTGCTCGGGTTTTTCTGGGGAATTCCCCTAACTTCCCCCGTGTTATTTCAGAGTTATCACTGTTTACTGACACTGAAATACTCTCTGAATTCTGAATGGAGTGCAATTTGTTTTCGATCGCAAAGTTAAAGTCACACTGTTATTTTTGCAAACGGTTTTTATGCCACTGTTGCAAGGTCCGAATGAGCCCACATTAAACACAAGATGACTGATATTGTGTTTGAAAAAAAACTGTAATCCAATCAGTTTCCATTATAATCCCCCTAAACCACTGTGAAAAAACTGGAACCATCTTTTGAGTTTTCTGGCAATATGGGCGCAGTCCTCCTCGATGGACTCCTTAAACACAAAGGTCCAGATGTCTGAAGGTACGTAGGATAGCCTTTCTCAAGCCACCCGCTCTCTCATTTGTCTTGCGAGATTAGACGGCTACAAAAAGTTGGCATATCTGTCCATTGAATCACAACAAATGTCTGTGAACTGCTTCCCCCTTCTGGCTGGCGGCCATCTCACCCATTTACCCCCATGACCAAAAAAACCCCATTGATGTTTGGCTTCCTGCAAATGAGGGTGGTCATGGGAAGAATTACTGGGCATTAATAACTCTTAGATCTGGATAATTCACACTAAAGCTAATTTCTGTAACATGGTCATTAATTTATACCTGCCTGATTGGAAATGAGCAGAAAGAGCATGAATATATTGTCCCACTCCCACTGAGAAAACCAAAACCGACTAAGATGGGAGATGAGAGTGAGCCAACAGCAAATGAGATGCAGTACTGGTTTAGTCCACAGCAGAGCATCTGTTTGTCTGTTCTTCTCTATTTGAGAACAGTAACTCCCATAATGTGTTTTTTCAGGTTCATAGTTGGAGGTATTCCAGTGATGATGGGATGAGACCATGATTAGAGATGTGCAAAATTACATCTTTTCATAATCGACTAGTCAGAAGCCCTGTATAATTAGGCTGGTTTATGGTCATGACCACCACAGACTTATCAGACATTTTTGTAAAATTAGCCCATTATTTACTCACCCTCAAGCCATCCTAGGCGTATATGACTTCCTTCTTTCAGATGAATCCAATCAGAGTTGTTTAAAAAATTGTCTTTGATCTTCCAAGCTGTTTAATGGCAGTCAGCGGGTGTTGCAGTTCATCAGTCCAAAAGAAATTAAATAAAGCGCCATCCATCCATAATAAAAAGTGCCTCACACGGCTCCGGGGGGTGAACAAAGGCCTCCTGTAGTGAATCGATGCGTTTTTGTAAGAAAAATATCCATATTCAAAAAGTAATAATCAGTTTAATCTAGCTTGCGCTCACAGCTGTACATGGAAGCAGCTCCGGGAGGATGACGTAAGAGTTGTGCATGCGCCGGTGAGTCTTGTGAAAACCAACGTTTGTTTACAGGAGCAAAGGAAAACCAGTCTCCTCTTGGCTTATATCGAAATCCTCCGACATTCTTCTTTACAAATCCTCATTTTGAACTTCTAATTTGTGACCATTGTTTTGTTTTGATCTCTCCCCTGCGCTTTCGCGTTCGTTCGTTTTTTTTTTTTTATTCCTGCTCTGTCATTGTCTGTCAAATCTTATGGTCTTTAGAAAGCAAAATTAACAGTAATAAAATGTAAAAAAATAATTAAACACATTTAACACTTTATGGTAGTATTTTGACTTTTTTTTTAAACCAAAAGATGTATTTTCGGCTGACCCCCAAGCACCCCTTTGTGACCTATTTAATCTGCTAATTGGTGATGGATGACCAGTTGATCATCCTGTCCCGTCCAAAGCCACAATGCATTTACAAATGTTATTTTTGAAATCGCTATGCTATATGAAGCAACCCTTATGTAGAGTTTATGTAGAATGGGTCATAGTGGGCAAATGATGTAAACACTGTGGATGCGCAACTAAATACGCTACTTTGTCTTCTGTCAAATTTGAGTTTTGCAGGTGTACTTATCACTCACGTTCTCGTGTAATTACCATTCATAAAGTGCACCCAGCTTCACTCCTGTGGCTTGATAAGGACACTAATGATTTGGGACTTCACAGATCCTTTTTTGTTCAAGAGTGGCAATATATCACATGTTAATTACACAGGATCTAATGCGTTTCATGAAATTTACAATATTCCACTGGATGAGAGATATTAAAGCTCTTAATTAGCTGCCGTCCACAAGCACCAGTGTGGCATTATCTGGAAAGCTCCATCAAGCCTAACGTGCTCTCCCAAGGTGACCAGGAAGTACCTATAATAGTAGGGTCTTGGGAAAAGTGGCATCGGAAGAGGATGGCAGCCTACCGTGATTTATCCAAAAGCCATAATGACATCATTCTCACTGCATGAGAAACATAAATTTGGCCCATCTCTAATGGAGGTCCCGGGCTTCTCTGTCAGCCAGAGGTCTCTCGCTTTCTCTGTCTTTCTCGCTTATGAGATTTCATGCTGCGCCTTTGGCAGGGCGACTCAGGTTTTCCCAGGAGAGAATGAGCTGACAGGTGAGAAGATTTATTACTTCTTCCACACGTCAACGCATTTATCGCCCATCCTTCAATCTCAGGCACAAAATACCCATTTAAGATTTTACAGATGTCCTTTGCTATATAACAACACACCCTTCTTTTTTGTTTACAAACCTGCCACAAGATCAGCAGGTCTGTTCCCATTGCGGAAGCGGGTTGCGTTGAGATATCATCATATGCCATCATGCTATCGCAAAGAGACGTGTACACTTCATCCGTGAGTGATGAGAGTCATCTGTCAGGACAGATGTTCCTGTTCTGTCCATCATAGGAACACTGTGCCGTGCAGCTTTGGCGATCCCACAACAATGAACGCAGCAGCTGCCATGGAAGCTCAGAGCAACTTTTGTAAAAGCATTTTTGTGGCCTGAATCAAGGAAGTCTGTAATAATTGGAGAGAGCTAACATAAGCATTCACATTCATCTCAGGAGCCTTGATCATCATTGGCCATTGAATTTCATTGGCAGAAAGAACTTTTAATGGATACTCTGTTTAGTGAGTGATTAGAAATGTGTCTTTTTAATCATGTATAATAGTATATAAACAAATCTACAAATTGTGAAAGTTTTCTTAACAGTAACTTTGCACACAGATAGCTGATTAGCTTGTTAGCTTAGCCAATATCTTAACATGGCTGCACATACAAAAATGTTTATTTGGGTGTTTTAAAACAATCAGCTGACCTGTAAATGTCGTGTGATTAATAATCCATTGCAAAGTAGTCGGATGTTTGAATTGCAAAAATTTAGTCTCTCTCTATTGTGACTACAAAAAAATGTAGAGCTGAACTTAATTTTGTCTGTCAGGAATTTTTTGGATCATTGACGTTTACTAATTGTTGTGTTCTTATGTGATCATCAGGTGTTGGATGGGACGGATTATAGGAATAAATATTGTTGTTTTTTGATTTCATGGTGACTTTTAAATAACGTTTCTTGCTCTTACAGGAAATCAGAGGAGGAGGTGGACATGGACAAAGTGACAGCTGCCATGGTGTTGACCAGCCTGTCCACTAGTCCTCTGGTGCGGAGTCCTCCTGTAAAAGTTAGTGGTAAGTAACTTTAGATCACAACCACACCGTGATCTCAGCCTTCATGAAGTATTTTTCACACTGTTTGCTTTGAGCTGCAGAAACGGCTTGCTCTTCACTCAGCTATTTCCTGTTTTCACTGTCACATGTGCATGAAAAACTGTCACATGAGACAGCCGTGCACTAGTTCAGCTGTCATGAGACTGGCTTTTGCTGTCTTGTTTTAAAGCTGTCTTCTACTAATAACTTAAAGGGGCCATATTCTATACTTCTGTAGCATTTTATTCCCTGAAGTACTTTTTAATGTTTGGTCTTGCACCAAGAGTCATATTTTAGTTTAAACAGCCATTTATACCTTCTCTCTGACCTCCCACACTGTTTTTAATTCTGTACCTTTAAGACTTCTATATTTATGACTTGGTTTGCCATTGATTGTACTATTTTGTTCTTGCCATGTGCTGACATGCCATAAAAAATTAAAGCCTTTGTGTAAATGACCTCTGTTATGATTGGCTAACCATTTTGCATATGATATGTAAGGATGGGTGCAAAAGTATTGTGTTATTTTACCTCACAATACTTTTATTTCCATATTAGTTTTAGTAATTTTAGTATTTAAAGGGGTCATATGATGCAAAATTTTTCCTTTCTCTTTGGAGTGCATAAAGAAGGTCTGTAAAGTTGCAAAGACTAAAGTCTCAAATCCAAAGAGATATCCTTTATAAAAGTTCAGAGTCAGCCACACCTACCTAAAACACCTCGTTCTAACACGCCCACAACATGTCTACGTCACTATGTGGGAAGATTGCATAACGCCGCCCAAATGTTCACGCAAAGAAAGAAGGCGTAACTTTTATTCTCACTGTAGTATTGTTGATGCTGCAGCCATGTTGTGAAGACGCTGTGTGCTTCGTTGTGAAAGCGAAGCTACTTTGTTTGGTCTTCCAAATGAGGACGATATCCACTTCGTCAGCTGAGCTGATCTGTGCTGGTCGCTGAGGGAATACATCAACTTTCACCGTGAACAAAGCGGAGTCCAGCCTGGAGTCCGTCACATGTGGTTGCCGCTCATTCACCGGATCTGCCGGGCGCGCCGTTCTCGACCCCACCACCTCAGCTCACTCTAGCCCGGCCTCAG
This sequence comes from Sinocyclocheilus anophthalmus, assembly GCA_018155175.1. Lineage (NCBI taxonomy): Eukaryota > Metazoa > Chordata > Actinopteri > Cypriniformes > Cyprinidae > Sinocyclocheilus > Sinocyclocheilus anophthalmus. Next base: position 313,317 of record JADLZN010008306.1, on the reverse strand, counting down.
CCCACGGCCTCAGCGGCACACTAAGCCGGGGCTTCGCCACGCTAGCCCAGCCTCAGCGCACGGCTAAGCCGGGGCTTCCCTCACACTAGGGTCGCCTCTGTGTGTTTCTTTGTGAAAGCGAAACTATTTTGTTTGGTCTTTCAAAAGAGGACACGACTAAAAATCAGTGTTAAGTTGTATTTACCACACTGTTCAAGAACAGTTTAACCCAAATATCCAGATGTGTGCAGCACATTTTATGGAGGACTGTTTACTGATCCTGGGAGAGTAACATTAGACTACAAGCTGGCTGTTCTGTCTCACAGACTTTAAGTAAGTTTTCATTTAAAGGATTTTCCACTGATGATTCAAACACGAGTTTTTGGGGCAGTGTAGAGTAGTGCTTGTTGTTTGTCACTTCTCCGATCACAAATGCAGACACGGATTTATGTTTACGCGGCGCGATGCAACTCAACGCATAAAAAGACAGTATAAGTCATTATAATCAGTAATAGTACCACGGGATGCAACAAATGCCTCGTTTGTAATGGGTTTTAATGTTGTCTCGTCGCTCCGGCCAGACACGGCATCAACAGTATGGTGAGGGGCATAACATTTCCGTCACATGCTTGAGGTATTCGGGCAATCACAATGCACTGGATAGCTGACCAATCACAGCACACCTCGCTTTTCAGACCGAAACAATAATGTACAGTATGTGGAAAAAAATGTGGGTTTTGAACTTTAAACCGCATAAACACATTTCATTAAACCACATACACAAAATAATGTTCTTTTTTAGCAGCATCATATGACCCCTTGAAAGGTGTTTTCTGTTTGTTGCAAAGGCAACATTTCTTAATTTTTGTTCAAGTATTCTAAGTTTAAATGTATATATTTATATTTTATTTCAGATTTCTATCAAATTTTTATTTAATAGTTTGTTTTAGTTGACAATAACAATACTGATCTGAATGATTTGAGTAAGAACATCCCTTCCAAGTTAATAAATAGGTGTTGATATAAAAACATGGCTGGTCATTTGCTAACGTGCTCAATTCTGTGATGACAATCATGTTTCACATCATGCGGCCCCTTTAAGACCTTGATGAGGAGGAGGGGGGGGGATGTGTTACAACTTTTGAAGGGTTTTAATGGAGTACTATAATTGTGGCTTTTATGTAATATGATTAGGACTTTAACTTTCTGTTATTACAGTGTGTTACAGCACCACTGCGCATTGAGAGTTTCATAAACTAACATGACATTTGTCTTTTTACTCATTACACTTAATTGAAAGTTTAGTGTACTATAAAGAAGTATATATGTCGGGATGATGGTAATTACTGCACTTAATGTGTCTTTATGCTTTCACCGTGTCCCATTCTCTCCATACAGAGGGTCTAAATGGCTCTTGGAAGGACGGAGGATTTACTCCATCTAGCTACAGCAGCAGTGGATATTGGAGTTGGAGTGCACCCAGTGACCAGTCCAACCCGTCCACGCCGTCCCCACCCCTGTCTGCTGACAGCTTCAAACCCTTTCGGATGCCCAGCCTCAGCGGCCCACCAGACGACAACATTGATGAGCATGATGGGAATAGCTTGCTGTTCGACGAACCCATCCCCCGCAAACGCAAGGTGAGCTGCTGTAATCTCACCTTCACTTATGGAGATTTGATCAGGCGTAACTTAGTTAATCGTTACTATAAGAATAATGGATAAAGGAGGATAATAAATTTATAACAAGCGGCACAAAAATCCGCAGCCACTTCCTGGCAGGGTTTGTGATCCTTGAAGTGAAATTTAAATGCAATTTGTGAGACAGACTCGTTTGTGAGTGCTGAATTCTAGAGGTTGATTTGCATATGCATCGGTAATAAAAATAGCTTTTGCAAATATTGAATATTTGTAAAAATAAGTATTAGATTATAAGAGAATAAGTTACAGATTTTTTTTAATTTCATTGGTGGTATAAATCGTGTTTTGGTTGCAACTATAACCTAGAATTCCATACATTTTGTACTCCTTTAGAATAAGGACATTTTTCGATATATTCAGTATATTCATTTTAAAATTATTGGCTGATTCAAATCAGGCCAATCTGAAATTGGGTTTTTAAACTCGGCTTATGAAATGTATGGCAGCTGTGTATGCATGTATTTTTTTAAGTGTGCTAAAGTTAATGTATGTGATTCAAGTGATTTGATTAATTCCAATTTATTTCGAATATAAATTATATACAGAATCTTCGGGACCCAAACTATGCATTTCAATTGCTATTTATTTTAACAGATATGATACAGCAACCTTCCAACCCTAATCGAAGAACTGTGCATTTTATCTGTGTATTTCAATGCAGTAGAAGAAATATGCAGTTTGAGAGCTGAAACATGATTAGATTATTTTAATTGATTGGCAGCCCTAGTAATTTGTATTTTATTCCTGAATGTGACATGACTATTTCCTGAATTTAGAGAAAGATGTGCAAAAGTTATTTATATGTGGTCTTATATTAGCCTCTTATATTAGATTATCTGAGAAGTTGTGGGCACATATTTCTTCACTTTTAATAACATACTGTCCTCTCTAGGATGTGGCTCATTTGGAGGTGCCGTTACCAGACATGATGATGCTGTGTAGAGAGGCAATTTACTTGTCTTTACGAAGATAAGTTACCAGTGCACTAGGCTTCTCACAGGCACCAATCTACTTTATCTTCCAGTTCGTCAGGCTCATGTCAGGTGCATCTCAGATTCTGTCAGTCTTCCCTCATTTGTGGGAATGAATAGACCTCCTTTATCTCTGTTATTGTCTCTCCAGCTTAGGATTCCAGGACAACAGCAGTGCCAGTGTTTGTCAGTGCCCTGTTTTCATTATCACTACTATTATGTACAGTATGCATTTCATGGACATATTATACAGGAATAATTAAGCAACTTGTCAGCATATTATTACTAATATTTTAGTTGCATATCTGGGTTTTTCTTCTGAAAATATGAACATGTAATCAAATTTACAGCCCTTACAAAACATACTGTGACAGTACCATGGTGTAATCATGATTATAATATTATTAGATGGTGAAACGGTACTTTGGTAGTATGATATTCACACAGAAATACCCTGATGCTTCTGTGGTATTAACTACAAAGCCATGGTATTACCATTAAAAACTCTGGTAGTTCATTATATACTGACTATTTACCATATTCATGTACCATATTACTTACATCCTGTACAAAAAGTACAAAGGAAGTGCCATTCCTTTTAGAATAATTTCTAGGAATTGCTGTGGAATCATTAGCTGCATCCCAACCCATCAATCAGTCATATCTCAGTGTCTTTCCTGGCAGCGTCTTCTAAAGTGCCATTCCTAAAAGAAGAAAAATGGCAAAGCTTTCTGCTTTGACCTTCAGCTGCCTTCTAGAGAGTTGACTTCAACACGAGGACACCAGCCAGTTTGAACTGTGTTATTAATTAGTAGCTGGTTTATAGCACTGGGAATTGCGGTGCTGTTGTCATCCAGGGACATGACGAACTGATTAAGCGGGAAGGAGCTGCTTTGTTTGCCAGACCAACACAATGGCTATCTAGTGAAAATTAAATTAGCGTCATGACAATGGTAAACAAACTAACGCATGCCACTGGCATAATAGCATATGTTGAGAGATCGAAGTATTAAGACTTTCATCTTCACTTATGCTCACTTGTGCTTTAAACCCGAGTGCAGTTTTGACACGGGAGCTGCAGCTTTCAAATAACAATTGTGTAATTAGTGCAGACACATCGTGTGAAAGATGACATGAGCTTTGAAAGACTGTGCTATAGTGTCATTCTCAATGCTGACCAATTACCAGCCTCAGAATAAAGCAAGAGAGACGTCTAAAGGTGGGTTTCCTGCTGAGGCTCTGGGCTCCGCTCGCACCCCTTGCATCCCTCCATGTCAGTCCTTTGTGAGCGTCTGAATGCTGGGTACAAGAGGTTGGCCGATTGATGTGGATTAGTGTACTCACTGTGCACCTGTGTCCCTGACAGAACTCCATGAAAGTGATGTTCAAGTGTCTGTGGAAGAACTGTGGGAAGGTCTTGAGCACGATTTTTTTCATGGCCATCCCGGTGCCCGCCGGGATCCAGAGGGCATATAATTGCACCGTCCCTCCCATCTGGGGGGTTAAGGCACCTGTCGGGTTCATTTTTAAAAAAATATGTTATTCACTAACCACCCACAATACATTTTAACCAGGCATTAATGTAATCTAATGCACTGTGCCATATTTAAATAGAGTCATAGTCATTATTTTCAGTACAAATACGCCTCCTTTTTATGTCAGTTAGGCTTATTATAGATTGTGCCTAATTTGCCTTGTGCATTAGGGAAAATGAAGTGTGGAATTTGTGCTCTGCATTTAACCCATCGAAGTGCACAAATACAATGAACACACACCCGGAGCAGTGGGCAGCCATATTGCTGCAGCGCCCGGGGAGCAGTTGGGGTTTCGGTGCCTTGCTCAAGAGTCTCAACTCAGTCGTGGTATTGAGGGTGGAAGAGAGCGCTGGTCATTCACTCCCCCAAAACGACAATTCCTGCTGGACCTGAGACTCAAACCCGCAACCCTCGGTTTACAAGTCCGAATCTCTAACCATTAGGCCACGACTGCCCAGACACTAGGGCTTCCCGTTGGGGGTCTTCCGCGTGACAGGCAGAGATACTGTCCACTATACTAACGAGGAGTTGGTTAGGAAATAAAAACTGTTAAGGAGAGCAGTGTTTGTACACTACTGTCAAATTTTGGGGTCAGTTATTCTTATTTTTTTTCAGGCAAAGACGCGGACATTGATCAAAAAAACAAAAAAAAAAAAAAAAAAAAAAAAAAAAAATAAAAAAAACATAGCAGAGACATTAATAATTAACAAAAAAAAAAGTTTTTTTATATTAAATAAATGCTTTTCTATTCATCAAAGATTCTGAAAAATATATATATATCATGGTTTCCACAAAAATATTTTAAGCAGCACAACTGTTTTCAATAATATAAAATATTTCTTGAGCACCAAATCAGCAAATTAGAATTATTCGAAGGTTATGTGACACTGAAAGACTGTAGCAAATGTGCTGTGAAAAATCAGTTTGCATCACAGGAATAAATTGATTTTAATGTGAGATATGTATTCTAATAGAAACGAGTTAATAAAATTTTTAAAATTGTAATAATTATCACCAATATAGTGTTTTTTTCGCATTCTGATCAAATAATGCAAGCCTAGGTGAGCATAAAGACTTGTTCCAGAAACATTTGAAAATCTTCACCTCAAACTGTTGATGGTAGTGATACAGTGGGTACGGAAAGTATTCATACCCCCTTAAAATTTTCACTCTTTGTTACATTGCAGCCATTTGCTAAAATAATTTAAAAAAAATTTTTCCCTCATTAATGTACACACAGCACCCATATTGACAGAAAAACACAGAATGTTGACATTTTTGCAGATTTATAAAAAAGAAAAACTGAAAACACAGGGTCCTAAGTATTCAGACCCTTTGCTGACACTCATATATTTAACTCAGGTGATGTCCATTTCTTCTGATCATCCTTGAGATTGTTCTACACCTTCATTTGAGTTCAGCTGTGTTTGATTATACTGATGGGACTTGATTAGGAAAGCCACACACCTATATAAGACCTTACAGCTCACAGTGCATGGCAGAGCAAATTAGAATCATGAGGTCAAAGGAACTGCCAGAAGAGCTCAGAGACAGAATTGTGGCAAGGCACAGATCTGGCCAAAAGGTTACAAAAAAATTTCTGCTGCAACTTAAGGTTCCTAAGAGCACAGTGGCCTCCATAATCCTTAAATGGAAGACGGTTGGGACGACCAGAACCCTTCCTAGACTGGGCCGTCCGGCCTAACTGAGCTATCGGGGGAGAAGAGCCTGGTGAGAGAGGTAAAGAAGAACCCAAGATCACTGTGGCTGAGCTCCAGAGAGGCAGTCGGGAGATGGGAGAAAGTTGTAGAAAGTCAACCATCACTGCAGCCCTCCACCAGTCGGGGCTTTATGGCAGAGTGGCCCGAAGGAAGCCTCTCCTCAGTGTAAGACACATGAAAGCCCGCATGGAGTTTGCTAAAAAAACAACTGAAGGACTCCAAGATGGTGAGAAATAAGATTTCTGGTCTGATGAGACAAGATAAACTTTTGGCCTTAATTCTAAGCGGTATGTGTGGAGAAAAACAGGCACTGCTCATCACCTGTCCAATACAGTCCCAACAGTGAAGCATGGTGGTGGCAGCATCATGCTGTGGGGGTTTTTCAGCTGCAGGGACAGGACGACTGGTTGCAATCGAGGGAAAGATGAATGCGGCCAAGTACAGGGATATCCTGGACGAAAACCTTCTCCAGAGTGCTCAGGACCTCAGACTGGGCCGAAGGTTTACCTTCCAACAAGACAATGACCCTAAGCACACAGCTAAAATAACGAAGGAGTGGCTTCACAACAACTCTGTGACTGTTCTTGAATGGCCCAGCCAGAGCCCTGACTTAAACCCAATTGAGCATCTCTGGAGAGACCTAAAAATGGCTGTCCACCAACGTTTACCATCCAACCTGACAGAACTGGAGAGGATCTGCAAGGAGGAATGGCAGAGGATCCCCAAATCCAGGTGTGAAAAACTTGTTGCATCTTTCCCAAAAAGACTCATGGCTGTATTAGATCAAAAGGGTGCTTCTACTAAATACTGAGCAAAGGGTCTGAATACTTAGGACCATGTGATATTTCAGCTTTTCTTTTTTAATAAATCTGCAAAAATGTCAACAATTCTGTGTTTTTCTGTCAATATGGGGTGCTGTGTGTACATTAATGAGGAAAAAAAATTAACTTAAATGATTTTAGCAAATGGCTGCAATATAACAAAGAGTGAAAAATTTAAGGGGGTCTGAATACTTTCCGTACCCACTGTATATGTACAATTAAATCCATAAAGTGTGGGAAAATTGTTAAATTCTGGCATATTTTTATAATGTTCAGTGCATTTCCTTTGTATCCGCACTGATAATTTTATAGTCCTGCTTGCACCACGAAATAAACCCAGTACATCAGCATGTACATACAAAAAAAGACTTCTTTAAGATTTACATTTATTACTAAAAAAACTTTTCCAAAGTATGTTTCACATCAGACAGAAACCCATTCACATTTTTATGGTGTTCCGCCATCTCTTGGCTGACATCCATCACAGTGAACTCTGGATAGCCTATAGTGAGATATAAGAGACTGCAGCCTGCTCCTGATTCAATGTCAGAACATGAGACTAATTCCAGCAGGATTATCACCACGCTTACACTATTACTGCTGGCCACAAAGTAATGACTGCAAAGGCCAGATGATTGTGAAGGAAGGTTTATGGTTTTTTCGGCTGAAGTCTAATTAAACCGCACAAGTGTCAGTACTGCTGGAAGATACGGGAGGATTTCTAAGAAGATTTCATCTTTCAGAAATATGGTTCAGCAGAAGGACATGAGAAACAAACAGTTATGCATTATGTAACTGTTGAAACATTCAACATATCAAGTATTGGTACAACACCGTACCTTATGCTTCATCATACCCTACTGCTACACTATACCACACTACACTAATATACTATACTATACTGTAATAGAATACTACACTGTCATTAATAAGTTTGAGGTCAGTTAATACTTTTGTTCAATAAAAGTGAATGTAAAGACATTTAATGTTACAAAAGATTTCCATTTCAAACAAATGCTCTTCTTTTGAACTTTCAATTCATCAAAGAATACTTAGAAATGTATCACGGTTTCAAAATATTGAAGGTGTGGTTCAGTGGTTTTTTTCTAGGCTTGATTGTGTTTATGGGGTGCAGTCTAACGTGTGTTAATGCTTCATTAAAAAAAAAAAACATTATTTTTTCACATAATTTACCTTTATTCCACACCGCTCTGTCCCTTCTCTGAGAAACGGGCTGATCTTTTCCTGCTTTTATGAAGCCCCTCCCTCAGAAATAGGCGATGAGCTCTGATTGGTTAGCTAGCCCAATGCGTTGTGATTGGCTAAACCGCCTCTAGTGCGCGTCTAAACATCCCGCCCTTCACCTCAGTGGCATGTGCTCCGGTTGTATTGTAAACAACGGCGTCGTTAATATCGCTTATCAGTTTGAGCCCGATTGAGGATATTAGTGAAGAGGATCGCGCAAAACCTGTGCAAGCACGGCTCTTAATGGTAGGCCTATGTTTTTTGTTTGTTGTGTCTCATACTTTTAGATATGCTGTTATTTGTAAAATGCTCGCTTATGTTATAGCTTTTAATATACAGTTTTATCCTGATTGAAGCTTTAATTCAGTACGGCAACTGCACGCGCATCCATGTTTAACGCTTCTCATAGCTATGTGAAAATGAGTGTATAATTGTAACAGTTCATTGCTGGAGCTGAGCTGAATGAGAGAATGAGAGAGAGATGCAGAGCAGGGGGACACGAGGAACAGTATTAAGTACCGCTGCTTTAGAACATTGATTTTGAAACTTGTGAATCCATTAGAATCTTTAGAAGACAGTATCACGATTCATAATGAATAGATTTTTACGTGCAGGTCTAGTTTTCTCTTCCTCTTCTCTAAAACATGGTCACGCCCCTTTGCTGCATGTTCCTGGGGGTGGGGTTTATCAGGGTTTGTGACGTCACAAACCCGGGAAGTAACTTGTTGTAGTCCCTACCAGCCATTTTTGTAGGCATTAAACTGCCAGAATTTTAAAAGACTATATCTCCGTTTGCATTGAACTTTCAGCTTCGTAACTTTGCAGATATTGTTTATGCTCAAACAACAACATTACACACTAACTAACATTAAAAAAATGAAATCGCAATGAACCACCCCTTACACAGCACCATTTTAAACATTGATAATAATAATAAATGTTTCTTGATCAGCAAATCGGCATCATAGAATGATTTCTGAAGGATCATGTGACACTGAAAATTGGTGTAATGATACTGAAAATTCAGCTTTGCCATCAAAGAAATGTTACATTTTACAATATATTTAAATGGAAAACAATATTACTGTTTTTACTGTATATTTTATTGTCATAGACTATATTACACTGTACCATTCAACACTCAACCATTCAACTTTACCATTCTATACTCCACTACACTATGTAATGTAACATACTATATTACACTGTACAACACTGCGCAATAAAATACCATGCCATATTATGCTATACTGTAGGACCATTAAGTTACCATAAATGTTGTTTAGTATGGTATGTGAAGTATAATATTGTACAAAATTTTACTATGGTAGTGTCAAAATTGAGGACTATGATATGTCCTGTGACAGGCAGGTTTGGCTGTTTAAATCATTAAAATCAATATGAAATCAGTCAAAATTAATTTTAAGTCATTTTTCTCAATTTTGTGTTGAAATACTGTGATTTGCCTTTATGACTTTACAGTATGTAAAGTATAGTGCTGTATTATTATAGTGCATAACTTTAAATAAGTTATGTTAGTGGTGCACATTAAATGAAAGCAAATCACAGTGTCAATATTAAAATGTTTCAATGGTTTGTCTCTTTTCAGGAGGAACTGTGACTCAGAGTGCAGTGATGGAGAGGAGGATTTCTACTACACTGAGATTAAGCTGAACACAGACTCGGTGGCGGACGGTTTGAGCAGTCTGTCTCCTGTGTCCCCGTCTGTGCTGTCCCCCCCGCCAGGTTTGGACCAGAGACAGCCAGATGGCACTAACGGAGCAAAGAGCGAGAACAGTACCATCACCCCTCTTAGCCGTTCTGCTCCCAGCGCACTCTACCTAGTGCACACAGACCACGCCTACCAGGTACAGCCCATCCAATCACGATGAGCTACGCACATTTACATAACATTACATCACTCGAGAGAGAGTCACTCTGATGCTCTCAGAACACAACCACTAGACAAATACAGTATGGATATGACCTAGTATTTGTATGCAATTACAGAAAGCAAGCAGAGCATGAAAAGGTCACACTTGAGGAGAATTATGAGAAATCACATGTTCCTTTTAATGGGATCATACAGTGGGGGAAAAAAGTATTTAGTCAGCCACCAATTGTGCAAGTTCTCCCACTTAAAAAGATGAGAGAGGCCTGTAATTTTCATCATAGGTATACCTCAACTATGAGAGACAAATGAGAAAAAAAATCCAGAAAAAAATCACATTGTAGGATTTTTAAAAGAATTTATTTGCAAATTATGGTGGAAAATAAGTATTTGGTCAATAACAAAATTTCAGCTCAATACTTTGTTATATACCCTTTGTGGGCAATGACAGAGGTCAAACGTTTTCTGTTAGTCTTCACAAGGTTTTCACACACTGTTGCTGGTACTTTGGCCCATTCCTCCATGCAGATCTCCTCTAGAGCATAATGTTTTGGGGCTGTCGCTGGGCCACACAGATTTTCAACTCCCTCCAAAGATTTTCTATGGGTTGAGGATCCTGGAGACTGGCTAGCCACTCCAGGACCTTGAAATGCTTCTTACGAAGCCACTCCTTTCGTTGCCCGGGTGGTGTGTGTTGGGGATCATTGTCATGCTGAAAGACCCAGCACGTTTCATCTTCAATGCCCTTGCTAATGGAAGGAGGTTTTCACTCAAAATCTCACGATACTTGGCCCCATTCATTCTTTCGTTTACACGATCAGTCGTCCTGGTCCCTTTGCAGAAAAACAGTCCTAAAGCATGATGTTTCCACCCCCATGCGTCACAGTAGGTATGGTGTTCTTTGGATGCACCAGCATTCTTTCGCTTCCAAACACGACAAGTTGAGTTTTTAACCAAAAAGTTCTATTTTGGTTTCATCTGACGATATGACATTCTCCCAATCCTCTTCTGTATCATCCAAATGCTCTCTAGCAAACTTCAGACGGCCCTGGACATGTACTGGCTTAAGCAGGGAGACACGTCTGGCACTGCAGGATTTGATCCCTGGCGGCACAGTGTGTTACTGATAGTAGCCTTTATCACTTTGGTCCCAGCTCTCTGCAGGTCATTCACTAGGTCACCCGTGTGGTTCTGGGATTTTTGCTCACAGTTCTTGTGATAATTTTGACCCCACGGGGTGAGATTTTGTGTGGAGCCCCAGATCGAGGGAGATTAGCAGTGGTCTTGTATGTCTTCCATTTTCTAATAATTGCTCCCACAGTTGATTTCTTCACTCCAAGCTGCTTACCTATTGCAGATTCTGTCTTTCCAGCCTGGTGCAGGTCTACAATTTTTTTTCTGGTGTCCTTTGACAGCTCTTTGGTGGAGTTTGGAGTGTGACTGTTTGGAGTTGTGGACAGGTGTCTTTTATACTGACAACGAGTTCAAACAGATGCCATTAATACCGGTAACCAGTGGAGGACAGAGGAGCCCTAAAAGAAGATGTTACAGGTCTGTGAGAGCCAGAAATCTTTGCTTGTTTGTAGGTGACCAAATACTTATTTTACCGAGGAATTTACCAATTAATTCTTTAAAAATCCTACAATGTGATTTTCTGGATTTTTTTTGCTCATTTAGTCTCTCATAGTTGAGGTATACATATGAAGAAAATTACAGGGCCTCTCTCATTTTTAAGTGGGAGAACTTGCACAATTTGGTGGCTGACTAAATACTTTTTTTGCCCCACTGTATATACTACCCATTCAAAAGTTTGGGGTTGGTAGGATTTTTTAAATGTTTTTTGAATAAGTGTCTTAATGCTTAACCCAAGCTGCATTGTATTTGATCCAAAAGCAAGAAAGCAGTCAAATGTGAAATATTCCAATTAAAAAAAGTTTTCAATTTTAATATATTTTTAAATGCAATTTATTCCTGTGACGCAAAACTGAATTTTCAGCATCATTACTTCAGTCTTCAGTGTCACATGATCCTTCAGAAATCATTCTAATGTGCTGATTTGCTGCTCAAGAAACATTTCTTCTTATTATTACTGTTTAAAACATTTGTTGCTATTTCTGTTGAAACCATGACCCCATGTTTTTTCTTACATTCTTTGATTAAACAGCAATTATTTGAAATAGATTTTTTTTTGTAACAATGTAAAAGTCTGTTCTGTAATTTTTGATAAATTTAATGCATCCTTGATAAATAATTGAACAGTTGTGTACGACTTTTAAGACCTGTAAAAATAAAAGTAATACCATATATTAGGGCTGGGTTTTGACACAAATTTTGCGATTCGATTCCCAATTTGATTCGATTCGATATCGATTATTTTTGGATAAATATCAGGTACAGTACATGCCAAATTTTCTTGAGGAAAACAAATCTCTCAACTAATGCTGTAAAATGTTCATGAGAGTCAGTTGGTTAAAATTGACTGATTTGTAGGCTAATACACAACTGCTAAAATTGCACAAAGTTTTTAAAATAATAAAGTTACAATTACATAATAATACTTCTACTTCAATTTATTGTTGTTTTTTAAATATAAACATTTAAATGGTGGCTGTCATAAAAACTTGATGAATTTATTCAAACATAAATTAAACATTGAAGAAGTCAAATTTATAATGAATATGTTATATGGTGCATATTTAGCAAAATGCCCCTCTCTACAGTTTATTTTTCTGTTTACTAATGAGTGTATGGTCACTACATATATTTTTTTTCTGAGGTAAATGTGACGTTACGTGACACATTGTTTACAAGCCGTTACATTGACGTCTTTGCGCGGCTGAAACACTGATTGAGCGATTACATGAGACAGGATACGGATTGAAAAGTTGCACCCTTTATTTTAACTTACCTTCGGATATGTAGTCATGTTTATTTTGTGCTGTAACTGGTATTAATGTGGAGGAGATGATTAGTTGATTAGCTGGAGATGATTAGCCACGTCTGTTGAACTGAGGCGCTACAGCGATCTGTCACTCCACATTAAACAGCGCCAAAACGGCATTTATTGTTTGAATACTGCAATACAATGGACAGAATTTGAAATCTGAGACTTTGTTTCATAATAAAAGTACCAAAGCACTATGCTTATTGAGATATATTTGATGGGAAGTGCCCTTCAGTGTTCCGTCCATTAACTGAAAACAAGCTAGACTAATCGATTCTTGGGATTTAAGAATCGATATCGTTCTGTAAAAATGAGAATCGATTAAAATCGAGATATCAATATTTTTTACCCAGCCCTACCATATATACAGTTCAGTTACAGGTTTTCACACAAGAAAAAAAGTTCAGTACACATTTTGGCCTTTAAACCATTTTTAAGGAATGGTACGAGTCAAAAGTATCAATTAGCCTATTACATTAATTTAAACAATTGTTACCAATCAATTATTATATGAATTTAATAACATATAAATATATATTGATTTCTTAATTGTTTAGATTTTTAAAATGCATTAGCATTAGCTTCTTGTCGATCAGCCGGTTCACATTTACAGTGTTTTGCTAGCCATTGGTCTGAACAAAAACAGCAGAAGGGCTTATTGAACATGCAGATTCATCCTCTGCCAGCAGGAGGCGCTTTTGTAGCGGCAGAAGCAGCGGCTTCCCCGGTAATGGCAGAACAGCGCAGCACCTGACTCTGAAACGTGCAGCGCTCATATTTATTCAATTAAATCACAGCCTTTTGAAGTTTAATCTTCACATTAAACTATATTGCAATTCTTGTCTTTCCGTCCCCAAATGTAAGCCCTCTTGAAATAATAATTAAGGCTTTGTTGTACCATTTAAGACTTTTATGGCCTTAAATTTGATTGAACTGAATTTAAGATGTTGGTGGGATCAAATTGCATGATATTAGGAGAGTTCAGCTGAGAGTTCAAATCTGAGCAGATTTGCTTACATTACTTACCCACAATTTTGATGAGAAAAGTAACCCGCCAAATTGGCTAGTGATTTGACAACGTCACCCGCCATAGCTGATTTTGACCCGCATTTTGCGGGTGTTAATTTCAATCCCTGAATATAATATAATATAATAAAGGAAAGCCCATTTTTTAAATATTAGATGCTGTCAAAATGGTTATTATATACATGCAGCCCAATCATAATCGCGGGCCCATAGAGACTACAGTATATCAGTGTGACTGTCACTCCACAGGCCACAGCCCCTGTCACCATCCCCTCCACCAGCTCCACTGGCTTCACCCCCTCCAGCAGCAGTTTCAGTATCTCCTGGCAGTCCCCACCTGTCACTTTTACTGGCACCTCTGTGAGTACACACACATACACGCACACACACACACACAGCTCCTGTGGGGCTGTGCCCATCACACACATGCACACACTGAACTCCAGTGTGCCTTGCATTAGGCTGTCCCTTTATACACACACACACAATAGAGTCCTGATCGATCGTGTCTCATAATTGCCTCCTGATCTACCATAGTTTGGCCTCTCATTTGATGACAGTGATGTCAGGTAAATCAAATGTGCAAACACAACTGTGAGATGCGAGTCAGTCTGACAAACACAAATCTCAACACTGATACATAACCGAATGCACAAACGCTCACAAAACAGGCTAAACAGTGCTCAGTGTCTCTATAAATTGTGCTTTGAGATTTTTATGACAGGAAATGGATGAATGATGTCTTTGGCCTTGTGTGAGGGATGTTAACTCTCTCTCTGTCTGACTGCAGGCCTCTCCCACTCACAGCCGGACGCAGGGCTTTGGGGAGCAGCGCTCTCAAACCATTGCAGTGCTCTCGTCTCCCCCCAGAGCCGCAGGCTCATTCAGGTACAGTCTTAACTACACTTCCTTTCAGTCTGAAATTAAGAGTTTTACACCTCAAGGAATGAACATAGTACTTTAAAATGGCTCTGTAAAATGGTTAGACTTGACGAATGCTGGAGGTGTGGCTCAATTAAAGGACATTCTTAATTTTTATGGGCATCCAGATGTAAGAATCTATTTGCACATCATAAACCCTTTTTTATGTAGTGTGGTAAAGTACAATTATCAATAAGTTCTGGTCTCTGCTTACTTGGTATGATGCCAGAAGCATGTGAAAAGTCTGTAAACCCAGTGGTGGTTGTGTTAATAGGCAGTATGATCATACTCGGATACTGGAACGTACCATATTGGTTATCCACTATTATATAATTTTTTTAACTTATCGCAATTGGTTGATATTGTATATTTAATTATGAATGCTCATTTCTCTATTTTTACATTTAGATTACAGTGTACACAATGTACACTCACATGAAATAATTCCAGCCATATCAGAGACCTCAAAAAATCTCTATTATTCCCCTATTATCATGATTTTGAGATCACATTATCCATGTCTTACTTGAAAATCACAAGCTTCAAATGAACTTGCCTTGAGCTCCAGATGTGGCACAGTAAGATCCAGCAACAACTAATTATTCAACCAAATTGTTATTATGGAAGTACTTTTATTAATTTTTTAAATAATGTTTGCTTTTATATGTTGAACATTTTTTGTAAAACCGTTTTTGTGTTTTTTCATGTGCTGCGCAGTAGGAAGTCACGAGGCGAGGGAAAGAAGTGTCGTAAGGTGTACGGCATGGAAAACAGAGACATGTGGTGCACGGCCTGCCGCTGGAAGAAAGCCTGCCAGAGATTTGTTGACTGAAACAGCTGTGACGGCTTAAACACAAAAACAGGGTGGGCTTCCTTTGCATGCATAGCATAATGAAATACATCCCTTCTCTTTGTTGCTGACCACAGCCCCACCCTGCTTCACCTTAAACCCACGTGGACTTCGAGGGTCAAACCCTTATGCATTCCCTCCAAAACCAACGGATGCACTCCCAATCTTTGCAGATTTCCATCTCTTCCCTCTGAGGAGAGTTGCTTTACACTGCAAAAAATAAAACAAAAGACTTGTGATCCATCTTTTTGTTTGTGTTCAGTATACTGCCTTTTTTTTCAGTTCCTAAAGGACCAGCCAGGGCAAGACCAGCCTCTGCCCTTGCTCTTTTTAAAAGAGAAGAAAGCTCTCTTTCAGACTTTGTAAATGCTATAAAACACAACTGGAGAAAGTGTTTCTTTTTCCATGGGCACTTTTTTGCATTTCTGCTGCCCATTTTATTAAAGGTTAAGGGTTGGACAGCCAGAAAACCCTGTCTTCTCAAGAATGTACCACCACAGGGGTTTGTTTTAGGATGTTGACTGGACGGCTCTCCTGAATGGAAATTCATCAATGGAAAAAAAAAAAAAAAGTATGGGAAGAGAAGGACTTTCAGCTCCCCTTTCAGCCGTGCTGACACAAGCAATTGCACCTACAAAGGATAGATTTTATATCTCTGGTTTTATATTTGCGTTTACCAATAGGACATTTCTTTCAGGGATGCGATCAGTAAAAGCAAAACCAGCAGTTGGATTTAACACCAAAGAACTCAGTGCTTTTTGTCACAGGAATATCTTGCTACCAAAAATGTTTTTTTACGTGCCATTTCCCTTTTCTTTTTTCTTTTTTTTTCTTTTTGCTTTTTGTGCAACTGACTTCAACAGAATGAAGTACAAAAAATGTGATCATTAAAACCCAATGGGACGGACTCGCATCAAAGTTAGCGATCGCAAAATTCAGGCAACACAACCTCTCCTTCCCATCGGACTCCATCAGCAGGAATGAACTGCATTCATATTAGAGCCATATATGAACCCACTGTGTTTTCACGCCACAGTCTGTTGCCTAGAGAGGTAAAGGTAGAGAAAACTCTGCAAAGTGGTTAATTTTACTTCTGAAAGGTGAAGATCTCTTTACCTCTCACCTTTTTCCTGACCTCACAGGTTCAAGTAGGAAGTCATAAAAATAGCAAATGCCACATCTACTCCAGCACAGGAGTTGGAAGCACTCAGATGTGGTTTTGTTATTCTTCAGTAGTTGGTACAGTATTGTGTAACACGGCAGAACATTGGTCACAGGAGGATGGACATCTTTTCACGATGGGCTTCTTTGCAAAGGGTGACCAGGATGGAATGAAAATTAAGTTCTGGGACGTTGACACTTGGTTTGGCTCACAAGGAATACGGCAGCTTGGTTGGCAATTGTTATCTGGCACTTTTTTTGGTGGCTCTGATAGTCTAATATGATATTGTCTATATAACATCAACACAAGCTAATTAACTCATCATATACATGCAAAGAGTGCTTATTGCGATCAGCTCATTGTCTGTATCTGTTTTGTTCATCACATGGTTCCCCTTTCACTTACTATCAATATGTGTATATAGGTAAGATATATAGTATTGAATGCCCAGAGTAACACTTGGTTTTATTGGTAGAATAAAGTAAGGCTTTGTTCACACCGCACACAAATCAGGTTTCAAATCCGATTTAAATTATTAAATCAATTTGTTTGCACAATGTAGTCAATATCCTGTGTTATCTACATGGGTTATTTAGGAATGCTATAACCATCACCCTGACAAGAGATGAAAGAGGCTCACAAACATCTAAAAGTACAGTAGACTACTTGGAACCTGATTTGACCATTTACACTAATTAATCATAAAGAAATATGATTTCATCTGATTTCACACCTGTTATGGATGTGGTTTGGATCTAGTTCATAAACATCAGATTTCACGTAGTCTTTTGCAGTTCTGACTACAAAAAACCCAATATGGCTAAAACATTTTTATTTTCATTTCATTTCATTTCATGCCATAAATGGATGTGGTTTGGATCTGGTTTGTTTTATGTGGCCTTTCATGAAAAAAAAGGATTTTCGCTGCCTGTGTGAATAAAGCCAGATACTAGACCAATGGAAAAAAACTAAGAGCATTTTAAATGTGAATCTATAATTCAAATCCATGTCAATAAATATGCATTTAAATCACATCTCCAAAAAACTCCCATTGGTTTAGTGTCTTAATAGACAAGAGGAAAAAAAACAACAACCAAGAGTTCATGACTGTTTCTGCGTTTTAATCTATAATTTTCCTTTTTTTCTCCCATTCTGTTGACACGATTCAACAGATCTTGCATGTAAAAGGTCTCCAGGGCCTTGCATTTTCCGTATGACTGGAGGCAAGCTGTTTGTGAAAGCACAGCTATGCTGAAGCCACACACCAGCACCCAAGGGCTCTAGCACTCCAATTCTACTCCAATGTTTATTTAAACTTTTGTGATCTCATGCCAGAGATGAAAATTAGTTTTAATAATTAAAAACGGCATATTTTGGCCCCTCCGCTGATGTGAGGAACATCTCAGAGGCTGCTGCTTGTCTCTCCATTCCCTTCCTGGTGCTATTTTAGACCAAAGGGTCTGAGAGATCTCACAGGCATTTTACGTAAGAGGGCAAGCTGATGTCTACAGTTGTTTACACTAAGTATATACTTGGGGAAACTCCTTCCATCACATTTCCTACAAATGAGACCTTTAGGAATGAGTTTTGGGAATATATTTCTAAATGGTACCTAAAAGTTACTTAAAAATGTGCTCTTGCCTCGGATAAGCTGTTAAGATCACGGTGCATTTGGTTTCTAATGATGTTTCACACACCTGTCACCATGGTGCTTATGTATTGGGTGCATTACTCTTGTTCATTAGGGGTGCTAGTTTACTTGTGCACAGCCCTTTGTTTAGTTGTACAATGTGAAATTTAACAGACACAGTGCATATCAAGCTGCAACATGAGCATGTCATCTTTTCACTATTTACTTTCTTTATCGCCAACTTTGTTCACAGGTTAAACAGTATAATGTACCTACAATACCTATATAAGCTACCTGGTATACAGTATTTAGGACTAGTGCTGCTCATGAAAGCTATCTTGGTCCACGTCTCATAGTAACGCAGTACTAAGCTTTCATTGTTCAGATTCAGTAGGACGCTAAAGTGTTAGCTGTCTTTAGCCTAAGTAGTCTTCTCTGGTTCTGTGTAAACATACCGTATAGGTAATTAACAATAACTAATAATACTATTATATTACTCAAAATGTGTAACTGTTTTGATCCATATTCTAAGCTACTTTAACAACACCGTTGTACAGATCCTAGGGAACATATTAAGATGCTTCCTGTTCTGAACTTTCACCAGGTCCAGAGTTTAACATGCTAGTTTAGCCGATTTAAAAGACAGCGCCATGTTTTTTCCCACACACTGATGTGAGGAAAATCCGAAAGTGCGATGTTAATCAGATACACATTTGTCTTTGGTTGGTATTAGTGTTGGATCTGTGCAGATGTTTAGAGTGGGTGTGCATATCCCATGTCAGACTGACCCAATCTGATTGTCTTTGCGTAGACTGAATAGTTTGTCTGCCAGATGGCAGATGGGCCACTCGGTAGTCTACTTACATAAGTTGTGTGTTTGTGTTGAGCCACAAGCAGCAAGAATGAGTAGAGGCCGTTGATGGGACTGAGTCTGTGCGCAAAAAAAAAAAAAAGTCTGTAGTCGAGACGAACATTCCAGACTGCACATTTAAATCTTTTTGTTATGAAACCGCATCATCAGGATGGAACTAACTCTCTCTTAGAGGGCTTATAATCACTGCTGACATTTGACAGTATTGGCATTTTGCAATGCATACTACCGATAAAATAGCTGCCGGGTTCCCATAGTACATGATCAGGTCATGTCTATCCTAGGCGGAAAGGGGCCCTGAGAGATTTTGTTTTTGTTTTCCGTGGAGGGGGCCAGTCCCTCGGGCCGCTTTCAGGAATGTATTTGTATGAGGATATGTAGGAGTCTGACTGTGCCTTGGTGAGGTCTGAGATTGTGCGTGGAGATGCACAGAAAAGCAAAGGAATGTTTCTGGTGTTGGCTTGTCTGAGTTCAACATTTCGTCTGGATTTAAACGTGTGGGAGTGGACCCTTTTTTACTGATTTGAGGACTAGCTCTTGCTTTTTTTTCTGCTCAAAGAGCCTTTTGATGAATTTGAAGCTTGGGGGTGGGGGGTGTCTTTTCCCGGTTGTGCTTTGTAAACGATTTTTAGCTACAATATCGTAGTTGTTTTTGTCTTCTTGTTTTCATCTCCAGTTTTGGAAATGCAGCGGGAAACGTTTAATCAACATTTCAAACAGGGGTTTGTTGAATACAGCTGTGTTTTAAGGACTGGGGAGTGTTTTTCTTACAAGATGCTTATACAGTGAGATCATCCATTATTGTCAGAGACTAAAACTCCAGCCTAACAGATAGGACCATGCACAGAAGATCTTAGCATTATGAATCGCAAGCTTGGTTGGATCCAGATATCGATTTATGCTTTCCATCATATCTCTCAAAGTAGGGCTGCATGATTTGGGGAAAAAGGTTTTCTGTGCTTGTTTGTCATTATGAGAAGCTGCATATTGACTTCACAAATGCATGTTATAAGTGACTCAAACTTAGAGTAGATGCAGAGATGTTTATGTGAAGCAGCATTTACTGCATACCGAACTGCACAGAGACACTGAAAACACCAGATCATGAGCTGCTCATGTGTAAACAAACACAGTGGCGCGCTTCACTCTGAAACGCACATTTCATATATTTATTTAATTCACAGCCTTTGTGATTTAGTTATTGTATTATGCCATCTTGCGATTTTGGTTTTATTTTGATTAATCATGCAGCCCTATCGCAAAGGATCTCAAAGAGAATAAGCAGGACGTAATTTGACACATTTCAGTCTCAAACCTTGCTGTTGTCAGCAAAAAAAAAACAAAAAATTTTAAACAAGTTGCTTTACATCTTGAAAATAAGATGCCAAAAGACACCATAGGAATGTAGGCTCAGCGCTCTGAATGGATTATCTCACTGCTGACCTTTGTCAATCAAGAACCATGTTAACCTCAAAGAACTCAAAGACTGTCGCACTGGATTTTTACACTTTTTCAAGTATTTGCTGATCTAACTGTATTTTTTAATACTGCATGTGCATGCTGAAGAATAGAAACAAAAAAATATGATCTGAATTCATGAATATGTTGTTTGTGATGTTTTATCTGTAAAAACAGGCACAGGGCAGGCAGGCTGCTGTTACTATAGGAATGATTTGCAAAATCCACTTCTTCTGAAAATGTATTTTCATCATGTGATTTCAGCATCTTTTCATAGTCGCCCATTTTCATGCTATGTTCTGAAACAAAGCTCCCCCCCCAAAAAAAACTATTATGAATAATGGGGCCTTAAACAAAAACTTTGAGAACCACTGCTATAAGCTGTTCTGTATGGAAAAAGCAGCATGAACATTCTTCAAAACATTTCTTTTTTGTGTTCCGGGTAAAATCTCTTTAGACTCTTTTTTTTGGGTGAACTATCACTTTAAGAGTCTGATTGGCTGAAGCGCTGATAGAAACTGCCACATTCTGCAGTCATTCCACTGGGTCTGGGCCGAAAGGCAAATGTGTGTGGCTTCTTCTTAGACCTGTTCTATACTTAGCAGCATGTGCTCATATCTAGTGATTTTATAGTCCATTGAGAGGAGGGGGACTGCCATAAAATCAAACAGATGCTGATGATAAAACAACCAGCTTCTGACCATCGTAGCACAGGTGATAATAACAAACGCCTGACGGATACTACATAAGCACTTCGAAATGATCTAAAAGAGAGGATCAATTCACCTCAAAGACCAAATGCAGTCAGCCCAAACTGTGCTTTTTGTTTTTAGTTCACAGATGTCTGTCCCATTGTCTGATCTTTTGACATTCCTGATTTTATAAGTATTGTTTGATGTTAAGAACGGGCATCTGATGCCCTGTGCACATGATGGAAGTCTACTGTGTAAAGAGAAAAAGGGAAAACTCAGGATGTCTTCATCTTTCCATGCCGCTGCTAGCAGAAAAAAAAAAAATAATAATGCAGCAGTCGAGTTGTAAAGCCATAAAGGAAAAGAGGTGTTTGGGTGACCCATGCCATTTACCAAAATTATTTTGACCAGTAAGCAATGTCTAGACTATATTCAAAAACTGTGTATTATTCATTATTGCACACTGACTATGTATATTGAAGCTGTTCATTGAAGAAGGTAGTTGATGTCTCTATGCCAATGTGAGGGATAAAGTCATTGAGGGGGGGGGGGGGGGGGGGGGGGGGGGGGGGGGGGGGGCATAGTTTTTTAATTACAAGCTAGCTATGAATGTAGCTAAGAAATAAATGGATGGTATATTTATATGCTTATAAATGAAAATATTCTGAAGAGGGACACCCTTGAAATTGGCAGGTTTTCAAAAAGTGAATTGTAACTTGATTGTTCCATATTATGCATATAACGTCGTGACATTAACACTAACGAACTGAGGATTAGGCCTACAATTGAAATTATGAAAGGTTCACAATCAAGAAACCTAAAGATTTATTTTTATTTTTTTCAAATTAGACATATCACAGCAAATAACAAATAAGCTGTATAAATGTCACAACGTAAAATTAAGGCCTAATAATGTGTACAACTAAAGTTTTATTAATCCACCACTAAGATGCGTTCACATTTGTAAAACCGGCTGAATTGTTGCGGGCAAAGTAGGTCCGTTGTCAAAAGTGCCGTTAACTCAGAGGTCCAAACTAAGCAGCATTATGGGTAAACGCGGCAAATTTCAGTGTTAACAGTGCAACAAACTCGAATCTGATGTAAAATCCGTTCACCTTCACACAAAATTCCTAAACGCTTGGGTTGCTATTGAAATGCCTGCATTTTGCCCCCGGAATTTCACTGTACTAAGCTAAATGTGACCGCACATGTAAGGGCCATTCACGCTTAAGTGGTTGTGGCGTTCAAGAACCTGAGAAAAGAAAAGCCCAGCAAATGTTAAAAGAACGCAGCGTCAGAAAAGAGCGTCAGTGTAGCTAATTT
Organism: Sinocyclocheilus anophthalmus; assembly: GCA_018155175.1. Taxonomy (NCBI): domain Eukaryota; kingdom Metazoa; phylum Chordata; class Actinopteri; order Cypriniformes; family Cyprinidae; genus Sinocyclocheilus; species Sinocyclocheilus anophthalmus. The sequence goes on along the minus strand of JADLZN010008306.1, from coordinate 290,577 downwards.
TTCCTTTGGAAAATGATTCAAAATGGCGTCGCGACTACATCCGTTATTTTCTACTCCTCGGCGCCGCGTCCCGCATTCCGTGTGAACGGTAAAGTGATGTAGATGTCCCCTGACACACACTGACCTGTATCTGAGGCGATGAGATAAACGAGCGGCCCCTGGCAACATTAATAACAGTTCATCCTGGGTTTAACACAGACGCCAGGTCGAGCTGAGTGCCTCGCAGAGACGTTTCCCGCCGTTAGGTTCGTTCCCGCGGGGCTTCAGCCTCTCACGGGCTCTCGCGAGATTTTCATCTAAACCCATCATAATGCAGAGCAGAAGGATCCGCGGCGCAGGGTTCACGGGTTCAGAGGGTGTTCTGAAGGCTGTTAGCCGGCAGCATTTCAATCTAATGGAATGAATACAAATGTAGCCCTATTGTTAAACGGTGTCAAGTATCAGCAGAAACGAGGGCCTTAATTAGAGGATATTTTTAAGGCTTAGTGCCACTATATTTTGTCGTTGTGAGTGTCTGTGTTCACCCAATTATGCAACTGTATGCGTTAGTGCACAGGTTCACGCGGCAACACCTGACAAACATAACTCCTAATAGACGGAAAGAAGTCATTTTTTGACACTTCTCGCATTTACGCACTAGTCTGGATATATGACCATAGAGGGAGCTGATGATATTTCAGTATCTGGACTTGATCAAATATCGCAATATATTAACTGGAAGCACTTGCTTTATGTACAATGTCTTATAATGTTTATCTAATTGCACCGTTTTCTTTCTTTTCCCGAAGTTCAATAGATTTGAATCTCCCTTCCTTCAGAGGGCGAACACTCTTGCTGACTGTTATTATTACCCGTCTCACTTGCTGGCTGTGCTAGTTTGTACTCTGAGCTGTGTGTAAATAGAAACTGCCATTGTACTTGTGCTACGGTGATAATGTCCTGGTGCTCGTTGGTGCCGCTGTTGTTGTTTTCTTTGGTGTTAAGACCTTTCCACGGTGCCTGTGTTCATATGAGCTCCTGGTTAATGGTCATGGAAAAAATAAAACGATTTTTTTCGGCAGCTGTTTACTATACAATATCTGGTGTGTGTTTATTAATCCAATTAAAACATGGCGTAATGTGTTTATTCCAGAAACTGGGCTTGATTATAATAGGTTGCAGACTGAATTGTTGAGAGCTGATTAACAGCCTTATTAGGTCAGACGGTTTAGAAACACAGAAAAGAAAAGCACACACAGCGTTCAAGTTTGAGTGTTTGCAGACCCTATGGTAGACTAATTAAAATAGCCTTTAGGATAGTATGTATAAGTCTAACGACTGGGGAACGGTTTGAGCTAATAATAGATTTCCATACGTTTAAAAAAAATGTGTTTACCCCACATTCTGTAAAAATGCTAAAAACTTCAATTTAGCATGTTAATGGACTACAAGAACACGTCCTGTTGAATGCATTCCTGATGCATTCCTTGGCTTGAAAACATTCTAGAGCCACTTTACATTATTGTCATATCTGAATATATAATGTCTTATAATTTTCTTCATCAGGTCTGTTTTCTCAGCCAATCATTTTATAACGACTCATTTACATCAACCATAATTCAATAACAAATATTGACAGCCCTAATAATTATTTCGTTAAATTAAGTAATTTTTCTCCTACATCAAACCATTACATTGACGTGTATAAAAGTCACCTTGAGAAAGTAAACGTTAGTGTGCCATCTAGTGTTCTGTCACTGTTATACAGCTGCACTGACTTACTGCAACATTTCAAAAAATGACTTCTGGACAAAAACAGCGCGTAATGTGATTTATTAGGCATCAGACATACAAAGGAATGAATGTTTCAAAATATATATATATATTTTTTTTTTACTCAAAGTAGTTCTAGTGTTTCAGGATGCGAATTATAAATGAACATAACAGCAGATTCAACTACCACAACTGTAACCCAAGACAAAAGCCTATTGGAGACATTCACTATAAAGCAACATTCATATTCAAAAGATGATGTGAGGAAAGATGAAACGAGCACCACCTGAGCTGCAGTATGACTTCAGTGAGGCAGAAGTGGGATAAATTATTTTTTTTTGCTCCTACTGGGGATTTCCACCCTCCACTTATTGTCAACACAAAACACACATAAAACATTGTTTTAAACAGAAAACTCTTAACAATACTCAATATTTTCCACATTAGTATTATTTTGGATATCAACACTAGATCTAGAGTAATAGATCAAACATACTGAATCTAAACGTTTTTATTCCTATTCTATATGAATATTTCTTGCAGCAGCATAGCAGAAAAGCACACTTAAATTACGAGCCAATAATTAAATATTACCATATGAGAACACATCTGCCCGTTAAGTACCATCTAAATATGCACAAGCAGAAACCCCTGCACTCCAAAGCCTTTAGCAACCACTACCATATCATAAATGTTACCACATTTCATCTACAGTTCAGAAACTCTGCTAATAATATCAATAAAAATATACTTTTTTAATTTTGCAGTCTTGAAGATGCCACAACAGCAGGTACTACACTGTAAGCGGCTCCATGAACTACACAAACAATACTAGATTTAGTAATTATAAGTGTAAATATTATGGAGTTGCACTGGATCTGCTTTTCAGCTGTGTTCGACAGTTTAAAACAACAGGGAAGAAGTGTAATCTAGGAGACTATGACATCTATCCTTCTCATAGTATGTCCTGTTTTCTGAAAGAAAAGAAAAAACTACACTAGCAGTGGTCAAATTACAAAGCCATCAGAAACATCCTTAAAGTGAGATTACACCTCCCCAGTTTTAACAACAGAAGGCACTGGGATCTCAGTGGTGCGACTATACTAACGGCATAAAAACAAAGAGAAATAAAGTCACAAAGCACATTGTTAACTCAAGTCTGCTCATTTTTTGACACAAACTCTCTAAAGCTAAACCAAGAATCCAAAATATAGAAAAAGAGTAATGAGATAGTGTAACATCACTACTGTTTGATCATATTTGGTATTAATGCTAATAATACAATCAAACTTTCTATGCAAAAATCTTTTAGTTCAAAGTACACACTTAGAGACAGAAAACAGAGTTTTTGGCATTTGTTTTAAAAACGGAAAATGAACTACACAGAGAAATTTGGTTAATTTGGCTGGCAATTTTAAGTAGCTAGATGTGCTACAGAGAATGTACACAAACAAGAAGTCAAATTCAATTACATATTTAAACTTCATATAATGACTTAAGGATTATATTCTTCAAAAGTGTAAAAATAAATGTTTAGGGACTTCTAAAGGACAGCCTGAGCCTCTCAAGAGGCTAAAACAACACCGACCTGAAGCTAGGGGTCGAAGGTCAATGCTCTAGTGTAGTGTAATGCTCTGACAGTGCACGAGTGAACATACATCTCACATTCTGACACATCTACTCCAGTGTAGGACTACCATATCCCGTCTGGAGATGACCCAGACTTCAGTGGACAAATATGGCCACAAAACAAAGCTCACTGTGACTATGTAGAAGTACCACAGTGGAATGAAAAAGGGGGAGAGGAGGTAAAAAGAAAGAAGTGGGGAGCATTTGAGGGTGGATCCTCAGTGCGGTTTTTGATCTGGTGGACACGTTCCCTCTGGCTGATCAACCACTGGCTTTCCGTCAGGTGTGGATTCTGAAACCTCTTCGGTATCGCCTGTTGATGGTGTCGGGTTCATCTTGGTCTGCAAAGTCAGAAATGAAGTCAGGGTTTTTAGCATTTTCAAATCACATGCACAGTGTTTATATTATCAGTGTTGCTTTACCTTTATGGTTTCCACTTTCTCCTCAAATGACTTGAAGGTGGGTGTGTTTCTGCAAGAGACATGATAATGATGTAAAACAGACTGAATCATTTCAAAAACAATATCAGGGCTGGGCAACTTCGGTCCTGGAGACTCCAACCCTAATCAAACACACCTGCCTGTAGCTTTCTAGTGATCTTGAAGACATTGATTAGCTTGTTCAGGTGTGTTTGATTAAGGTTGGAACTAAACTCTGCAGGACAGAGTGCAAAAGCCCTGATCAACATGGAGCAAAAAGTGTGTCAGTATATCACATTATTTGTTTTTGCCAATTCGTCTTCTATAGCTGTGGTCCAAAACCTAGCAACGTTGATTATAAATATATTTTAGTCAGTACTGAAAAATCTGAGAAAATATTTCTGTCAAATTAACATTTTATTTTCTATATAACACTTATTTGAATAGAGTTAGCTTAGCAACATGCTAAACACAAGACTACTACAATGAACTGTGGACATTGATGAATCTCTTGTAATGAATAAACCAACAAGAAATATTTGCTTAAGATGTACTCATTTTCAAATGTGAGAAAAAAAAGTGAGACACAAAACTAGCATCAGTTGCCAGGGACAACAGTCATTATTACAACAATATTTGACCACAGAATGCCACAACTGACCAATCAGAATCAAGCATTCCTGTGCAATACAGAGGCTTATGTGGGTCTGTCACAACAAATTCTTACCTCATCACCGGCATGCTAGCCGAATGCTGTATGGAGCGTAAACTATCCGTCAGCGGTAAAGAAGAGCAGATGGGAGTTAGCCAAAGCGAGTATTACAAGAGGGCAAATAAAGCCATGCACCTACACACGTCTATGAGTTCATAATCAGCATGAAAAAGCACCTCAGCCCTTCATGCTGTGTGAAATGGAGTAAGCGTATAAGGCTTTAATCCATCAGGGGTTTCAGACTATATTACCGGTATTACTGACAGATTCACACCACAGCTGGGACGCCCAGTCTGGATGAATAGGGTGTGTGAGAGAATTAGCAGGGAATAAACTGGGTTTAAGCACGTCTGCATCACTGTCACAGGGATGATATGTTCAGCAGAGCGACAGCCAGAAGATCGATAGATTTGTGTGGGACACGAGCACATACACAATGAAGAATAATGAGAAATTATGCTGCTTTTTAGACAAAGAGCAGGAGGAAAATCAGAAAACACGTCTTTGCATAAGACATGGGAAATCTTTTTGACTCAAAATGAAAAAAATCTATTTCTTAAAAGTATAACACTTAGCTTTTAAGGTACAGGAATAGTCCACCCAAAACGAAAATAGCCATCCTTTACTCCAAACCTGTATGACTGTTCATCTGCTGAACACAAAAGAAGATATTTTGTGTTTTGTTTTTGTCCATACAATGTCAATGAGGTCAAATGTCGTTTTGGACTTTTACCAAAATATCTTCTTTTGTGTTCAGCAGAATAAAAACAGTCAAAATTAGTTTGGAATAAATGACAATTTTCATTTTCTGAATAGCAAATATCCATTCAACACGTACATTCACGCATTCAAGCAAAGGTTTAAGAAGAAAAGGTATGCATGCACTGAAACAAAGTGGAAGAAATGGGAGACTAGCACTACCTCTAAGTACATGCCACACTATAAAACCATTCATTACACTACCGAGAGGTGTAGCAGCCAAAATAACCGGCTTTTGTTTGAAGCCACTGTAAACAGTCTTACCCAAAAGAATTGGAAAATGACTGTAATCTGTAAATGGCAGAGGTGTCATTAGCGAAAACGGTTAACAATGTTGCTAGCGTTGCAGCAAGAGTGTCGTAAGATGGTGAAATTGAGCAAATGTCAGTTCCTTTGACTTCAGAGTATGATGTGGGTGTCTGTGGTTAATGGTTTTATTCTACCTCAATTTTGATAATTCCACTGTGCGTGGGAGTAAAATTCAGTCCTTTGCCATTTTGTCCAGTAGTGTTGTTATGCTAAAGGCACATGTATGTGTAAGTGGTGATCACAATGGCTACGTTCACACAGTCTGTGTTTGGGATTGACGGATGCATTTGACTCTCAAAATGTCCTACAGAAGACATAGTGGACTGAATACTGTCTGTATGATCAACCTCACATAATGCTGTGAACATAGTGACAGAATGATGGCAAATATCAAAATGTTCAGTTGTGTCTTCAGAGTCATCATTTACTCACTCTCATGTTGCTCCAAACCAGTAATATCTTCATCTTCGAAACACAAAAAAATATATTTTTAATAAAACCTGTATTGTATCTCTTCTGAAAACTTGGATTAAAAGGTTTGATTCATATGGATTATGTTTACAAAGTCTTTAAGAACTTTTTTAAGCATCAAAGTCTTGGTAGAATAGACTTTCAATTGAGGGACAGAAATATCTCGGGTTTCATTCAAATATCTTCAGTTGTGTTTCGAAGATGAACAAAAGTCATGAGGGCGAGTAAATGACGACAGAAGTTTCATTTTTGGGTAAACTATCCCTTTAAGGGTTTAGTTTTGTCTTCTAACCACTGTGGAGTTTTGGAGAATTCCTGCAACTCATCCTCTTCTGATGTGTGTTCAAAATCTCCACCCAACATTTATCTGGAGTTTTGGCTCATTCTCTGAACACACATAATCCAAACTTTGCTATGAAAATGCAGTTGTGACTCCTTCAAATATTCACCTTGATTATTAAATGCAATCTTCTCCCATTTTTATAGTCACTCTGTATAACATAGCCTTATTTTGAACTCAAAAAAAGTCACAACTGTTAAAATGTATTCGCTAAATGAATTTAAAATAATTTTAAATGATCTGAAATATGGTTTATCTGATTACAAATGTTACAACCAATAACTGTAGCTGCTGTTTGAGTTGACTGTGATGTTAAATTTTGTTGTTTTCATGTATTGTGTCTTACTCATAGACTGTATAAAAACATGGACATGGTGTCCGTGACGTCACCCGTAGATTTCTGGAGAGCGTTTTTGAAGCTCAAAGTGGGCGGAGTGGGCCGTTGCCATCTTGGCAGCGCATCACCGCACGTCACTCCCGGATAATCGAAAATGGGCAAAGAGGTGGGAGCTGGTTGCTGAAACCATGCCCACCTAGCTCGACGGTGGTGACAGCAGCGGCAATCCACCGGTCACTCAAGTGGCCACGCCCTTAATTATGCAGAACTTTAAGGCTTAGTATAATTTAAACGGATGAGTTATAAAAAAAATTCACCCACCTCACAGTTATCATGAAGGGCAAAATTAGCTATATAGACCAAAACCACTTTTTGTACCAGGTTGTAGACACATTTTCTGCTGTAAAGTTGGGCATTTTAACATGGGGAGTCTATGGGATTGACTCCCTTTTGGAGCCAGCCTCTTGCTGCCAGTCGATGAATTGCAGTTTTAGTCACTTCCGTGTTAGTTTCACGAGAGAGACCGGAAGGTTGCCGCTTGGTCTTACTTTGTGTCATTACCTGTGCTTGGCAAAGACACTCTGGTAAAATAGATTTTAAATCTCAAGAGTTTATATTCCTGGTAAAATAAAAGTTGTATAAATCTGCTGCTGTGTGAATGTAACCAGAGTGGTTTGGAACAGACATTATTAAAAGGTATTAGGGAGTATTCATTCATGTGTTACTAGGTCAAAAGGGTATAAAGGATAGTTTGATCAAAGGATGATAAGTTGGACAAGGACTTCAATTTCCCATCTCACCTCACGTCCTCTAGCTTTCTGCTAATGGCTGAACCCACACTGGAGAACGCTGTCGTCGCCTTCTGACCCACTTGGGACAGGGTCTCTGAGGTCTTCTTATACCTGTACAGAACAGATGGGGGACAGATGTGTACAGAACACATACAACATAACTTGAAATCACAAGATCATGTAATTCTAACAGCTGGAGTGAGCTAGTAAAATCAAGCATGTTCACAACTGTGTGTCTTTAATGCAATTCCGCCAAATGTCAAGTGTGAACTGCACAGCAGAAGCATTGACAGATGGAGCCGCTTCTCCGCAGCAGTACGAGAGGCGGCAGGCGGCACGCAGATGCCTGAGGTGAGTGAGGGCACGTACGCAGTGGAGGTGGTGACTTCATGCCAGCCTTTGCTCAGGTTCTGTTTGAACTCGTTGAGTGGAGTGATGCCCAATTTCCGCTTGATCTCCGCCACCTGCTTCTCTTTGGCCACCAGCACCTGAGAAAGTGTCTGGATCTCATCTTCCACCTGTAGGGAAACAGGATAGAAGAATTCACCTGACATGGAAAATATGGGTAAGTGTGGTGACACTCATTAAAAAAAAAAAGTTATTATTCACTTATGGGTTTATCCATAAGGTCCAGTTAGAAAATACAGCATATGTTGAAATAGTGCAGAAAGTAAGCACTGCAGACTTCATGAATAAATGTATCATAAATGACTTCAGCCTTGAGAATAAACCACGCTTGTTCCTTAGGCAATCTCATCCACTGAATGTGGTATTTTTGGCTGGAATCTGAAATATAACAGAATTGAAGGATGTTGACCTTTGCTAGTTCACTGTGGAGTTCTGCTTGTTCTTCCTCAGTTAGTGAACTGGGCACTGCATTCACTGCATCTTCGCCTACTTCTGGGAAGATGTCTGGACTCTTGGGCCCTACAAAAACAAACATGTGCTATAAAACATTTTAAGGTGATGTAGGATGCTGATAAAAGACCTACTCTAAGAAAAGGTTGCATGAGAAAAGTTACTAATTATGAGAGATAAAATCACACTGAGAGATATAAAATTACAATTAGAAGAAAAAAGTCACAATTACCAGAAATAACAATCACAGTGTGCCATATAATGTTAGAATAACAAGTAAAAAGATGTATAAAAGTCATAATTCCCTTCCCTTCTAGGTCTGGAAACAAATTCCATTGATCTTTTGTGATAGAAATTTTTAGCATCAGGTTAGTTCATATTAAGTTGAACTGTCATTCTGAATTTAAGTGCTGATAGCTCAGTGGTGAGAAAGACTCTGATTCTGATTTAGAGATCATGTAGAGTCAGGCATCAGGCCAGGAGGAAGAAGGAGAAAAACGAAAGAAGATGAGGAGGTCAGAGAGAAGTCATGTGTCAAAGAGCTTTAAAACGTATAAGGTGCTTGTTACATGATGAAGTCTGGAAGATGTACTTTGATGCCTCCACTGACAGACTATACTATGGAAATACAACATAAATAATAAAACTCCTGGATGTCACCATTAAGTGGGCTGATGACTAGGAGGAAAGGCCAAAAATTCAGCACTGTCAATCAAACTGATAAGAGTATGACACCCCTGAATGAATGGCTCTGCACTGCACTGTATATAATATCATACTGTAATATTATCAGCTGATGTTCCTTATTAAGTCCAATCAGTGTTTTTGTGCATTCCGTTTTTATTGGATTAAAAGAATAACCTGATAACACCATTTACTTTGTTAAACACAGATTCCAGAGCTTTGACAGAATCAGCATTTCTGTGCTAGTTGGCAAAAAGTAATAAATAAAAAATCATGTCAATGTCCATTTGATGCACCTAATTGTATACCTAGATTCAACAGAGGTCAAATATGAGGTTCAGGTCTCAGCTCAGCTTGCAGAGGTTTAAAACGTGTTTCAGGAAGAAACTTAAAGGTTGCATCACATGAGGAGGGTGTGCAACTCATTTGTAAGCTGCTTGTTGGGTATTTCTGGAAAAACGGGTAGGTCTGCCTCCCACTTTAACTTACCACAAAGATAATTAGGAACAGAAGTGAGGATCTTTTATAGCGTGTTTGACAACAAATCCCTAACAAAATATTTTTGGTGCGTTTATGTTTTAAAGTCTCTTTGTCACTTAAAATGAGTAGGATAGCATACTTAACCATACATTGTTACACTACATCTAATACAATCAATGATAAATAAAAATGATTAAAGTGCACTGAACATAAATTACATTAACTGGTTACTTTGTTATTTTGGCTTCAGTTCACATCTCTAATATGAACAGGATGAATTCAGTACAGATGATACAAGTTCTGGCTCAGTAAAAGGGTGAATGTTCTTAAATTAGATGCAGTTTGAATAAAATTAAAGTGCTTTCCCACCTTCCATGTTCACTTTCTTACAATGTCTAATTTAATACACCATTTTCTGCCCATCAAAACACATTTCCTTTAATACTACATCTGCTGACTGTTACAGTACTACGGGTTACATGCCAGGGTACACGTTCATTCATCACGGGAAATTAATATTGACAGTGTCAACCAAGTTCAACGGTCGATTTGAAACAGTTGAGTGGTTTACACGAGGACTCATATAACATCGCTTGCATGGAAATTATTATTACACTATGGCCAATGCCTGAACTTAAGTAGTGAGGAACAAAATATTTTACTGTAAAAGCATGCTTCATCTGTAGTTATTTAACATTATAAACAAACAGGTTCAATGCGCACAACATGTTTTTACACTGTGGCTTAGAAAAATATGAAATATATATTTCTTTGAAAAACCTAGAGGCAGTGCACTACCTATCATACACACACACTATTTCATGCAGATTGGAATCGGTTTTTCAATGTTAAAAAATAACTTTTGTAAAGTTATCTGACACCTGGCGTAAACACATTTTTTGTTTTTGTTTTTAATGCAAGTATGAAGACTTGAAGTGGTGGGAAAAACTAGATCACTAAGAAAGAAAAAAACAATCACTGGAGTGTGGACATTAGGGCTGCACAATCTAATCGCAATTACAATTACGGATACCACAATTACATAATTGTTCGTTTACACAAAGCAGCAATTAATCATTCAAAGTCTGCTTATGTTATTCTGCATGCTTAATTTTTTTCTTTCTACATGTTATCTTAAGGGTTTTTCCATTGTTTTAATTTTAGTATAATATTATAATACCATGGATATATTTACCTTTTTATTTAAAGAGAAACCAATCCGATGTATAGTTGACATTTGAGGCTTAATACTATAGAAAAGCAATAAAAGTTTTTCAGTTAGTGTTTTCAGCTTGTTTATTTTCATATAAAAATATGGCATGCAGTTGCTTCAAACAAAGGTGTAAACATCATTCATTTAATCGTAAATTAATAATCGCAATTACAATTTCAAAGGAATAATCTACAATTATGATTGTTGTCATATGGTGCACCCCTAGTGGACATGAAGATATATTCATTCTTTCCATCACCTAAGGTGTGATGAAAGCACTTAAGATTTGTTCAGTCATCCCTGATTTAAACCACCAGCTTTAATAAAGCAATTCCCATTTATTAATGTACATCCACATCTGTCCTCGAGTCAAATCAATTTCTCCACACACACAAGATTTTGAATAGGTGCCATCTCACGAATTACCATATAAAATAAATATTTCCAACCCTGAAGTACCATGACGGTTCACAGGCTTGATCATGACCTCACTGTGTCTGTATAATGAGATTGAGGGCCCTGTGTAAACACACTTGTAATTTGTTAACCAAGCTCACTGCTCTTCCATTTAGTGATTAACATCTTAACTGCATTATAGTAGCATTGTTGGCCATGGAATCATTTATAGATACAGTTTTACCATACAGTTTCAGTACCTGCCGGTTTAGACAAGTCATGTTGCCCTGTTAATTCAATCAATGTTTGTTAAAGGGGTTTGATATAATATGAAAACAAACACAAACCAACAACAACATCAGTTATCAGTTGGTACTGGAGATTTTTTTATCTGTATGGGATGATTATTGTAATAACCATTTTAATTAAATAACATTGTTAAAGGCAATTTTTACCAAATCTCAAAATGAATATCAATTAATCATACTGTACATTATCATGCTGTGATGCATTAATTCACTTGCAGGATTTGAAACAACTGATTTTAGTTTTTAGTGTTGCAATTCATTTAGATAAATCAGAATATAATTTTAATACTGGCCAATTATCTGTTACCTGCCAAAATCTTAAAACCAGATTTTGAATATCTGTGCATCCTGTTTAAGAAAATATACTGTATTTACAGAACTCAAAACTTCCTACTGGATGCAAAAAGAACATTTACTGAAACTAACCTACACAAACGTAACATTTACACATCAGTATGTCCAATGTCCTATTGGGTGATCAGAAACTTGGCCTGTCCAGTCTTTGTGAGGTGATAAGGAGAAAGCAGCACAGATACCATTAGTCTTCAGCAGAAGAACTGGCTGTGTGTAGCAGTGTTATAATGCTCGAGATCAGACAAGACCAGACTAAATAAAGTCTGTCTCAAGTCCAAGATCAGATTTTCTATGGTTAGTCGAGACCAACTCATTTGAGCCTGAGTCCAGGACGGGTCCAGATATTCCTGAAAACATTGTCTTAGACTCAAACTTGAGATGGAGTTGAGTCAGAGTCGGGTCTTGACTATTACTACACTGGTGTAGCACCTACAGCTCTGCATGTCCTCCTGCAGCATCCCAATGTAAGAAATTAAGAGCTAGATGTTATTATTTTTAACAAGGTCCCTGCTTATTTCAGTCTGATCTTTCCGAGTATTAGAACGGAAAAATGTTAATTATATCGACAGGACTGTTGATCACTACACATCTGAAAGAGATGTGAATGGCACATCAAAACACAAAAATCAAACAGACACAAAAAAAAGACTTTTTAACTCCAACAGGCAATGGCATGAAAAACTAAAACATGACAAAAAAACTACTAACTACTAAGTGGCCCTCAGGGGAAAAATTAAATAAAGAAATATTACAAATGAATAATAATACAGAGATGGCACTGAGTCTGCATGAGCCTGGTGTTTGTCAGTTATTCTGCAACCTTACGGCCCACCTGAACAGCATCTGCTCCTGACGGATGAGCTTCTTCAAAACATCAGCACTTGACAGGAAGAGGGCTCTCCCGTTCTTTCAATAACATTATCTGTCTGTTGCTGTTATACTGTGACAAACACCCAGTCCACACCCAAACACACACACACCCCCACTGAGCACCTGAACAAACACGGTTACCTCTGAGCGGCAGTACCGGTGAACCAGGTGGAGTGAAACTCTCTTCAGGTGACAGGTAGAGGTAGCTGGTGTTCACTCCCTGCTCAAAGTTGAACGGAGACTTGTACTCCTCTACAGGTTCCTCCATGCTGCCCATGAACAGGAAGCTCTCAGGACACTAAATGACTGCATGTGACCGAGCCTGTTAGGATATCACAGTGCCGATTGTCCTATCTTCTAGCTACGGTTGCAAGTATAAGTGTGTTGCGGATTCTGCAGTGCTAGCAGGGATCACATTATGTCCTGCCTGAGACAACGACAGCAGCACGTTAATAAGTTACCTCTCCAGAGCGTTCTATTTCCGTCACGAGCCGACACTCCCAGCTGTAATCTCAGCGGTCCTTGTAGGTATTGTTGACAATCCTGTAAAAGTGTTCTTAAAGACTGAAAAAAGCAATCGTCTTCAGCTTCCTGTGCTGGACTAGCTTATGCTCAAGCCCCTCCGTCCATTTTATCATCTATGGGAAATGAAGATCCATTTGTCCCCTGGTCACATGACACTGGGGCAAGCCCACGAAACGAAGCTGTAATCTGCGGTGGCCTAGATTACAACGTTAATCCATTACAAAGGGCCTCCACACCGCTTCAGATACACACCGGCTGCACAAACCATTACACACTGAAATGGATTCAGCCAAGCGCAAGACATTCAGAAGTGGTGACAGACACTCAGGCGTCTTCAGTACCATTATACTGTAATATGTTACATCCCTGCTGTATTATATTGCAAATATTATAGGTCCTGTCAAATGGTGGAAGATCATGATTTAATGCATAAATATTCTTCTTAAATACAAAAATCATTTTTTTTTAAACAATTGCATGTGTATAGTGGTCAAATTAATCACCAGAGACACCAGAGAGAACTCTAAATGCAACCATAATGGAACATCTGCATTGCAGTTCATCCACATGAAATAACACACACACATTTTATTTTAAATCAGCATGAACCATAAACTGTAACTGTAAACTGACTTTTTTTCTTATTATAACATATATACAAGTGAAATGGCTTCTCGAACAAGAAAAAAAGTAAAACAGACTTGGTTTTGTCCTTCAGGAAATGTTTGGAACGCTGGATCGTCATTTTCTAATTGCTGCAACAGATCTCATGTTAGCAACATACTAGAGAGATTATTGTCCCACCCCTCGCACCTGTAAACACGGCATCAGAGATGTCATTGTGAGGGGGAGGGGACATTAATTTTTTTATTAAAGATTACAAGGGCACATTCATTTTTTTTTTTATTATGTGCATGGATAATTCATTTAAAATATAGACCACAAAATTCCATCAAAAAATAAGAATCGTCCATTTTTTATTTTCAAAAGCTTTAAAAATAAAATAAAAAACATTTTTTATAATAATTTTATTAAATAAAAATTTTTATTGTTGTTATTATTAATAATATTCAATATTGTTATTATTACGATTATTAATTTGATAATTTTTTTATATTTGATATTTAATTGTGGATACTTGTGCTATGCATGACACACCCTCTACAGAGTTTGTCCCAGAGGAGCTGGAATTACACATCACTGTCAGACTACAGTAGCTGTCTTATGTGGGACGGGTCTGCTGTCTCCAGTACAGATCAGTGAGAACAGCCAATGACACAAAGAATCAGGTTATAATGAGAGTCACAGAGACTCTATTCAGCTGTATTCACATGGGCGTACAAGAGCCGAGCAGTGACAAACACACACGTGCGCTTGTGTATGTGTGTGCTCGTCAATTAACACTCTAACTATTCATCTCACACGTCTAGTCTAGGACGGCAGAACCTTGACGTCTCCATGCTGCTGCGTGCAGGATAATACCCGGATATGTGTCTTTCACCAAAGTCCTTGTTGGCTTCCATCCAGACTAGATTGCACAACAAAAGCATGCAGATGTTCAAATAGAGACTTGAATGCAATGCGCAGCCATCGGCAAAATTGAATTTATGTTCCTTTGCATCCCAAATCATTTTCCCACACAAAACTAATACTATGGAATTGTATTAACATCTCACTTCAGCACCTGTATAGGCAAGTTCAGACAAAGCCTTTTTTCATGAGCTTTGCATTGTGGGAAGAGTTTCACATCATGTGATGAGCTCCCAAAGTAAACCTCCACGTTAGGAGGGACAGGGACTGGGACTGTCACTGTCTATGGAAAAATAAAGCAAACCGCAGAAATAGAACAGAGAGATTCAATGAAGGAAGATGCCCAACTTCCCATTGTAACAAATGGAATGGAAGTATTGTTTAAAAGAGGAAATAACCAATAATCACACATTTGTTTTGACTAAATAATCTTTTAAACAACACATATTTACCAGTTACATGCCAACTTCTGCCTTTGGCCCACTAACATTCACATGGCCCCACAAGGGCCTTCACAATGTGATCTTCACAATGCCAATAATAGGATGGACATGGAATCCCATGACCTCCTATAGAGTTGGAGAAGCCTTTTAATGGCCTTGAGTCTCTTCAACATCAGGAATCCTTGTGAACTTGATCTTGTATGACTTGCATTTTAACTCAGAGCTCAAGAACATAAACACCCCAGTAAAGAAACAAAGAGGACATTTGAAGCACCTAACAAACCACAGCATCAAATCAATTACTGGGTTATTCCAAGCGCATTGCGTCCCGTGATTGGGACAAAATGAGAATCATGGGACGGAGTGCGACTCCAGCGGGCTTGATGGACATATACGCTGGGGAATAATGGTCAGGAAATGGAGAAGATCTATCTACCGACCAACAATAGAAAAATGCAACTTGGTTTCTGGAAACTTGTGTATAAGAATTTACAAAAGCATGACTAAAGGGAAAATGGAAGATATTTTAGTGAAACACATTACTGACATGATGTGTGAAAGGCATTTAGCATTTGTCAACACCAAATACTGCAAATATACAATCTTAAGGCTGGCTGTTCAAAATAGTTTGTGTGGTCACATGGCTGAGAGGAGGCTCAGTTTGGAGGGTCACAGAGAGGCCTTAAGTTTCTCCCCTCAGTGCAAAGTTACTGTAGTCCACACCTTTACTAGGCCAAAATTCTCAACTCTATGAAAAATACAATACATAAGACACATCTTAAATTACAACAAAACTGTTCTTCTTGTGTTTCATGATAACTTGCTGATTTAATTACCTAAACCATCTTTTAGAAATGCAAAGAAAAGCAGCTCTACTGCTACATTTAAACACTGTGTAAAATGTGATCCCTGGGACCATGTGAGACTCACACAGATGCTTCTGGACGATCTTCCATAATCATACAACAGTCTAGTGTGTTATTGCACTAAAGAATAACTGGATGATTAGTGAGCTTTTTGTAATATTACAACCACAACAACACATTTTACAATTAATGTAAATATACTGGTTTGTATCGGTGCACCGGTTCAGTGGTCTTAAAGAGCCAAATTCAGGTCCACAGACACACAGGAAAACAAACGACCCTGTTCTATGAATTTCACACACAAAAAAAATCCAATATTAATGTCATGATTTATTCACCCTCACATTGTTCAAAACCCATATGACTTTCTTTCTTACATTGAACACAGAAGCAGAATGTTCTTGCTGCTGTTTTCCATGCGGTGCTTCACGATGCCATAGAAGAACCTTTTTGTCTAAATGGTTCCATAAAGAACATTTAACGTCTGAAGAACCTTTCTGTTTCACAAAAGGTTCTTTGTGGTGAAAAAAGGTTCTTCAGATTACAAAAAGGCAATAAAGAGATGGTTCTTTAAAGAACCTTTGACTGAATGGTGCTTTGTGGAACCAAAAATGGTTCTTCTATGGCATCGCTTGAAGAACCTTTTGAAGCACCTTTATTTTTAAGAGTGTATCACAAACATACTGTACCATAAACATTACAAAAGCCTCACACTAGCTTTGTGTGAGGAAATCACAATTTGAATCTTTATTTTTGGTTGCATTATTCTAAATGTGGAATTATTTCTGTCTATTTTGGTCTGTTTCTCCAACAAAGCTATTGTATCAAGGCTTCAAAGACTTGGTAATATTCAAGACATATGGACACTTTTAAGGTGGCTTTTCATTTATAAAGCTCTTTATGAAAAAGAGCATCCAGGATGTTCTGCAATTGTTTGTGTGTGTGTGTGTGTGTGTGTGTGTTTGACAGAAGAAATTAAGTCAGGTGTGGATTGTGGAACAATGTGAGGGTCTCTAAAAAACTCTAACACTCATTTATCTGATCAAAATACAGTAAAAACAGTAAAATTATTAAATACCATATTTATTATAAATTTAAATAATTATTACACGGTTTAGGTCTGCTTATATTTTGTGTTTGAAACCATTTCTTTTTTCCATGATTCTTTGATGAATAGAAAGTTCAAAAGCACCGCATTTATTTTAAATAGTTGTTGTTGTTTTTTTTTTGCAACAATACATCAAATTCTAAATGAATTGATAAATATAATGGATGACTGAATGGTAGTGTAATATATATATGTGCGCACACAGCCAGCAAGCACACAACAAGACAGAGAAAAGAATGACAAGTATGAAAAAAAGATTCCTGTGCTACTTCAACTTCACATGAAGACAGAAATGACCAAAGCCATCACAAATCTACCATTCCACTTTGAGTTCTGTTTTAAGTTAACTTAGAGCAAAAAGATGGAGAAGTAACAGCATAACTATAAAAACATGCAGACTGGAGTTTAAACACTGAGATCAAAAGAATCCTATGACTGCTTTTGGCAGTCATGTAAACTTTCAATCTTGAGTTGCTGAATAGTCCACCAAACTGATTCAAGGGGGGGGATCAAAAACAATGGCTATAGAGGATTTGAAAGCAGCTTCCTCATTCCTCCCTGTAGTTTTGTTAGGAAAATAAAAAAAGTTGAAAGACTATGTTGCCATGACAGCAAAAAGAGAACAAAATGCAGATCTACCTGTGCAAACATGAACAACTGATGACTGCTGAGGCAACAATTAAAATCGTATACTGAATTTCACACTGTTAGAGCAGATGTCCTAATCCACAGGTTTGTCCATCACTAGACAAGGACATAAGGCTACACCCATCGCTTTTACTTATGTGTGAAAGGTCTCTCATTGATGACTCACTCACTGATGCAATAGAAATAAATCACTTTGCAGATCAGACAATTCACAATTCTTGCCACTTGATCCAGAGTAATATCATAAAGACAGTATACCTAGACTAAGTAAACAAACAAACGGTAGGCCTATCTCAGATTTTGTCCAACAATCTGCTTGTCAGATCGCACAATGGCCCATGGGCACCAGCTGCAGAGAGACTTGGGCACGCAGAAAAGAGGAATGAGCAGATGGCGGCCCTGCGTGAGAAAGATGAGGGGAGGGGAACAGAAGATTCAGACAGCAAGGCTCTGGCTCCAGGGGAGGCTGCTCATCGACTCACTGCAGCCCAGGAGGGACGAGA
This sequence comes from Sinocyclocheilus anophthalmus, assembly GCA_018155175.1. Lineage (NCBI taxonomy): Eukaryota > Metazoa > Chordata > Actinopteri > Cypriniformes > Cyprinidae > Sinocyclocheilus > Sinocyclocheilus anophthalmus. The sequence goes on along the minus strand of JADLZN010008306.1, from coordinate 272,272 downwards.
GTGAACAGGCTGCTCAGATGCAGGGAGCTGGGTGGAGACGAGATGACCAGGATGAAGATATGATGGTCAGGAGGTCGGAATGGACTACGAAAACAAGCACGGTGTGACATTCAGTGGTGTCAATGGTATTTCTCCAAGACGTAAACACAAATGTCTGCCAAAAGACTGTATCTACCAGGCCTTTAGTATATAGTTAAACAAAGGCAGTGTTTTAAAATTTAACATTGTTTTTAGCTAAATTAACAGACTTGTGATCATCCTCACATGAACTAGATTTGAGAAACACTTTGTATTATTTTTGAATTACAGAATTTATATATGCATGGCCTGAGACACTGGGAAAGGCTCCAGCATTCCTGCAACCCCACAGACAACGTATATTATAACTAATATATATATATAATAATAATATTAATATGATTTATTATATAGAGTAATGAATAAAATAGTATAAAATATATATAATATATATAAAATACATAATAATTAATAACTATAATATTAAATATAGAATTAATAATATAATAATAGAATATATAATAGAAATAGAATATTCTTACATATAATATAGTATGATATAACTAGTTACTATATTAGTATAGAATATATAATAAATAAAGAAATATAATATCATATAAATAATATTTTATAATCTAATATAAAATTATACATTTATAGTATTATATATTAATATTTATATAATATTATTATTAAAATATTAAATGAGAATACTATATATTATATATAATTATAAATATAAGTTATATTAAATAATAATTAAAAAATATTATATATCATAAATTAAATATTTTAAAATATATATATTTATAATAATAAAATAGTATACATAAGATATAAAATATATATATATGGATATCTATATTATAACTAATATATATATATATGCTACAATATTTCCAGCAGTTAATAAAAAAAGTGGTGTTATGTGACATTAAACAATGGTAGTGGAAGAACAATATCAGTATGAAATATCATCTGAAAAACTATGCAATCTTAGCAGACTATTTACGTAATGATACAGTGGCTGTACAGTAACCCAAGCTGACCAGATCACATCAGAAGGAACGGACCACATTGCCAAAAATCTTACATTATAATGACCAGGTGTGATGCATATGATCATGCTAATCACCACAACATAAATTCTCATTTCTGGATTTAAAACTCTACATATGAATGAAATCACACAAAGGGAAAGAGGTAGAAAGCTCTGGCTTCTAAACCAAGCTTATGTTCCATAAACTGTATTCTATTTTTAATTTTACGCTTTCCAGGACACGTTGTTATAACTTAAATGAGACGGTTTATCTGCAAGACATTAAAATACAAACTCTTAAAAATGATCAATTAATGGAATTGGCACGATTTAAAAACGGAAATAATACAGAGATCTGTTTTTATACAGTCTATGACAGAGACTCAAAGAGAGGTTTCATTAGAAGCAGCACATTAACAGCAGGTGTTTAATGCTAACATATGGTTCAACGATGCTGCAAATTAAGCCCAGGCAAGTTAAATATATAATTACAGACATTCTTATTGACTAAAAAAATAAATACACACATACATACATACATCATACATACAACATACATACATACATACATACATACATACATAAAATATTTTGCAGCAGAAACATGAGAGACTATGGTTGGGTTCTGGTACTTTCATAAGTTTTAACAGTATTTATGGACACCATATAAATGATTAGATAACAAACTAATTACAATGTGCAAAAATGCTCGAACCCGAATAAAATTCCTGCACAAATCTATCCTGACTGACTGTGACATTACCAATGTTCTTCAAAAGTAAAGAAATGAACAACCACTGTTCTTATTTCAGCTGCTGGCTGGCTGTGCTAACAAACAAGCTAGCTAACTTCTGAAAGTTGAGTTTTGTTGCATTTCTAATCTGTGCCGACATGTCATGTCACGTTCTCAAAAGAATTCAGCTACCTTGATCGGCTTCCTCCATCCTGTCTTTGCGGCCTCTTTATGTTGCGAGTTATTCTGATCCTTGTGGTCCCGCGTTCCCACTTCAATCTTGCAAATTTGAGCTCAAAGCTGCCACCGCAACTAGGCTCGGCTCAGGCTGCTGCGCGAGGTGGGGTGGGGTCGTACGTGACGTCAGGACGCACAGCACGTACAGATGTAAACAGAGCGAGACGGGCGCGAGGACCCACCCGAGCTGAAATATTCATTTAGAATCAACGTTAAACGATACGTAACTGAACTGAAGTAAACTAATCGAAATAATCGTTTTATTAACGAGAAATTAATCATTTTATATTTGACAGTTTCATTAAAACCAACCGGCTAATTTAGAAATTACTTTTTACGCCGTGCTCAGGGTAGGTTATAAAATAATTATTGCTCTCTGTGTTGACATAAATAATAAGAAATGTAATGCACGTAGCCTATAATTACAATAGCTGAATGTTAGAATTTATTATAACAAATTTAAATAGACAAATATCGCAAAAAAACTAAAAAAAACCTAGAGACATACGAAATTGCTTGAATTGCTTTAATAAGACAAAAGGATACCAGCAGAGCTATTTATGGGGATAAGCCTGGTCCTTCACGTTCACAGGGTGGGCTTAAAAGTTCCTAATTTACCTACAGTACAGTCAAACAAGACACCCCCAGAGGAAACAGAATGAGGCGCTCATGGCTGGCTTATTAATCGTTTTATGTTGGTAGGCTACTGTAGGGAGTTACGCCACCCACTGGGTGACAGGGTTTAATAATCCTACAGTAAAGTGTATTTTAAACCATTTGTATAATATTCGTTTTGTGTTTTGGGACGTTTCTTGAACCTCCACAGGGACTAGCTACATGCTATTCGACAATTCGACCAAAACTATAAAAATGTTTTCAGCATTAGCATTATGCTGTAAGAACCGCTGTTTTCATCTGTTCTATTTGTCAAAATAATACTAGTAGTTTAAACTCAATTGTGTGTGGGGTTTCAACTTGATTCCCTTCATCAGTAATAAAATCCAAGGTGATCGGAAAAAGTGCAATGAGCGTATCACTGGAGCATGTACCTAGATCCACACTGATTTACTTAATGCACGTTTTTAATGCAGCAATTAATTAAGGCAACTGTATAATTAAACTTGACGCTTTTACTTCAAGTTTCCAGTTTTCTGGATTTACTTAGCCTATTTACATTAGGATTTGTCAAAAAAATGAATACATCTAATTACATCTATGTATCCATGTATGCATGTATATGAATAGGTATATATATATACACACACACAAACACGCACTCATACCTACATTATAAGTACAAATTAAAAGACAATTCAATAAAAACCGTGACCGTAAATTAGTAAAACAATTTTATTCAAGCCAACACAATAATGTATTTGTCCACAAAAAAATACATCATTCAAATTAAAACAGATTAGATTTTTTTGTTAAAATTGTTAAAATAAACGAATGAATATATATATATATACATATAGTGGTGACTCAAGACATTGATATCAAAAAACCAATCCATCCATCTCCGGTCACCACCTGTAAAACACACCTATGCGGGCGCTCATCGCGAGAACATTTATTACTCCCGCGAAACCACCTGTCCCGACCATCACAACTCTAGCCACAAACACGGCTTTAATGTCACGCACAGCGGAGGGCGTGAAAGGGATACAATCACAGCTGGGTTCGAGTCGTGTAGCTCTATAGATGAAAAGCATGCGGGAAATGGGTGCAGTCATCGACACAAAAGACCCCTGGCTGTTCGCCGTCACCCCCATCTTCCTTTAACACGGGCCCCCCTCCTCCCGCTGACCGAGATGCATTGTGGGGGAAGTCGGTGCCATTCGACCTCTGCGGGGCCTGCGCGGACGCAGGCAGAACCCTCAAATTCATTATGCCTTTAAAACCCCTATTTATTTCCGCATAACCTACATACTCTCACCAGGAGGCTGGAGCGCAGAAAAACGGCTCTTTTCATGCGGAACACTTTATTTAAGAGAGTCGCGATCGGATTTTTGTTTTGTTGAGAAAGTGTAGATTGTAATTTATTTGAAGAAAATGTCCGGAGAGCGAAACCGCAGGTCGCTGGCTTTCCGAGGAGGTGGATTAGCCGTCACCGGTGCCAGCGCCGTCGGAGCAGCCAGCTGTGAGGCCCCGGCCTGTCAAGACCGACATCTGAACGGGAACAGACCGGATCAAGCGGACGACAGGGATCTGGGGGCGAAAGGACCATCGCTGGGGAAAGTCGAGGGCGGGGAGTCCGTGAGCGACAGCACGGAGCCGGAGGCAGAGGAGGACGAGGACCCGGAAGGGGGCAGTTGGACAGCGGGGAAAGATGGCGGTGACAGAGGCGTATTAAACAGCATAATGGTGAAAACTGAGAGCTGTAAGTGGGCGACCGGCAACGGCGTGAACCGCGAGGACTGTAGCGCGGGAGAGGCGGAGGAAGCGGCCGCTAGGAAGCCGCTGCTGGAGATGAGACCTCAGACGCTGCTGCTCCAGAAACACTCGCTCTTCCAAGCCTCCTGGCTGCAGGAGTTTCCCTGGCTCAAATTCAGCCAGGAGACAGGGCTGATGTCTTGCTCCTGGTGCCATAACATCGCCACCAACAACAGCGACGAGCTGGTGAAAGGCAGCCGGAATTACAAGCGGGCCTTGCTGCTGAGGCATCACCTGTCCTCGGAGCACGGCAGGAATGACCCGACCAGACAGGTACGTCCACACCGCGGTATAATGACATTAGGAAAGGCGACGGAGCCGACCCGGGCTGTGCTGTTCGGTTTTTAATTAACAATTGTCGATGTTTTTCCGGCTATATTGCAGCGGGAATGCTGTTTTTAAAGCTGTTTAGACGGCTAACAGGTATGTTAGCAGGTTAGCATATGTGAGCTAACTGGATCAGCGCTGTCAGTTGGTGAGATGAGCCTCGACTGGGAGATTAAAGCATAACATTTATTTTCTGTGTTTTTTACGCTCATTTGAAACCTTAAAGAAACTAGACCGCCGATTATAGATGTGTTATCGCGTTTTATATTATAACAATTCTTTATTTACATGCTTTTGTAGTATGATCTATCAGATAATCATTATTAAACAGACCAAAAGTACCATAAAGGCTGTGGCTCAAAATGTATGTCCTCGTTTGCCTGACTGTTTCCTGGATTGCACTGTAATTATCAACCCTGGTTGTCTTGGTTACTAACCTGATTGCTACACACAATGGCAAGGGTTTGACCCTGCTACCTTTGGGGAGCCGCACCCCTTCCCAACCCCCCTCGCTGTAAAAAGTGACCTCTGGCACATCTCACCCTCCCCTTTTAGGGCACCTAAATTAGGGGCCTTGTGTTCGGTGACTCCCCAAGATCCACAGATAGTGTGTGTCACTGGCTATGTTGGGTCAGAGTGAATTATGTCGCCTGTAATGAGAGCAATGCCTGATAAGTGCAGGCCACTGCAACGAGCAGAATAAGATTAGGCTAGAATAAATCATATCATATATCAGCAGCTGAGAAACACCTTTGTGATTATAATGCACTGTAATAGTGAAATTTAATTGATATTTGATACTTCTGCATTCTGTATCCAACGGAACTGTACAATTCCTAGACGTGTCATTTAAGATAAATAGTTATTGATTGATTTTTTTTTTAATGCTTTTGATTCCCTGTCCATTATCAAGCCACAAAATGATTGATTCATGTACTAAATCCTATCTGTTGCTGCCCAGATGATGTTGTGTTACTGGTTTGCCAGTAAAATCCCATAGGATTGTGTGGTATGATAATGTCCAGTCAGTCTAATCAGGGTGACACAAAGTGTTCCTCTAACTCAATTTATACCCCTCACTAATTAGGAAGGAAACGAGGAGGAGAGATTACTGCCGCCTCCCTAGCAACAGAGGGGTTAAGAAGACGCTAGAAGATCTGTTAAGCTTTCCTGTTTAATCACTTTCCTCTGTCAATCAACCTTTTTACAAAATCTTGCTTTTTTGTATAACTGTATGTTATGTAATTTGTGGAGCAAATGTGCTACTGTAAATGGGCCTGTCTCGATAACAACTTTTTGTTGTGCGATATATTGCCCCAGAAATAATTGCGATAAGCGATATTATTGTCATTTTAAAGACCATTTTATGCCACTGAATATATAATCATAATGTAACAGCATAATAATGCAAGAAGGCCTACACACTTCCAAATGACAACAAACTTTTAATTTTTAAGAATATTTAGATCATGGAAATTAAGTATCAAAATATAAGATACCTTAAAAAACCTGAATAAATAGTAAATAAACATTTTCTAACAAAAAAGTGCAAAGTAACAAGTAGAAAAAAATAAAAATGCACAAATAACTTGTATGGAGATTTTTCCATCTACAGATTTTTCCCTGACCTTCTTTTCTCTGTAAATGAAGGGTGCACACTATTGCTGAAAAACACAATCACTACTTAGCAGTCAGATGTCCGTATGCACAAAGGCACAGATCCCTAAACAAGGCCATATCTGCAGATGAAACTTTGTTTGTAGAAGCACTTTTTAAATTTGAACTAGCACCGACTAGGCATAATCTGGTGTTATGTACGAGAATCTGCAAAAGACACAGGCTCAAGTGGAATGTACAAAACATGGTGATATTAATTTTTAAGTAAATATAATGGGCGATATATTGCGTCACCAAAAATTAAGGTCATGTACATATATTGCGCGATAAGTCGATATATTGATTATTGCGACAGGCCTAACTGTAAATACTCTTCAAAATAAAGGCTCCAAAAGGGGGTTGTCACAATGATGCCATAGAGGAACCATTTTGGGTTTCCTTAAAAATCTTTCAGTGAAAATAACTATATATTGTTTCATAGTGAAGAATATTTGAATACTCTGAAGAATCTTTTCCCACTGTAAAGAACCTTTTGGTTCCATGCAATGTAGGTTCCTTAATGGCGTGGGTAGTTCCATGAAGATCCTTTAACATCCATTTTCAATGCTGAAAAGGTTCTTCATATTGGAAAAAGGTTCTTTAAATTATTAAAATGTTCTTCACACTAAGAACAAAAATGGTTCTTTTAAAACTGATCACTGAAAGATTCTTTTAGGAACTAAAGCGGTTTTCTATGGCATCACTGTGAAAACCCAGTTTTGAAACCTTTATTTTTATGAATATGGATTTTAAAGGTTCTTGATGGAATCATCGATGCCAATAAAGAATCATTATATTTAAGAGTGATATGGTCATTGACATCTCAGGAATAAGAGTAGTAGACATGGCGATCACAAGACTATGGAAGTATAGTATCTGTCTTAAAGTAGCCTAATTGGGCAAAACATAAGGACGTCTGCTGTCTAAGTAAAGAAAGGCTGTTCTGATAGGCCACATCCTCCATTAGCCAATTTCATAATTGTGATCTATTATGTTCTTCAGTGCAGCAACTGTCCGTCGTAATGGGCTACATTTCTTCACTGGTCCATATCAAGCTGCTGTAATTGAATTACTGCTAAAGAAGTGTATCTGGGTTGCCTCACTCTCCAGACTAGACTTCACCCTCAAAGTATTTGCCCTCTATTCCCATTATTAGTGAGCTGCAATGAAGACGAGGGTCTCCACCCATGCACTGTCTGCTGTTGTGAGATATGTGTGTATTTGGGAGGGGGGGCTGTTGTGTTGGTGCTGGTGGGGGAGAATTCCCTGGAATTTTGTATCGATGAGCCCTGCTCTTTGTTGAGAGGCCCAGATCCTGGCATTCCCCTCCCACACCTTGGGTCAAGTACACTGCTGCATTGTTCATGCATCTGGATGAGGGGACCAGGCACTGGCCTCAGGGGCTGGGGTGGCTCAGGAAGACTATGCGCAAGGAAAGCAAAACCGCTGTCCCTGTTGTCTGAGGCACAATGTTCCCCTAACGTGCCACTTGTGTAGTGTATTCTCACCGTGGCCCTGGTAGGTGATATAGGCACGGCTCTCTGTTGCTGAAGGCTATGTGTTTAAATTTTGGGGAGCTATTGTTGGTTTACGGTGAATGGAACATGTTGGAAGTGTACAATAGAAAAATGGGTGTTGGCAACTCATCGCCTGAAGAGCTTTAGGTGACTGTCTGTTCAACTGTAGCGCAGGAGAAGGGCAGCGGTATTGGTGGTGGTTGTATAATGTTCCCGTTTCGCGTCAAAATGAAAGTCTGGGGTGAGAAACCAGAGAGAGAAACCACAGCAAGTTTCGTTTATTACACGTTTTTATCAGAAAACACCCCGTTTCCTATTTTCTTTGATGTGTCACATTCTGAATGATGCATTTGTTTCCCTCTATATACACTACCATTCAAAGGTTTGGGGTCGGTAAAATTTGTTAATGTTTTTGAAGGAAGTCTTTGTTTAATTAAAAGTACAGTAAAATGGTAATGTTGTGAAAAATTACAATTCAAAATAACTGTTTTCTATTTCAATTTCTGTTTTAATATATTTTAAAATGTAATTTTTTCTTATGATGGTAAAGCTGAATTTTCAGCATCATTACCCCTGTCTTCAGTAGGGCTGCAACAACTAATCGATAAAATCGATTATTATCGATTATGAAACCACGACAGATTCTCATATCGATTAACTCTGGTCTGCCAATAGTGCCACTCAACGGAGTTTACATACTTGTCCGACTTCAGCCGGTCGCGTCAAATTAAAGCACTGAATTACTTATTTCTATGAACAAAATGCATCTAAAATAGTGGAGGAAACAGATGCTGCAGGAGAGTTACGTGATCCAAGCTACCCAAAACATGAGAATTCTTTATGTAAGCTTTAAGCTGATGCTTTAGCGTAATGGCTTGCCCTGTCAGGCAATTGTACAGATGCGTGTGCGTCCTCAGCGCAAGAAAACTTTCATTGCAATTCAATGAACAAAAAATTTTAATCTTTACTGAACGGAGGGCGCGCGCGTCAGACAGACAGAAAACAGACAATTAATAATCAGCGCAAAAACATTAATTGTGCTGAAATATCTGTTGTTGAAAGTTAAATAAAGGTTTAAATGTCAACATGCATTGCGCATATTTTATGAGAGTAGGAACTGTGAGGGAATAACAGCGTGTAATTGTCTGAATATAAATACCAGAAGCTTCATAACCGCCTTTTACAGGATAAAGAAATGACAATACCGCTTATTCGGGATCCATGGATTGGGTGTGTGTTAACTGACAACTGTGAGGTGCTAAGTGAATAATATTCAATTAATTACAGTGTACACGAAATACCATATAGTCACACACAGTGTCGCGCGATACAGAATCGGCTGAGTAGACATGACTGTGGTCAAAGTGAAATGCGTTCCTGCAGAACATTACTCTTACCTATTGGTTACCACTGAGTTTGTGGTTTTATTCGTCTTTATCATCTTTATTGTTATTTTAATTTTTAATGCAGAGATTTAAACTATATTCACTATATACAATGCTTAACAAATTTATTAAAACAAATTTATGTAAGGTTTTTAACAAATTATGGTTTGTGCCACTGCTGCTCTAAACTAACAGTACTGGTGATTGCCAAAATATTTTTTTAGCTTTCTGTATAGGTTAGTCCTCCAGTTTGTGTAAGCTCTTTAGTAACAGTAGTAGGTTGTTTCTAATGCTATAATATAATTATTGCTGTTATCTATTAAAGAAAGGCAGAAAAAATAGTCAAGCACTTTATAATGTTTTTTCCAGATACCCAATTACAGTCAAAAAGTACTTAAACAATGCCAGCAAGAATGCAAGCTATGAAGGGCACAGGAGGCCATTTTTGTTATGTGAATAAATAAAAGTATTTAGTTATAAATAAATGACAAAAAAATTGTTTGTTTGGAATCGATTAATCGAAAAAATAATTGATCAACTAATCGATTATCAAAATAATCGTTAGTTGCAGCCCTAGTCTTCAGTGTCACATGATCCTTCAGAAATCATTCTAATATGCTGATTTGCAGCTCAAAAAACATTTTTTATTATTATTATTTATATCATTGTTGAAAACAGTTGTGCTGCTTCATATTTTTGTGGAAACTGTGATGCTTATTTTTTCCGTATTTTTTGATGAATTAAAAAGAACAGCATTTATTTGAAATGAAAATCTTTTGAAACATTCTAAATTGTCTTTAGTGTCACTTTTAAAGAATTGAATGCATTCTTTCTAAATAAAAGTTTTTTTGTCTTACTAATCCCAAACTTTTGAACAGTAGTGTAAATGAAATCCAAACATGTCAGGGTTTTGTGAGTAAAAAAAAAATTGTCTGAGAAACACAATTAGCATCAACCATATGAGATCATAATTTTGGCATTTAAAGATATTGTAAAAGTAATGTCTTTTCCTTTCGTGTTTGGTTGTACAGTTTTTACAGGCAAAATGGCTTACAAAAAGAGGGCAAAAATGACCCAGCAGCACAACTGTAGACAAAAACAATAACAAACATTCAATTAAGAAAAAGACCATGTCAAACTGTCACCACAGACTCATTTTGACAGGGTTTAATGGGGGAAATCTTCGAAAAGCATCTGTTCTCTTGCATATGTTACACGTGGCGCATCTGGAAAAAGGATGAACTGAGTGTATATGAGAGAAGAACGAAAGGGAGAGAAAGAAAAACAGGTTAATTCTGGACTAGCATGTCCTGACACCCGCTTTCGACTGCCACCTCATCTGTCCTCTCTTCATAGCTTGGCTTGGCCCACAGTCAGGCTCTCTCTGGATAGATAGAGGCGAACAATAGTGGGGACATTGTGACACCAAAAACAGACGTTCTTTCTCGTCTAACACCCCCGTTCCTCCACCTCATCCTCATTCTTCAAACCTTCTCTTCATTAGATCTGTCTGAACTCAACAGTGCTGCCATTTAAGCTACATTTTCTTTTCTTTGAAATTTCTATCAAAATTTACACATTAAAATCCTTTGCTCACCCTCATGTCTTTTCAAAGCCCTAATACCAAAGTGTAACCCAAAAGGAGATTTTGAAGAGTTTCTCTTTTTACTACAGCTCTCATTCATGCTTGTCATGTCTCTTTTATCTAAGTAACACACAAAAAGCGTTTTTTATACAGGTTTCCCAACCACGCCCATGTCAGCCATTGTTTGTCAAACCGATAGTCCTATACCAAACTCGTATCATCAGTTGAGTCAGTGTTCCTAGATGGGATGCTTAAACAGAGAAATGTTATGAAAGTGCCACTGAGCCACAGTGTTTACACAAAAAAATTGCACACTCGAGCTTTAAATTTCAGTCTTTTCCTCACACAGCTATAATATGACTTCAGAAGACTTGGAATACCCTGCAAATAATGTGGACTACTTGTAAGGTGCTTTTTTGTCATTTTGACAGTTGGTTCAGTAAGGTGTGGGTTCAGGAAGATATTTATTAAACAAAAATTAATACTTTTATTCAGTAAGGATGCATTCAATTGATCAAAAGTTACAGTAAAGACATTCCTAATCTTACAAAAGATTGCTATTTCAAATAAATGCTTTTGTATTACTTTATCAAATAATCGTGAAACAAATGTATCACAGTTTCTACAAAAATATTAAGCAGCTAAACTTTCAACACTGACAATAATAAGAAGTGTTTCTTGAGCAGCAAATCAGCATATTAGAATGATTTCTGAAGGATTGTGTCACAACACTGAAGACTGGAGTAATGATGCTGAAAATTCAGCTTTGCCATCACAGGCATAAATCGTGTATTAAAATAAATTATAATAGAATTTTAGTTTGTAATAATATTTCACAGTATTACTGTTTTACTGTATTTTTTATATTTAATCAAATAAATGCAGCCTCTTTATCAAATTGCAAAGAGCACCGTTAACATTCTTCAAAATATATTTTTTTGTGTGTGTTCAAATGAGTCATACAGGCTTTAAACAACATGACAGTGAGTAAAGGATGACAGGATTTTATTCCAGCTCTGGTTTTGTAATTCCAGCTGTGTTTTGCAGCCTTCACCAATAAGTGTGCTAGGGAATTGTAAGTGCTTTTTTTGACAAAGCTTCAGTGTAGCACTAAAGCAGCAATAGTGAACAATGAGCCTGGAGGAAAGGACTGGCATTGTGTGGAGAAATGGGGTTGCGTTCTCTCTCCTTCTCTCTCTCTCCCTCTTGACTGCTGGTTGGGCCTGCTGTAGCTGGATCAGGCTACAGTAATAACCCCATCTACCAGGACAAGCCCAGCAGTGTGGAGGAGGGGGGCTGGGAAGGCCTCCGCCCTGAGAAATAATCTGAATTACTCCAGCAAAAAAAACAGCTGTGTGGTAGGAGGGGAAAAAATGTAGGGTGGTATAAATTTCTGCATGGATTAGGACATCTGCTTTGCAATCCAGAAATATGTTGTGTAGATTCACTCCCATTGGTAGGTACCAGCCGGTTCTCTCACTTTCTCTCTCTCTCTCTTAATTGTGAGAGCAGATGATGGAGACTTATGGTGGGATGGGATAATGGCCAAATATTTCTCATCTTAAAGAGCATTAACAAGGGCACAGAGCTCACGTCCTGGGGGTGGGGGTTTACCACCGCTGTAGTTCCCACAGTACTGCAGCTTTTGAGCCTGTTCAACCAGTTCTCTAGTTGGAGTTGTCACCGTACACCTGCCCTTCACCTTATGTTTACACTGTAGACTAATGCTGATTGTCATTTTTATTTGTTGTCAATCCACTAGGAGATGGAAAGGCCAGAGGATGCGGAGAGCCTGGAGGTGGAGGACTATAGAAACAAGCCCAATGAGAACTCCTACTGCTACCAGCTGCTACAGGAGCTGGACAAACAGCGCAAGAGTGGTATCCTCTGCGACGTCAACATCCTAGTGGGCGACCAGGTGTTCAAGGCACACAAGAACATCCTCGTTGCTGGGAGCCGCTACTTCAAGACCCTCTACTGCCTGACGAAGAGTGAGAACTGCGACCAAACTACCATCACGCACTTGGATGTGGCGGCTGTACAGGGCTTCTCCGTCATCCTGGACTTCCTGTACTCCGGCAACCTCTTGCTCACCAGCCAGAATGCCATCGAGGTGATGTCCGTGGCGAGTTACCTCCAGATGACCGAAGTGGTCCAGTCCTGTCGCGCCTTCATCAAAGATGCTCTTAACATCAGCATCAAGCAGGAAGCCCCTGATTCTGTGGTGGTTGACTACAACAAGCGGCGGACGGTGGCGAAAGATTGCCAGAGTGCCGACAAGAAGCCCAGCAACTTCTGGGCCACCAGCATCCTGTCCAAGCTGTCCATCAAGGCCAGTGGGCAAGTGAAGGATGAACCCAGCGACGTGGAGGTGTCCGGGGGAGAAGGCTGTGCTTTGGGAAGTTCCGGTTGGGGAGGAGAGAACTCGTCAGAGTCTACGGAGACGGAGCCACAGGGTCCGGGGCCGGTGTTCGTCTGGAACGAGCCGCACCCTGGCACTGGGGTTGCTGTCAAGAGAGAGGTGCATCCTGAGCCGGGCAGCGGAAGGGTTAAAAAACAGGCTGCCAAGCGCTTTGTGTACAATATCCCACCTGAGCCGGAAGAGGGTTTTGACGAGGGCATGTTCATCCAACCATCTGCCTCCTACACCAGAGAGGACTTCTCTTACCTCTCAGAGAATGCCGGTACGTTACCCATCATGCCTTTCTTTCCTGTTCAGGTACCAATTCAAATGGTCACAACTAGGGCTGCACGATATATCGAAATTATCAAAATATTGCAATATGCATATCGCAAGGGCGTGCGATATCTGAATAATTTTAATAATAGGCTACTTAAATCAAAATGTTGCAAAAGGTCAAAGTTTTAGTTCGACGCATATAGCAGAGAATTGCTTGACGTTAAAAAGAGTTAAGTGCAATAAGTTACAGAAAACAACTCTTTGCTGTCTCGTCTTGCTGACTCACACCTGAAGCATGTGCACAAGCCGCATCTCGCGCAGCATCTCTTCAGTTCTGCCACACACGTGCAAAGCCGATTTCCAAAGAAATCAGAGGTGTATCATTATACTGGATCCGTGCAGTCGGATTTAAAGGGACAGCAGCCTATAAATACGTGCTGCTGAATATGTCACTAATGTTAATCAAACAACAAAACAGCTATAACAAAGATTAATCTCAATTTAATTCATACAGTGAACACTATGCAGTGTTTTTGTTCACTTAATTATTAAATTTCTGTACTTGAATACTACTGTTTATATTATCTATGCTGGTAAATTGTGTAATTTCCTTTTTATTTTATTTATTTTATTTTTTTTTACTGACTGTTCACTTGCCTTTAATCTTGTTTGAACTTTCTCAGACTATAGTTTTTGCTGTGGTATATGAAGAAGTACTTAAAGTGTATGGAAAGCAAAGTTACAATGATACAAAATTAGTGTCATTCATTTTTTTTCATTTGTATGTTCACACTGATGTTAAAATGACATTTCCTGATTTGTGACATTACTTTTTATGTAATGCTAAAACACTGCTGGTCACTTTCAGAAGTTGTAGTGATTCTTTCTTTTCCGAGAAAGAATGTGAAAAGAATTGGTTATATAATTTTAATTTTTAAATATTTTTAAATATAATTGAAATTGATTTTACACACATTAAGCAATATCGTATCACATATCGAATATCGCATTATTTAACAAGGTATCGCATTTTTCTTCAATATCGCACAGCCCTAGTCACAACTATTTTATGTGTCATTAAAAACGCACCCAGCAGCAAATGAAAAAAAAATGTAATTTCCTTGTGTGCTGGAAGTGTCTGTTGAGCTCTTTCAGGTCATGGGAGTTTGGTTATTTAAATAATGTTGCTGCCCTTTTATGTAGACTCATCAGCATACTCCAGTGCTGTCATTAGGATTGTCATGACAATGGTGTTTTAGACGCCTCTCTCTCACACTCACACAAAATCTAGTATGCATTACTGTGAAGCTTTTGGTAGTAGTATAATCAGTGTTTGTCAGAGGCAGAATACACAGCCTTGAGGAAGTCATGTCATGTTCCAAACAGCATGTTATCATACTACTAGCACTACTTGTGAATTTGATATGCTGAGTACATACCGTGCAAATGGTTTACATTCGACTGTAAATTTCCATACAAGTTGATTAGAAAAATGGCACATATTTGGGAATGCGATTAGATCTTAGGTTGTTTACATCAATTTGAATATGGTTATGCAGTGTCTAACATATTGTGGACTGTATTACAAACAGCATGCTGTATACAGTATGTTATTTTGTAGTGGGCCTGATCAAAGCCTGTGTATATATATACTGGCGTTGCTATGAATAGGAGAAAGTGCAGTACGCAATATGGCAGAAAATGTACTGCCTTCTAAATAAAAGAGCCAGTTGCCAGCTGGTAATGGTGGTGCATCACTGCAGCTGCCATTTAACGCTTTGCTTCCCATAGAAGCAGACATCCTGAGACTGCCACTTTGGACTGCATGTGTGCATTTGCGGAACCAACCTGAAATGTATTACATTTTGCCATTATTTGAGCATAAAAAACTATTTATGACACCGATAAAGTTCAGTTTTATTGCTTAATTGAAGTATGTTATTTATGAGCTTGGCAACACAAGTCAACGTTAAAATCAAAATCAGCCTTTTTAATTTATTAATAATTAATGGTTAGTTTTACTGTGCAAGATTGATTAATGCATGTTAAAAATTATATCTGTCTTCATAATCTTTTAGCAAAATGTAACTTGCTCTGCATCAAGGCTGCTTAAAGGGATAGTTCACCCAAAAATGAAAATTCTGTCATCATTTACTCACCCTCATGTCGTTCCTAACCTGTATGAGTTGCTTTCTTTATGTTGAACACAAAAGAAGAACTTTTGAAGATTGCAGGTAATCAAACAGTTGGTGGTTGCCATTGACTTCCATAGTAGGGAAAAAAAATACTATGGAAGCCAATGGCAACCACCAACAAAATTTCTTCTTTTGTGTTCAACATAAAAAAGCAACTCATACAGGTTTGGAACGACGTGAGGGTGAGTAAATGATGACAGAATTTTCATTTTTGGGTGAACTGTGCCTTTATGTTTCAACCAATGGGTGCCAGAAATGTTTAAGGACTCATGTAGCTCTTTTGATTGCAAACTCTGGTATAAAATGCCCATATTTCGCAATCCAAATTCCCATGCTACATTTTTTCTCCTACATTATATCGTTTCCATACAGTCAAGATGAAGTGACATTCTGACAGTTTTTACAGCTCACACACTGTAGGTGTTGATTTTCCTGTGTATTGTAATTGTAAAGGAGTGTTACAAGGATTCCTAGCAATTCCTGAATGATGATTTATTTTTTCCCCCACTCAGCTGATGTACAAAACATTAGCTGATATGTTGTTACATCCTTTCTTTTCAAGCGGGAATGTACTAAATAATAATACTAAAGCACATTCTTACCCATGTGCACACGCACACACGTCTAAACCTTCAGCTGAGGCAGTCGGCCAACCAGGGTCTTGCATCGTGATCGCTTCAAGGCCACAAGACCATCTTCCCTTTTTAATTAGAGTGGCCAGTCCTTTTTCTTCTACCCTTATTAAGGGAGTGGGCCCTCCCTTCACCTCATACCACAGAAACCAGCATAATCTCTAGCCTGCCGCCGAGCTGTCATGTTTCAAACTCTCTGCCCCCATGAAACAGAGCGGCACGTCGTGGTATAGTATCATGTCTTAAGTGGCACGGTTCTGAGAAGAGGCTTTCTCTCGCTGTCGTTGACTCCTCTAATGCAGGATAATGAAATAAAGCGGGGGAGACGTTCTACCCTCAGGCTTCCTAAACGCCCTCAAATGCACTTGGGTCATATTCCTGAGGGCACTTAAATGTGCTGAGCTGACGGCTCACACCTGCAAAGACTAGTGTCTAGTCATTGCCTACACATGCTTACGTACTCGCCTGTGTACTTGCGTCCATGTTGACTACCCACTTCCTTTTTCACACATTGGGCTTTTTTCGTGAAGGGGAATGTTGCTTATTGCTTAAACTATGGGGGTAGAATTGTTGCTTAATTCCAAATAAATAGATTATGATCCACAAATAAATAGAATGAGATCCACAAATAAATCTTAAAGTTTCACAAACATGAATTAAATTCGCAAATAAATAAAATGAGATTTGCAAATAAAAAACATATTCACAAATATATATTTATGTCACAACCACAACTTTGCCTGGCATTTATTTGTAAATCGCGTCCTGTGCATTTGTAGATAGCTGCACTCATTTGTGAATCGCGTCCTGTGCATTTGCGAATTGTGAAACATTTCTTGCGTCAAGACGTGCTGACAATCCACAAATACGTGGACTCCACCCACCGTCTACTCAAGCCAATCAGATAACAGCCACATTCGCTGACCAATCGTAGCACGATCTCGCTATAGCCAATCACGTTTTGCTTTTCAATCAGGGCGGTCTCGTCCTGAGATAATTTCATTCATCTGCATTGGCTCAAATAGGCCATATAAGGGCCATACAATGGGTACAGTAAAAGATGTTTAAAACTGGATTTCTTTAGACCATTAGACTGTGTATCATGCCAAGCCACAGTATTTTATGTTACGTGCCTTTGAAAATGCCAGAGAAACAGTGTGTGATGAAGTGTAGTAGGTTAGACTAGTGCGTGTGCGCATTTACAGTGCTTTCTTTCACTGTATGATTCAGTTTATTAAAATACATTTCGAATGATCATAAAATTCAAGATATGGGAGCAGAAAATATATAAATGTATGTAATTTTATATAGTTTATATAAATATCATTTATATATCATTGTCGTTTCTTTTCTCAAAAAATCAACATGATTTCAAATGTGAAGTTAAAATTATGTGATATTAATATACAGTTCAATAAACAAAAACAAGACGGTGTTTCGTTTCTGAATGAATCAACCATTTAAATGATTCAGTTCAATCGCAATGAATCGAACATTGACTTGCCCACTACTGGTGGTTTAATTTTCCATTTTATCTTTTTAATACTTTTCAAATGTCAGTATTCGACGTTTTATGTTTAATATATCAAAACTTTATTTATGCATTTGTAACTGCAGGTTTAAGCATCCCATGTCCCTCTGAGCTGCATTAAACAGTGTGACATCTAAATGTCACTTCAGATGCAACTTGTTTCCTCTGCATTGTAAAGATTAATTTCGTTGATATTTATACCATTTGTTTGGTAACAGCCCAAATGTCTTATTATTCTAATTCACTGATTTAAATGTAAGAATTTGACTCAAAAAGATGATGCACACTTTAAGAAAAATGGCTTTATAAATGTAAAAATGCTTTTAAAATGTAATATATATATATATATATATATATATTTAAGCTTATTGGTAGATCAATTTCTATTACTGCTGTGACCACCACAGAATATAAAAAACTTCATACATCGTTAGATCCAAAGAGCAGCTCATATACATCGACTTGACTGAAAAACTGGGAAATGCTGTTGGCTGTTGCGTGACGGCAATTTAACCTATTACACAAACAAATGTTTATTATGAGGTTGAGTTCAGTTATTTATTAGTCAGTTACTTATTGGCACTTTTATTTCCATATTGAATAAATGACGCTTTCATATCGCGTTTGAATCCAGTATAGTGTTGTTCCCATAGCCGTGATTTAAAGCACTGTTTCTCTGGCATTTTCAGATTCATGTAAAATATAATACTGTGGCTTGGCATGATACACAGTCTAATGGTCGAAACGAAATCCAGTTTTAAACATCTTTCACTGTACCCATTGTATGGCTATTTGAGCCAATGCAGATGAATGAAGTTATCTCAGGACGAGACCGCCCTGATTGTAAAGCAAAACGTGATTGGCTATAGCGAGATCGTGCTACGATTGGTCAGCGAATGTGGCTGTTATCTGATTGGCTTGAGTAGACGGTGGGTGGAGTCCACGTATTTGTGGATTGTCAGCACGTCTTGATGGAAGAAATGTTTCACAATTCGCACATGCACAGGACGCGATTCACAAATGCGTGCGCCATCTACAAATGCACAGGACGCGATTCACAAATGCGTGCGCCATCTACAAATGCGCAGGACGCGATTCACAAATGCGTGCAGCTATCTACAAATGCACAGGACGCGATTCACAAATAAATGCCAGGCAAAGTTGTGGTTGTGACATAAATATATATTTGTGAATATGTTTTTTATTTGCAAATCTCATTTTATTTATTTGTGGATCTAATTCTATTTATTTGTCAGTATGTTTAATGTTTGTTAATCTCTTTGCATTTATTTATGGATCATAATCTATTTATTTGGAATTAAGCAACAATTCTACCCCCATATTAAACCCTGTCAGTTTAACAAAATAATGAAAATTATGTGATATATACATGGTGTATTTCAATAATTCAACTTTTAATTTCAAATATTAAAATAATTTGCCATATGTATTTAAAACATTTTTATAAGCACTCATAGTATATAAATGTTACATTTATAATAATTATATTATAAATATCATGGGTAGCCCTGCTCACTGAGAAATCTCATTGTTTCAAAATCTTCCCATGTTTATATCCACATAGCTCTACATCAGATATGTTTTAATTAGCTGCAGTTCTGTCACACATTGTTATTTTAGTTTTACATGTATACTATTTTATAGTATTTATTAATGGTAGGAATTGGCTTTTATTTTTGTACACTCAGAAAAAAAGTACAAAAGCTGTCACTGGGGCGGTACCTTTTCAAAAGGTACACGTTTGTACCCAAAGAGTCCATATTGGTACCTTAAAAGTACATATTAGTACCTAAAAATACAAAAGTGTATCTTTGAAAGGTACTGGCGCAAGTGACAGATTTTTTTAAATATTTCTTTTTAACTTTAATCTATTTCAATTGTATTAATTTTAGTACTTAAACTTATTTGAGTTATTTTCCACAACAACATTTCTAATTTCCATTTAGGACTTTATTTCATTATTTTATTTATTTCATTTCCATTTAACTTTATTTCTGTTAATATTAATTCAACTACTAATAGTTTTAGTTTTCATTTATTTCAGTTTAAGTAGTTTTAGTACTTCAAATTTATTTGTTAGTTGCCAAGGAAGCATTTCTAATTTTTGTTTAAGTTTAAGTTTTCATTTGTCTAATATTTATATTTTATTTCATTTGAATATTCATTTGATATTTATTTCAATTAATAATAATTGTTTTAGTTAACAATAACAACACTGGTGTCACGTCATGTTGCACTTTCACTTTCGGTGTGGGCAGACAAATTACTTTTCGATAAAACTTTGTGTTGCGCTTGGATGAGCCCTGTCTGTTCTCTCTCACACATCACACAGCAGGATCCGTCACCATAAATGCTTGAGTTCTTTCCAAACAGGATGGTTGAATTGTTGATTTTCAGCAGTGACACACTCGACTCACACACTCCACACACACACACACACACACACAAACCCACACTCACCCCGTTTTCCTCTTCTGAGGTGCAGCGCTTCCAGGGGCCGTCCCACCCTAATCCTGCTAATGCAGCCCAACTATCTCTGCCATTCCAAATATTGACCCAGGCAGAGTGGACCCACTGCAGATGTACTTACAATGGGATCTGACGGCTTTGGCCCGCCTGCCTGCTAATCCACAGTGTGTAAGATGATCACTGTTAGGGCTTCACCCATTTATTTACACATCATATCTCCTCTGTACACCCATACAGACACACATTTATAGTTGCTTCCTTATGCAAAGTCGTGATCTTTACAAATAGAACCACATTGCAACCCTTTACATTGCGAGTAAATCACTCGCATATGCGACTAAATCTTCACTCTGGGTGACTAAATGATGTCTAATATTAGCCAATGGCTAATAAATTCTCAGATTTTCCGACCCCATGGTTCAGTACGCATGTGATTCGCTGATTAACTGTTAAGTTTAACCATCATAGAGTGAAAGTTTACCATTTGCACATGTTTTGTCTTGCCAGTTTACACATTCAAGCAGTTTTAACTTGCACACTTTTTTCTGTGCGCACACACGCAGAGAGAGAGATAGGGCGGCGATTCCGACACGTTGTTGCCCTCTTTCACCATACACAAAGTTAGGTTAAAATATCCGCCTTTGCAGTATTCTCGTAAACACCGTCGGTTATGTCTTAAGTTAATGTAAACAGGTGAGAAAGAAACCGGATGTGTCCGTGCATTTGGTCTTAAAGAGACAGCAGCCAATAAATACCGGTTTCTGTCTGCTAATCAAATAACACCACAGCTCTAAAAAAGATTAGTCTGTATTTAACTTGTGCAGTGAGCACTATAGTGTTAAACTTAATTATTACATTTCTGCACCTAAATACTGATATTTGTAACTGATTTTTTGTTTTCATCTATGCTTGTATTTGTTCTTGTTTTATTACTAACTTTATTAGTTAAGCTAGTAGTTTTGCAGTGGTATAGAAGTACTTAAAGTAAGCTTTCACTACATTTTTTTTTTTTGCTGATCCAAAAAATGATCCGATCCGTGACTCAAAATCCGTAATATGATCCAAACCGTGAGTTTTGTGATCCGTTGCATATCATATTATAATGCTTGACTGACTGATGTTAAGAGTGACTTTCAGATATTTAAGAAGCTCAGTCTGGCGAGTAAACAAAAAAAATTTACTAGCCAATAGCGATTCAATTGCCAAGGTGTCCGTAAAGGGTTGAAAGTATACAAAAATATAAATCAAGGCTTTATCCTGATTGGTGAAGCGAACGTAATGCCGTTCACACTAAAATCGATCACTATATTAGCATCCACGCCACCGCACCATAATAGACTTTGTTTATTAAAAGCAGGATGCATTCTATCGGCTGGTTATATATATATATCTATATATATATATAGATATATATATATACATACAGTTTGGTCTGAAAAAGTGTTGGCCCCCTTCCTGAGTTCTTATTTTTTTTGCATGTTTGTCAAACTTTAATGTTTCAGATCAAACAAATTTAAATATCAGTCAAAGATAACAAGTAAACACAACATGCAGTTTTTTAAATTAAGGTTTTTATTATTAATGGAAAACAAAATCCAAAACTAAATGGCCCTGTGTGAAGTGTTTGCCCCCATGTTAAAACTGTGGTTTATCACACCCGAGTTCAATTTCTCTAGCCACACCCAGGCCTGATTACTGTCACACCTGTTCGCAATCAAGAAATCTCTTAAATAGGACCTGTCTGACAAAGTGAAGTAGACCAAAAGATCCTCAAAAGCTAGACATCATGCCGAGATCCAAAGAAATTCAGAAACAAACGAGAAAGAAAGTAATTGAGATCTATCAGTCTGGAAGAGGTTATAAAGCCATTTCTAAAGCTTTGGGACTCCAGCGAACCACAGTGAGAGCCATTTTTCACAAATGGCAAAAACATGGAACATTGGAGAACCTTCCCAGGAGTGGCCCGCCGACCAAAATTACCCCAAGAGCACAGCGACGACTCATCCAAGAGGTCACAAAAGACCCCACAACAACATCCAAAGAACTGCAGGCCTCACTTGCCTCAGTTAATGTCAGTGTTCATGACTCCACCATAAGAAAGAGACTGGGCAAAAATGGTCTGCATGGCAGAGTTCCAAGACGAAAACCGCTGCTGAGCAAAAAGAACATAAAGGCTCGTCTCAGTTTTGCCAGAAAACATCTTGATGATCCCCAAGACTTTTGGGAAAATACTCTTTGTACTGACGAGACAAAAGTTGAACTTTTGGAAGGTGTGTGTCCCATTACGTCTGGCGTAAAAGTAACACTGCATTTCAGAAAAAGAACATCATACCAACAGTAAAATATGGGGGTGGTAGTGTGATGGTCTGGGGCTGTTTTGCTGCTTCAGGACCTGGAAGATTTGCGTTGATAAATGGAACCATGAATTCTGCTGTTTACCAAAAAATCCTGAAGGAGAATGTCTGGCCATCTGTTCGTGACCTCAAGCTGAAGCGAACTTGGGTTCTGCAGCAGGACAATGATCCAAAACACACCAGCAAGTCCACCTCTGAATGGCTGAAGAAAAACAATATGAAGACTTGAGTGGCCTAGTCAAAGTCCTGATCTGAATCCTATTGAGATGCTGTGGCATGACCTTAAAAAGGCGGTTCATGCTCAAACCCTCCAATTTGGCTGAATTACAACAATTCTGCATAGATGAGTGGACCAAAATTCCTCCACAGCGCTGTAACAGACTCATTGCAAGTTATCGCAAACGCTTGATTGCAGTTGTTGCTGCTAAGGGTGGCCCAACCAGTTATTAGGTTTAGGGGGCAAACACTTTTTCACACAGGGCCATGTAGTTTTGGATTTTGTTTTCCCTTAATAATAAAAACCTTCATTTAAAAACTGCATGTTGTGTTCACTTGTGTTAGCTTTGACTAATATTTAATTTAGTTTGATGATCTGAAACATTAAAGTGTGACAAACATGCAAAAAAATAAGAAATCAGGAAGGGGGCCAACACTTTTTCACACCACTGTACATACACTTTTCATCAGCTGGAAAAAAATATTCTAAAAGAGACTCCAGTGCATATCATTCCTCTATCGTTATCAACTGTGCTATTCCTTTAAAATTTAGGAGGATTTTATATCCTATATCCTAGCCTATATCTTTTTAGTTATAATTATCGTCCTTGTTGTGAATGGGCCTTAAGCCTGGAAAGTATAGCAACTTCGAATACCTCACCACAGTGTTGCAAACGCTAATGTCAGTTCTCAAAGGGAGGGATTGTTTTCGTTTATGCTAATACCTGCAAACACCATTTGCGTACTTGCATTTAGACACATTTCGGACAACAGCGATGTGTAGCTACTAGCTAGACGCATTCATGTACTTGTGTAATTGAGTATATTTCAGGTCTAAAGCCCTGTTCACACCAAGAACGATAACTATAAAGAAATCGATATTAGCGTCCACACCAGCAAACGATATTGTCTGTTTATTCTAAGCGCACGTGCGTCTGCCGCTTTAAATTCTTGATCTCGTTACAGCAGGATGTATTCTGATTGGCTGTCAATTTTTTTTATCGTTCATCAGCTGGAGAAAAATCATTTTGAAAGTGATTCCAACGATATCATTTCTCTTTGTCTTTATCATTATAGTTGTGGTGTGGACTCTGCTATTCTTTAATATTGAGAACGATTTTTAGAACTATATCTTTATCGTTATCTTTATAGTTATCGTCCTTGGTGTGAATAGGCCTTAAGAGGCAATGTAGTGTTTCCTTGGGGGGTTGAGCTCAGTCTTAGCACTTAAAGTGTGGGGTTGGTTAAAACCTTGAGCCCATTTACCACCAATCTCTCGGATCTGGCCTAGCAGGTCTCATCCAGCCTAGTGTAAGATTCCCAGCGAGAAGAGTCTCGCCATTTGCGCAGTTCGATTTCTCGCCTTGAGCAGTCTTATGACTCAGGCCTGGCCATTAAGAAATAGATGGAAGTTAATCGTTAACCATTTTAAGTACCAGCAAGCCCGTAGTAACAGACTGAACTTTAATTTTCAGCCTGTCAACTCCAACGAACAGCACAGCTGCTGTCGGGCCTTTTTTAGCCCTCAAGGTGGTGTTTAGCGCCTCAATTGAATTCCCGGGCGATCTGGCTCTTGTCACCCCCTTAGCAACCTGCTTGACGACCCTTTTGTTTTTGCCCATTTTGGCTCAAACAAAGCTGGATCCCACCCCAATCCCACAAGCTGTAGTACAGGCAGCTCTGGTCTAAATTGTCACAAGACACCGCTCTCGTGAGAGCTTGAGTGTTGGGATGAATCTTTTCAGAAGCGAAAAACAGAGATTGCAATTTCGACTATACAGTAGTTTCCTCCCAGATAAACAATCAGGCTGTTTCTGGATGTTAGTTTTGAGAAGAGGAATGGTGGCTAGAAGGAAAGAGTTCCTGCTTTTATAGAGCTTGTTTATCAGTAGAAAATTGCATTAGATTAATATAGTTATGACTTCTGGCATGTGGTTTCCATAGCAACTGGCACACTTTCATAGCATGCTTTTACTATTTTGGTTTTCCAGAGTGACATACATACTGAGGGTACATACTGGCACTTATACATGCTAATTTTCTCTCTAAGCCACACAAAGCCACTTTTTGCATGTCACAATGTTGCAGAACTGACAATTAGAGCTGATAACACGAATGGAGAAAATTCTGCCTCTGACGAGACGAACTGCATCTGCTGGCTTGGCAAATCTCATGCTGAATTGTTTATATCTCAGGAACTGGTGTGAAAAGTGCTGAGAATCTTTTTGTTCGTGTGGTTTCTCTAGGCGAAGCACCCGAAAACACCCTCAATAAGCTGAAGTGTCCCCACTGTAACTACATTGCCAAGCACCGACGAACACTAAAGAGACACCTGATCATCCACTCGGGCGTGCGTTCCTTCAGCTGCGACATCTGCGGGAAGCTGTTCACTCGCCGAGAACACGTCAAGAGACATTCCCTGGTAAGACTGAAACACAACTTTTTGTATGTGAGTGAATCTCAGAAAAACCTTTCACCTTAACATCTAAAGAATAATTATTTTCAAGATAACTTATTTTAAACCACTTTAAACCTCGAATTTGTGCATTGTGACAATTTTCATGGCAATTGAGCATAGTGTTTTCCAAATTCCCCTAAAAATTATTAACACGATATTAATTTTAATTATATATATATATATATATATATATATATATACAGTGGGTACGGAAAAGTATTCAGACCCCCTTAATTTTTCACTCTTTGTTATATTGCAACCATTTGCTAAAATCATTTAAGTAAATTTTTTTCCTCAATGTACACAACATCACCCTATTGACAGAAAAACACAGAATTGTTGTCATTTTTGCAGATTTATTAAAAAAGACAAACTGAAATATCACATGGTCCTAAGTATTCAGATCCTTTGTTGTGACACTCATATATTTAACTCGGGTGCTTTCCATTTCTTCTGATCATCCTTGAGATGGTTCTACACCTTCATTTGAGATCAGCTGTGTTTGATTATACTGATTGGACTTGATTAGGAAAGCCACACACCTGTCTATATAAGACCTTACAGCTCACAGTGCATGTCAGAGCAAATGAGATCATGAGGTCAAAGGAACTGCCTGAAGATTTCAGAGACAGAATTGTGGCAAGGCACTGATCTGGCCAAGGTTACAAAAAATTTTTCTGCTGCACTTAAGGTTCCTAAGACACAGTGGCCTCCATAATCCTTAAATGGAAGACGTTTGGGATGACTAGAACTTTTCCTAGAGCTGGCCGTCCGGCCAAATTGTGCTATCGGGGGAGAAGAGCCTTGGTGGAGAGGTAAAGAAGAACCCAAAGATCAAAGTGGCTGAGCTCCAGAGATGCAGTCGAAAGATGGGAGAAAGTTGTAGAAAGTCAACATCACTGCAGCCCTCCACCATTCGGGGCTTTATGGCAGAGTGGCCTGATGGAAGCCTCTCCTCAGTGCAAGATACATGAAAGCCCGCATTGAGTTTGCTAAAAAACACCTTAAGGACTCCAAGATGGTGAGAAATAACCATCTGGTCTGATGAGACCAAGATAGAACTTTTTGGCCTTTATTCTAAGCGGTATGTGTGGAGAAAACCAGGCACTGCTCATCACCTGTCCAATCCAGTCCCAACAGTGAAGCATGGGGTGTAGCACATACTGTGGGGGTGTTTTTTTCAGCTGCAGGACATGACGACTGGTTGCAAATCGAGGGAAAGATGAATGCTAGCCAAGTACAGGGTATCCTGGACAAAACCTTCTCTCCAGAGATGCTCAGACCCATCCTGGTTGGTCCCGAAGGTTTACCTTCCAACAGCCATGACCCTAAGCACACAGCTAAACTAATGAAGGAGTGGCTTCACAACAACTCTGTGACTGTTCTTGAATGGCCCGGCCAGAGCTCTGACTTAAACCCAATTGAGTATCTCTGGATAGACCTAAAAATGGCTGTCCACCAACAGTTCTGTCAGGTTGGAGAGGATCTGCAAGGAGGAATGGCCGAGGATCCCCAAATCCAGGTGTGAAAAACTTGTTGCATCTTTCCCAAAAAGATTCATGGCTGTATTAGATCAAAATGGTGTTTCTACTAAATACTGAGCAAAGGGTCTTAATACTTAGGACCATCTGATATTTCATTTTTCTTTTTTAATAAATCTGCAAAATGTCACGCAATTCTGTGTTTTTTCTGTCAATATGGGGTGCTGTGTGTACATTCATGAGGAAAAAAAATTAACTTAAATGACTTTAGCAAATGGCTGCAATATAACAAAGAGTGAAAAATTTTAAGGGGTCTGAATCCTTTCCGTACCCACTGTATATATAACATATTATAAGATAATAGATATAATATATTATAATCTATATATATATATAATATACATTCACTGCCTACATTTTTTTTTACGACTAGAATATCTTTTGTATGTTACATACATTTTAAATATTATTTAAATATTTATTTTATTTTACCAACACATAGTTTTAAAATCTACATTAATATATATATATATATATATATATACACACACACACACCCACAACACACTCATATAAATATAATATATAACTATAATATTATGAATAGAATAGAATAAATGTATAGATACCTATAGTATTATTTTTAGTTTAATTACACCAGGGGACCAGAAATGCTTAATTCGAATGTTCCTAAGAATGTTCAATGCATAATATAATGTATTTTTTATTTCTTTTGATTTTGAGGTGGCATGACAGACATTCTTTACAAGTTTTGTGATACTCACCCACAGACTGTTTTCACATCTCACAATACTCACTAATATAATATCTTGCTTCACTCACTAATATCCCCCATTCATTACATTCATTTGCAGGTTCACAAAAAGGATAAGAAATACAAGTGTATGGTATGCAAGAAGATCTTCATGTTGGCGGCCAGTGTGGGCATACGGCACGGCTCTCGGCGATACGGCGTGTGCATGGAGTGCGCCGACTCCCACCAGGGCACGCAGGACCTGGAATTCGCCCGCGACGAAGACTTTGATGAGGCCGGAGAGGGAGACGAGGACATGGAGGCCGAAGGGGAGGAGCCTAATGAGATTGACCAATCCAACTGCGAGGGTGATGCGGATGCCACCCCCGAGAAGGACTAATTAAGACAAAACCTGGTAGAGAAATGAATCAAAATGCAAAGAAAAAAAAATAGCTGGGTAACAATCAACAATTCCAAAGTGCTATCAAACCTCTTTGTTGCACGTGAAGTTATGACAAAGATATATGTAGATTTGTTAGAGAGGGACTCCAATATTTAAAGATTGTTCTGTGTGTCAGAGTCTGGGCTGTGTGCCTGTCAGAGAAAGAGGTATAATGATATATAACAAAAAAATCAGGTTTTTCTGTGATGTATTTTTTTTCTTTTGTAGGGGATGAGGGTGTACAGCGTTTCTGAGTTATAATAAGCCAATCATATTAAAAGAAATAATAATTATTTAATTTATGAAGAAAGATATTATGGTCTTATGAAAATTATAGAATTCGTTTTTTTTTTTTTTTTTTATGTACGTCTACTTATTTTCAGTTCATAACTGCGCTTCCTGACAGATCTGATCGTATATTGCTCAGAGGAGGAGCTCGACAAAGAAAGAGCATTATAGAAATTCCGCCTACAGGAAGAGTTTTTTGTGTGTGTTTCCTTTCTAGTTAAATGTTGTCATGAAATTATATATTTTCCTTTTCCCTGCACAAGTCTTGGAACCAAAAATCTGTTTTGTGACTCTAATTGACCACAGCCATATTTATGATTAAGTTATATGGGGCTGTTAGATCGTGCCAAGCAGAACGCACACCGAGATTTTTTGCAGGACACAAACTACTGAAAATGCTGAGAAAACACAAAGCAGAGAAATATAAGAAGGAAAGAAAGAAAGAAAAAAATGATAAAATATAAGGGGAATATATTATTGCTAGCTTTATTTGAATCACAGCATCACAGTAACACTTTATAAAGCATTTTGACATTCACTTAAAGCTTGAATTTTGCCAAATGATAGAAACGTTTGGTGCTGTAATGCTTTTATTTTGATTATTATTTTTAAATACTGGACCTACAAGCTGTATATGATGTTAATAATCGTAAAGCCTACTCAACTCAGTTATACTAATCCGCTTTGTATTTTACACTGTTGTGCTAAGGAGCCTATCAGGTATGCTTTTCTGTTTTTAACATCTTTTCTATGAAATGCACATACACACACATACCATTTGTTGTTGTTAAAGCTACTGGCAGTACTTGTACAGATGGAACAACCTGATGTTGTTGACCCTCCTGAGTTGGTTCGTGGTACTGATCTTACTTTGAACAACCTGTACCGTTTTTGAAGAATGCAGATGGAAAGAGGTGGTTTGCAAAAGACTCCCAAACATTTGTTTTGGTCCCCTGTAACATTTTCGATCATTTCGGTTTCGTTTATTTGGACTTCGTCGTGTGTCTGCTGAGTGGAAAACACTTTGCTTGTGCTGATGTAGAGTGGAAGGTCTATGGAAGTACATAGACGGGCACTTACTGTTCTGCGTTTGATAATTTCTTATTTCCCCAAAGCCGGTCTGGATGGAAATAAATTGAAACTGTTGTGTTTTATTCCATACGGAGCTTTATTTTGATTTTTTTTGACATTTCATTATTTAATGCTATATAAACTATATTGACTCCAAAATGCAATCAAGACTGTTAATTTTTATTTGTCCTACCAAAATCGTTGTTTAATTGTTAAAGATAATGTATAAGAAATCCAGGTAAATATTTAGTGTAGATCCTTGCTTGTGTATGACGTCAGATTTAAATGTTTTTATTCTAAAATCAATCATTCACTTTACCCTTAGATGCATATATTGTTTAATTTGTCCTTCTTTTTGAGGTTTTATTTTGCTTTTGTTCATCCATTGTGTTTATTTCATTTTAAGCGCATATTTTTTAAGAACTATTGTTTGTGGGTTAATTCCTAGGAGCAGGAGTTTCTGTTCATATGCAGTGGATATATTGAAGTGCTATACTGATACAGAAATCGTCTATCTTTCCCTTTACTCGAGATGAAAGTGTATTTTAAAAGCTGTATAGAAGATCCTGTTTGTATTGCTTACCTTCAGATCACTGTGGGAGGGATATTATATATATATGAGATATAATTACAGATTATGAAAAAAAAATATATATATATAGAGAGCATATTTAAATGATGGCATGTCGCTACAGTTAACCGGTTTAAAACCTCAGCCTGGCTTTTACTGTTCTCACCGGCCTTCACTCTTTCTGTTCACATGTGCAGATTCACCATTATGTCACCATCAAATTATGGTTTTTCTTGTTTTGTCTGTGTATCTGTTCAATTCACATTAATGTACTCCTTTGACTTTATACTGTATATGGACATAACAGACAAAAAAGAGAAAAAAAACACTACAGATGAAGTTTTTTTTCAGCTGTATTTTGTAAAAGCTGTTTCAAAGATGTATTTTTCAACTCTCTTACAGTGATGCAAACAGGGCTCACCTTAAACACAAATCAAGTCAGGTTATTCTTTTTATGTTTTTTTTTCAAGAATTCTAATGAATACATTTTCCTTCTCTTTCAATTGTACTACTGTTCCTCTATTATACATTTTAAAATAAAACTTTGATATTTCTCTGTGCTGTACTGTCTTATTGCACTATTCAGAGGAAGTTTTGAGGGTGCTCAAGGGTGATCTGTCATATCTTGTAGTTTATGAATTCATCAGCGCTGACCTATAAATTGAACACATGCATGTGGATATGCATTGGCTTTTATGCTGTTGAGCCTTGCTATATATAGAAGGTTCTGATCTTGAAAATTAAAAATCTTGAAATGAAAGCTCAAAAACCACAAGATTCAGTACAGTGGCATTGCTTACATAGGTTACACACACACATACTACATGGTTTCAGTTCAAAGCAAAAAAAAAAAAAATTTGTCAATGTTTTTTTTTTATGTGCACATACTTGCATGCTGTATGCACAATGAATTATCATAATAAAATAATGTTTTTTCGCACTGCACTGCCATCTAGTGGACAGTCCCCGAAAAATGTACTTTGCGTTTATTTATCAGCGACAGACGCTTAATTCGTTTAAATCCTTATTTAAATTTAAAGTTACAAAGAAAAATGATTTCAAACTAATTTTCTGTACAGTCGATGGTCATGGCCTATATATTGAGTTGTGTGTTATATGCATGAATCCAGAAGGAAAGTACAAGTGGAGTGTCTTTTCTTACGACAATTCATATTTCGCTCCTAAAAAAAAAAAAAAATAAAATACTAATAAATACTTGATTTATTGATTTGCTGAAATATAAGTCTACCGGTAGGCTGACTCTATTTATTTGATACTGGTTTGTTTGTACATTGATAGTCTTTGCTTTGCAGTAGCCCGCATGTCGCCAGAACTGTTTGGTGTTCTTAACTACGTTGGTTTTACCATAGGTGTTTTTTTAACATTTTGTTTGCGTATGATTAATGACAGAGTGACTGAAGACAGTATCCAGTCCCCACTCGTCCATAGATGTCTACGTTACAAGAGATAGCGGTCATATACTTTTCTCCCTCGTGATTTGGATGCTGATGTAGTTCGAAAGATTTTGAGCAATACCTTTCCTTGATCCCAAGTTGTCTAAGACAATCGCTTGAACCAGATCTGTTTTGTAAGTCCCCCCCCCCCCCCCCATTTTAATGACATGGAAGTAATTTTTTTTCAGTTTGTAATGAATTAAACACCCCCTTTTAAATAAGAAAAAAGAAAGAAAGTATTGTACTCTCTCTCGCTCTTTTTTTTTTTTTTTTTTTTTACAAAATTAAGGCTATCACACGGAAAACACCTGTACTTTAAATAAATTTAATGTATAACTACATACTTTTAATGACATTACTGCTGGTCCTGACGGAGGCCTAATTAATGAGGGGTTGTTTCATATAAGAATAACGTCCCTCTTTTATAAGATTTCCCCTCTTGTCAACACCATTGTGAAACATTTATAAAGTCAATATCAAGGTCAACCTTCAAACAGAAGCTCTTCTTTTCATATATGACAAGCTATGAGATGTTTAATCACAGGTGAGTTTCATAGTTTTGAAAATATTAATTATGCTTATTGTCTGTGTCACAACCAAGTAGTTGAATCCAAAATAATTTCCAGATATATTTGATTTTAAAGTTTATTTTCTGTTCCATTTCTTTATTCCGCCAGGATTAGACCGCAGAAGTGAGGTGTGATAGATAATAGATACTAGAGGTGAGTAGTATTATAGTAGACCACAATAATAGCAAAACAATAACGTAAAGTCATAGCTGAATAACGACTAGAAGAAGCTTACGGGGTTGTGCGTTTGTCCTGAAATCTTAAAATCTACTTTTTGGGTATGTGTGCAAGGGGTGTTATAGGTTGTGTGTTGCCAATTCATTCAACTGAGTTACAATCTGTGTATAGCTTGATGTTTTTGTTACCAACTGGTGCGTGGTTATTTAGTTGATTCGGTATAAGTTGTGAGTATTCGTATCAGTGTGAACTCAAAGTCGGAGGCCCGCGTGTCATCCACACACTACAGCGCTTTCTGCTGCCTGTGTTAGATGGATGCGTCTTTTGTGTGGGGTCCAAGTCGTGCTGTTGTGAATCATGGCCAGTCCAGTTCCCACCACTGCCCGTATAGACACAGACCATCATTTTGCCGTGTCCAGGCTCGCCCTCTTCTTGGCCCGTCACGCTGATGCAACCGAATCCCGGAGCAGTGGTACCGGCAGGAGTTAGCCATACGGTAAAATGGCCGCGTCCTCAAGTGCTGATAAATCTCTGCGACTGCGTGACATACTTTGGGTGAGTCCAATACTGGCGTATTTCAGTCGAAAGTGGATGGAAAAAAAGGAGGAGGTCTGGGCGCAAACAGGAGCATCGTCATGTCGCAAAGAATCACAGGACTAACGTAGATGTGTCAAGCAGATCTTGCCTGTGGCGCCGTGTAGTGAGGGCGAAGTGAGGCGTGCGGTCAATATAGCCTGCATCGCTTGGGCGCCTTGTGCAGTGCGGTGTGTCCTCGTGACGCATAGTTTTCACAGAGCTGAGAGTCCATAGGACGAGGATGAAAGGCGCGTGTGAAGGTATTGAGAGGACGCCGACTCCTCATGCGTCAGAGTGCAGTTGGATGGTCGCAGGAGTTAACTTGAAGAACAATCTCAGCTGGAGCGCTTAGTCTACGTGGTTGCTGTATTTTTTTGACTTTCAGGTGTATCATTTGCATATGATTTGTGGAATGACTAAAACATCAAAATAAAACCAAACTTAATTTTTTTTTAAATACACATGAATAACAACTTTTTTTTTTCAGTTTAAATATACGTTAGGACATCTCAATTACTATTTTCAATCAATACATTAATAGGACGGAATCACTTATTGGCAGAGTAACTTCAGCGCAATTAAAAGTATTTTTAAAGGGTCAGACTAGAGAAATAACACTTTATTGCAGCGATTAATCATCCATGCATCAATCATGTTGTTTATGTATGTTGGCATTTACACAATATCTGCAACAGCTGTATCACAATATGTAGATTATTTGAATGTTATACATTTCGCACCACATTTTTCTGTGACTCACCCCATATATATAATTTTTATATTATAACTTACAATGAAACTGCCTGGCAATATTTCATAATGGAGTTTACACAGTAATAAGCAACTTAAAAATTATGAGACACATTGGTGCTAACAAAATAACTGAATTAAAACAGATGTAATCCCTATATTATAGATAAAGTGGAAATTCAAGATTAAAAAAGTGTACTTCATAGATAAAAGTCTAAATGATGAGATAAAAAGTTGCAATTGTGATAAAATCAAACATTTATGTTAGCTGAAACTCTAACATGAATGTTTGATTTTATCATAATTATGAATTTTTATCTCATAATTTCAACTTTATCTCATAATTGACACTTTTTACTCGTAAATTTGTATTTGTAAATAAAATCATGTCTACCTTTCCTACCAAAAAAGGAAGACTAGTCTGTACTCTCCCATATATGTTTTATATATTATACACTTCTATATATAAATAAATATAGAAGATATAAATTAACAATGGAGTTTACACCGTAACTGTCACGATCAATGGCGGGGAGGTGTTCTGCCCTTGATGGCCACCAGAGGGCACTCCATCCAAGACTTCTGCCACTCTGTCAAGGACTTCATTCCCCATAATCCTCTGCCCGGTCTCATCAGCACTCATTATTTGCACCTGTGTCTCATTAGCATGGTTAACTCACCCTAAATGAGCCCGGTTCTTATTGTTATTCTTTGCGTGTAAGTCTTGTATGTGTCATCTGCAATTCTAAGCCTTGTCTCCTGGGCTGCGTTTGCACTTGGTATTAACATGCGATCACCGTTCTCCTCTCAAGCAAGCAGAAATCATCGTATGGTCCATCAGGCACAGCACGTTTACACTTGCCCCTCACCTGAACTTCTCTATAGGTCTGGTAACCGGTCAGGATTCTTGTAACTTTTGCCCACGCATATTTAATAAGTCTGCGGTGCAAAGAGCCGACCTTGGAGAGGGTGGTTGGTTTTTCTTTTGAAACTATTTTTTCAGTCTGCGGGGACATTTTACAACATCAAAATAATGTAGACGAGTCCTCCCTAAGCGCTCTTCTGTGTCTTCCCAACAAACTGCGGGGAGAGAGGGGGCTGCGTTTTGCGTGGATGTCTACCGGCGTAAATGCATACACGATGGCTGGGCTTGCGTTTAACGCCTATATCCATCCCAATGCATACTCGACTACCTCTGGAACACGCTGATCAGGATTCGTATACCATTCCGATCAACACCGCGTTTACCAGGACACCTGTCTTTTCGATGTGTATGTGGACAACATCCGGATACAGCCAGCATGTTAATGCCAAGTGTAAAACTCAGCTCCCGTGTCTCACTCCGTATCTCTTGGTAAATGTCCCCGTCTGGTTATTCTGCTGGTTCTGCTGAGTTATTCTGTTTGCCTCAGCCCCCCTAGTCTCACGTTCTCCCCGTAGCTTGGTTCCTGGTCTTGTTATTCTGCCTGTGTTCTGGATTATTCTGTTTGCCTCAGCCCCTTATTCTCTCATTGTTGGGATATTGCCGTTATCATGGTCCAAAAAAAAGCCCCCCCCGACCTTTGCCTGCCTTTGGATTATGTTTGTGGACTACCCCTTCAATAGACTACTGCAATTGGATCCTCTACCTTCATGCCACCGTGCAGTTTTATGACAGTAATAAGCTACTTAGAAATTATGAGATACTAATTATGAGAAAAGTGGAAATTGTGACATAAAAAGAAGTAATGGAAATAATGAGATAAAAAGTCATTTATGACTTAGTATGTCATTATTTCAGCTGTTTTGTAAGACTTTGACTTTTAATCTCATAATTTAGATTTACCATAGCGTGATTTTTTTTCTTAGTCTTACAGTATGTGGTGGAAATGGGCTTCCAAACATATCATTATGAATGTGCCTTATTTCATTGTTAGATTGATGAGAACGGGTGAATTTGCTGTGCTCCGCAGTAATATCAGAGTCTCTTCCATGTGACTCATGAGGAATCATGAAAGCCGCTGTGTTTCATTTCTTTTCCATGGAATATGCTGCTTTTGTGAGAAAAGATGTGAGCGATGTGAGAGATCTGTCTGTTATATATTCGTTTGGGAGGAATTTCTTGGCCTGTGTCACAAAAGCCGCTTCGGTTCACACGCTGGAAGGATGTTCAGTATTGTGAATCACGGGGGTCAGTTTTGAAGAGCCGTCGCTCCCCTGCACTGGCACACTGGGAGCATTAGCATGTGAAAAAGGAGGAAATAAAGTTGTCAAGTTCGCTCAGTCCACACTGCCTCCCCCCCGCACCCCTTTATTCCAGCCCTGTTTTCCCTACTCAACATGAAGTCAAGGACAGGAGTGATGCCCGACACCTCACAAACACTTCAGATGATTCTTGTGCCTGCATTGGTCACAAACAACACAAATAAACGCAAATCAGTCCAATGTCCATGGCTTTCTGATGCTACTGATCCCCAAATACATGGCCAGTGTTTTTGTGTATTATTTCAATAATGAATATTCTAAAAATAAATAATATAATAGGGAAGACATTCCAATAATAAATTGAATTAAATATCGTAGCTTATAATATATATATACATTTATAATAATAATTTATTATTATATGACGTAGAAAAGTTTGAATATTGTAAAATTTATATATATAGTATATAATAATATAGAGTAGCACAAATTATTGTTATAAAAATAATCTAAGCATTTAGAATATAATTAGGATATTTTACAACAGTTACGATTCTAATCCCATAATCTTAAAATTACACTATACACCGTAATGTTTGGAATAATTAAAGTCTCTTATACTCACCAATGCTTACACATTTACATTTGACAATTTACATTCAAATTTTGTTATTTTTTATGAATATTTCTAAGGACCTCCTCCTTAAGGACCCCCGAGGGTCCCTGGAACACAGTTGAAAAAAACTAAGAATTACTCATGCGACCAACTGCTCATTGTTTGATAATATAAGCACACATATGCAATCTAAATGTGTCTGCAGTTGGTCGATGCTCACCATACAGGAGTGTTTATGTCTACAGCCATGCATGTTAATGCTTGTGCGTGTGACAATCCGTCAGTGCGTGTTTGTGTACATAGCACAACTGCGTATGTGAGTGGTCAGCCATGTGTGCACACGTGTGTGAGTGTGTGTGTGTGCGCCTGGTGAGGTGCTGGTTCCCACAGCTCTGATCTAATTCGGCTGTAACCCAATCTCCGTGTGAGCGCTGCTCGGCCAGCGCTCTCCCTCCCACCGGCGCTGCATTTGTGTGTGTTTGTATGTGTGTGTGTGTGGCAGCCACTTCCCCTGTTAGTCCCTCAGGCCCCTCGGCGCTGCGGCTCGCCCGGATTGGTTTACTATGTCAACTCTGGGAGCCGGCAGCAGCAGCCGTGCTCACATGCCCCAATGCATCCTGTGTGCACACCATCCTGACACCTTATACCTGACATTCAGCAACTGCAGGAACGAGGGAACAGCAGAAGGGAGGAGAGAAGCAGGGAGGTGCAGTGTGTGGGGGGTGTCGGATTTCGTGACATTTTGCCTGCCGGGTCCATCAGGAGGAGAGAGAGGAGACGAGAGAGTGCATGTTTGTATGTGTGTGTGTGTCGGTGGAGGTTCACAGACAGAGAAGAAATAAAAACAGATGTGGAGGAGTGTGGGAGAGTGTGTGTGTTTGCATGGAACAAAGGCCTGCTTCACTGAGTTGAATAACAGGAGTCCTTGAAAGAATGCTTGTTAATGATGGACCCCCGGGCCTGTGGGGGGACGGGTGGATGCTGGTGTTTTGGTGGAGGGGTTCAGTTTGGTGTACTTGTTGTTGTTGAGCAAGCATATGAGCAGTGGAGGATTGTTTTCATAGCAGCTCTGATAATAAGAAGTACAAAACATGTCAGTTTTACATATGCATTCACATGGATCTAGTTCGCATGGTTGTGTCAAACCTGAATTTCTTGCTTTCTTCTGTTGAAAGTTTGAATGTACATGCTGCTCATTTCCGTGCTGTGGAAGTGACAGGTGCTGGCAAGCTCCAAGATCTGCATGAAAGCAGCATACAATTAATCATAAAAAAAGTTCATACAAACATACACATAATTATAATGTTATAGAAGATTTCTATTTTGAATAAATGCTGTTCTTTTGAACTTTCTATTCATCGAAGAATCCTGAAAAACTATCAGAGTTTATTAAGTAGCACAACTAGAGGTTTGCTCATGTCATTACTTACTAATTAATTCCTTACTCTGATTATTGGAAATAATCACATTATTGGTGCACATGTAACCGTAGTGACTGAAAATAATAATAAATGTTTCTTGAGCAGCAAATCAGCATATTAGAATGATTTCTGAAGGATCAACTATATAAAAAAATTTAGTTTTACTATATTTTTAATCAAACACAAATGCAGCCTTGGTGAGCAAGATTCTTCTTCTTATAAAGACATTAAAACATCTTATCTACCCCAAACTTTTGAACGGTAGTGTGTGCCTTACTATCATTTAGTATCTACATAAGAAAATATTATAATATATAATGTATATATATAATTTTTATATTTGGTAATTGTTCATATTTGTCACCGTTATAAAGCCATCTAACAAAACAGTACTGTACTAAAGACTTTTTTTTTCTTCTGGAAAATGTAAAAGAAAACAAATAAAGTCTCAAAACTACTGATTTAGTGTTTCACAAAAGAAAAAAAATCTTGTTCCTCACACAAAACTGTTGTATGGCTTGAAATATAGTACAACTAACTATACTGTAATGAACTTGTATTATAAACTACCTTTTATTTACAAACTGATTCTTTTGTAAATCTCTTTTCATGAATTGTTCAAAAAGACTCAACCCCAGGATTTAATGGTTTGAATACATCTGGACAAATAACTGAATCGCCTTCTGAATGGAAAGTGATGTCTGTTATGAAATGAATCTAGTTTTGCATACTTAAGGTTTGTAGTGGAAGATAAACATTTACAATTTAGTTTTTAAATAATGAATATCTCTGTAGATCAAATACACACTTGGAAACATTGGCATGGACATTCATCGAATCATCTTTTGTTGAGAAGAAAGAAAGTAATAAGAGTTTGTAACAGCATGAGGGTGATTAAATGATGACAAATTTGGATGTCTTGGTGAATGATCTGTTTACTATAGGTTGCACCAGATAGGTTTCCTATGATTGGTATTATGTATTGCTGCTGGCCAGTAACTGTTACAAAATGTGCTCTTTGGTAAATCACTGCCATCAGCGTCTCGTCTAGAGTAAAGGCTCAGTTACACTGCACACAGATCTGTCAGTCCTGTGCTCTGTCAGGGCTTGTCTGTTTCACTTTACCTCAGGGCACACACACAAGTCTTCTATTGCTGGTCACACGTCTTACGACTCGTCTCAAACTCTTAACACAGTCTGGTTCATTCCTCACCACTATGATAAACAAACTCTCTCGCACACAAACACACGCATCCCCGTCTCCAGCCCCCTTAAAATAAACATCAGGTTTTCACCATCACCACCTACCATGTCAAACAAACAACACATTCATTACGCTTCTCTCACGGTCCTCCACCTCCCCCATCGATGGCCCTGAGTCCCAGAAACACTTTTATATTACATCTACCACCACAAACAATAAGAGGATCACTCAGTTTGTGTTTGTTTTGACAGCTCTAATGTCATTTTATCACTTTTGTGTGTGTACTGCGTGTGTATTTGTGAGATGTGCAGATGGAAAATGACTCACTGGCTGAAGCCTCTGGCTGTGAGCGCTGAGCACAGGTGACATGAAGACCACATGAGCTTACAGACAAATCAGCACTGATGTACAGTATCACATCATGTTGCATTTTGTATATGCACATTGAATGTAATGTTTATTATTATTTTTATTTTTTTTAAGTTTAAAATTATTGACTTTGTAAAGATTACAGTGTGCTGGATTCTTTTAAAATAAAATACTGTTTCAGTTTTTCTACTTAAAAATTTAATGTTTAAATGTGTCAGGGTGTCACTTGCTGTTTCTTTGTCAATTTTGGTGAAATGTAATAGCAATTTCTGAGTCAAAATGTAAAAAAAAAAGTAAATTGAGTAAAGTAAGTCTTTTTATGACAAATATGACAAATATGTGTATCAGTCATATCACCGGCCTGGGAAAAAACAGCAGTTTAATTCTACATAATTGTGATCTGGCATGTTGTGATCACATGACCAGCCAAATACTACTCATTTTATCTCAGCGAAGACTTTATTATTAGACACTTTTAGTTAAAGAATGTATTTATAATCGGTGCATATACCAAATTGGCAACGTTTTGGGTCCGTAAATTTTTTTAGGTGTTTGAAAGAAGTCTCTTTTGTTCACCAAGGCTGCCTTTTTTTTTACTGTAAAGACCATAATATTGTGAAATATTTCAATTTAAATTAACTATTTTCTATTTGTATATATTTTAAAATGTCACCTGTGATGCAAAGCTGAATTTTCAGCATCATTACTGCAGTCTTCAGTGCCACGTGATCCTTCAGAAATAATTCTAATATGCTGATTTGCTGCGCAAGAAACATTATTATTATCAAGGTTTGAAACAGGTGCTGCTTAATTTTTTCTGTAGCCGTGATGCATTTGTTTCAGGTGCTTTTGGTGAATCTAAAGTTCAAAGAACTGCATTGATTTTGAAATACAACTATTTTGTAACTGTTACGGAAGGAGACTCACACAGAGGATTAGAATACAAACTGGATATTTATTGACTGCAATATGCACTGCGAAGTCAGTTGGTATTACAGGCAATGGAGCGTTCTCTGATTGATGAGAATATAACACAGTCTCTGGTTCGCAGAGTTTGTGGAAGGAGACGGAAGACAGCACACCCCTCATAGACGAGTAATAAGAACATCCCCACCGAGATGACAACTGGAACCTGACGTATGGAACTGAGCACAGGAGAATCACGGAGAGACACAGAAGTAAGTTACACAGGCAGGTATGTAGCTCATGTATTGCAGCAGATAGCATAGATTCCACTTCGTATTAACAGAGCCGTACCCACTGGAGTGAAGTGAGGTGTGTGCTTTTGAAGGGGAGCTGATGATGATTGCAGATTTGTGACAGGTGCATGTGATCAGTACTCGGGTGAAGGTGTTCGCTGTGATTGGGAGGTGGCTGAGTCTGGCCGATCTGTGACAGTACTGCCCCCCTCCCGAAGGCGCGTCCCGCGCCGTAACATTCCCCGGGTAGGGTGTGTGGTCCGCCCTGATGCCTTGGTACAGACGGACACGGAGCCTCCAGGCTGATCAGGGAGTTCAGTGAGCCATGTCAGCCGTCGTTCAGGTTGCCATGGCGGTTCAGGGGACTCGGGAGGCCATGGCGGTTCAGGGGACTCTGGAGGCCATGACGGCTCAGGGACTCGGGAGCCATGGCGTTCTGGGACTCGGAGGCCATGGCGTATAGTACTCGAGGCCATGGCGTTTCAGGCCCACGACTCTGGAGCCATGGCGGATCAGGCAGTCCAGGAGGCCATGGCGGATCATGGGACTCGGGAGGCCATGGCGGATCAGTGGACTCGGGAGGCCATGGCGGATCCTCCGTGGCCTTAGCCGGCTTGGCCACCACGGCCACAGACACATGGGCCCCCCCCCCCAAAAAAAATATTCTAGGGGAAAACTAGGTAGTTGGCATGACAACTGGAACTGACGTAGGAACTGAGCACAGGAGAACACACTGGAGGAGACACAGAAGGTACGTACACAAGACAGGTAGGTAGCTCAATGTATCGCACAGATAGCATAGAGTCCACTTCGTATTAACGAGACCGGACACTGGAGTGAAGTGAGGTGTGTGCTTTTGAAGGGGAGCTGATGATGATTGCAGATTTGTGTGTGTGATTTGTGTGTGTGAAATTTGACAGATTGTGCGTGTGATCAGTACTCATGTGAAGGTGTTCGCTGTGATTGGGAGGTGGCTGAGTCTGGCCGATCTGTGACAGTAACATTATAAATGTCTTTACTGTCACTTTTTTTTCAATCAGTTTAATGCATCCTTGTACGTAAGTCACTAATGTATGTGTGTGTGTGTGTGTGTGTGTTAACATGGACAAGTGTGTTTATATGTGTGATGATGCTTGGGTGACTGGCATCACTGTCACATGTCTTGAGGGAGTCTCGGATGAATTGAAACCAAGTGGTGAAATCGAACCCTGCAGTTCCTCTTCTGCCCTCCGCATGCTGACACATGAACACACATCTTTCTCCCTGTCTGTCTGTTGTGTCACTGGCCTGTTGCTATTGAAAGCCCTCCCTATGGTCTAGTTCAGCTTCACAATGGCCCCAGCGCTCGCCATGTTCCCTCTCCTCGTGCGCAGAGTGACACATGACATCACTCAGAGGGCCCTGAACCCTCACAGGGCCATTCAGAGCCCTCGGTGTGATGCTGAGACTCACATGAGCTCCAGACCAGTGTCTGAATGAACGGAAAAGTCTAAAAGACATCAAGACGTCTCGCCTCTCACTGCTTGAGGGCTGATGGGTCTCGAAAACAATGATGGAAAATGTTTCAGAAAATTGACACTGATATTATTACACGGCTCTCTGGAATGCTTCATTCTGATTGGTCAGTTGTAGCTTTGAAATTTTTTTTATATTAAACATTATATATCTGTCAATGAAAAATAAGTCCATGATAAAGAAAAAGGGAACAATTGTTTAAA
This sequence comes from Sinocyclocheilus anophthalmus, assembly GCA_018155175.1. Lineage (NCBI taxonomy): Eukaryota > Metazoa > Chordata > Actinopteri > Cypriniformes > Cyprinidae > Sinocyclocheilus > Sinocyclocheilus anophthalmus. Next base: position 229,942 of record JADLZN010008306.1, on the reverse strand, counting down.
AAAATTTATTTGGTGCTAAGTTTTTAGAAGTGTACCTTATTTTGGTTTCATATGGTTTGGAAACCCCTTTATGCTACTTTCAAAACTGAAATTGAATGACTCCACAAATGTGGTGCAATCCTTAAGTAAAAATTGATTTAATTATATATATAGATATAAATAAGGACACCTGAAGCTTGGGAGTGACAGAACCCTCTGTTTTTAATGTTTTTAGGTCCCTTGTTTATGAATATCACATCAATATTCTCCAAATTCTATGATTCTTACATATGCCCATTTACACATGAACTAAGCTCCTGGTCTAAACGTAAAATTCCATATTAGATTAATATTTTTATAGAACATTTATGCTACGTAAAACATTCTTATAATATATAATGTATATATATAATTTTTATATTTGGTAATTGTTCATATTTGTCACCGTTATAAAGCCATCTAACAAAACAGTACTGTACTAAAGACTTTTTTTTTCTTCTGGAAAATGTAAAAGAAAACAAATAAAGTCTCAAAACTACTGATTTAGTGTTTCACAAAAGAAAAAAAATCCTGTTCCTCACACAAAACTGTTGTATGGCTCGAAATAACTATACTGTAATTAACTTGTATTACAAACTACCTTTTATTTACAAACTATTCTTTTTATAGGGACCCTCTCTATGACACCACTTCTTGATTTTTTACATGATTGTGAATTGGAGGACAGAGGCTTTTCAAAAATTAATAAGCAGTTCTGGTCAAATAACATTTAAAATATATATATTTCTTTCTAAGAAATAAAAATAAAAGATTATGCCAAATTCCTGAATAATGTTTTCTTTACATTTACATTTTACATTTTTACATTGTTTTTTTAAGGAGGCTTTGCCCTTTGTATAATAGCAGGACAGTTGTATAAGATATTTTGAGATTTTTTTACTTCATGAGAGTATGAGATATTTTTTTTAACTTCATGCCTCCCAAAAAATATCCAAATAAATTTTAATTCAGAAATAAAATAACTCATGTTCATTATATAAGAGTAAACTATGTATGTATATGAACGGCATTTTTTATGTATTTTAAAATAAATCTGAACAAAAATGTCACCCATACATCATAATTGATTGTTTCTTCATCAGTTAATATGCTTTCTGTTTGCTGTTGATTACTTTTTCCACTTTTGTCTTTTTTCGATTTGTACAGGATGGCACAGTGTAAAGAGCAGTGATGAATTGTGGGTAGCATGGGTACACAGTCATGACAATGTGACTTCTACGTCACAATCACTTAGATCTTATATGTTTTAAAGTGAGTTCTGCACAGACAGATAAAGACGGCAGAGGTGATGAGGCTTAGCTGGTTTACTCAGGGTGTAGGAGAAAAGAAACATAACTAATGGAGCGCTCAACACGGTCAAGCGGCCAGTGATCTACAGACAGCCTGTGAGCGAACACACACTCCCCAATCAATCCCTCCATTGTCCCCCTTCTCTTTTTGTCATTTCTTCACTCTCTCTCGCTCTCTCTCTCTCATCCTCGATGGACTGTGGTGTGGGGGGGGGTGTGAGTGCACGTCTTGTAAATGTGACCTTCAACACAATTAGTGCCTGTGTGTGACCACCTGTCTGCAGGCCTGGCCACCTGACCATCAATGTTCAGGCCCATTCATATGCAGCAGGCATGCTCATGCCAGGCCAGTGTACACGCACACGCCGTTAACACTTGCACAACCCCGGCTCTCAAATCCAAGGCATGCACACGAAGCATCAAATGTACACAGGATGTAATGCACACAAGTGTCGACTCAACACCATTCTATACAGTGTACTGCACACCATCAACACCCTTGCACTGTCTACAAATGTAATATTAATAAAGTATTAATATATGAATATTATATAATACATACATAACAGTGTGTGTATATATATATACAGTGGGTACGGAAAGTATTCAGACCCCCTTAAATTTTTCACTCTTTGTTACATTGCAGCCATTTGCTAAAATAATTTAAGTTAATTTTTTTCCCTCATTAAATGTACACACAGCACCCCATATTGACAGAAAAACACAAATGTTGACATTTTTTTGCAGATTTATTAAAAAAAATAAAAACTGAAATATCACATAGTCCTAACTATTCAGACCCTTTGCTCAGTATTTAAAAGCACCCTTTTGATCTAATAAAGCCATGAGTCTTTTTGGGAAAGATGCAACAAGTTTTTCACACCGGGATTTGGGGATCCTCTGCCATTCCTACTTGCAGATCCTCTCCAGTTCTGTCAATTTGGATGGTAAACGTTGGTGGACAGACATTTTAGGTCTCTCCAGAGATGCTCAAATTGGGTTTAAGTCAGGGCTCTGGCTGGGCCATCAAGAACAGTCACAGAGTTGTTGTGAAAACACTCCTTCGTTATTTTAGCTGTGTGCTTAGGGTCATTGTCTTGTTGGAAGGTAAACCTTCGGCCCAGTCTGAGGTCCTGAGCACTCTGGAGAAGGTTTTCGTCCAGGATATCCCTGTACTTAACTGCATTCATCTTTCCCTCGATTGCAACAAGTCGTCATGTCCCTGCAGCTGAAAAACACCCCCACAGCATGATCTGCCACCACCATGCTTCACTGTTGGGACTGTATTGGACAGGTGAGGAGCAGTGCCTGGTTTTCTCCACATATACCGCTTAGAATTAAGGCCAAAAAAGTTATATCTTGGTCTCATCAGACCAGAGAATCTTATTTCTCACCATCTTGGAGTCCTTCAGGTGTTTTTTAGCAAACTCCATGTGGGCTTTCATGTGTCTTGCACTGAGGAGAGGCTTCCGTCGGGCCACTCTGCCATAAAGCCCCGACTGGTGGAGGGCTGCAGTGATGGTTGGACTTTCTACAACTTTCTCCCATCTCACGACTGAATCTCTGGAGCTCAGCCACAGAAACAGTGATCTTTGGGTTCTTCTTTACCTCTCCACCAAGGCTCTTCTCCCCCGATAGCTCAGTTGGCCGGACGGCCAGCTATAGGAAGGGTTCTGGGAGTCCCAAACGTCTTCCATTTAAGGAGTATGGAGGCCACTGTGCTCTTAGGAACCTTAAGTGCAGCAGAAATTTTTTTGTAACCTTGGCCAGATCTGTGCCTTGCCACAATTCTGTCTCTGAGAGACACGTGAGAGACAATTCTGCCTCATGATTCTCATTTGCTCTGACATGCACTGTGAGCTGTAAGGTCTTATATAGACAGGTGTGTGTCTTTCCTAATCAAGTCCAATCAGTATATCAAACACAGCTGGACTCAAATGAAAGTGTAGAACCATCTCAAGGATGATCAGAAGAAATGGACAGAACCTGAGTTAAATATATGAGTGTCACAAGGGTCTGAATAAGTAGGACTATGTGATATTTCAGTTTTTATTTTTTTTAATAAATCTGCAAAAAAATGTCAACAATTCTGTGTTTTTCTGTCAATATGGGGTGCTGTGTGTACATTAATGAGGAAAAAAAAATTAACTTAAATGATTTTAGCAAATGGCTGCAATATAACAAAGAGTGAAAAATTTAAGGGGGTCTGAATACTTTCCATACCCACACTGTATATATATAATATATACACCATATCTATATATATATACATTTGTAAACAGTGAATATATATTTACAACGATTTATATAATAAACTATAAGATAGTGCAAAAAAAATGATCGCTTTATTCTATTTTTCACAAGTATGTTTATATACAAGTATATAAACATAGGGTTTACCTGAACCACACACACACACACACTTACAAAATAGTGGTTATCATCTAAGATAATTCACTTAGAGTGTAAAAATAATTCATTAATTTTGGTTATCCCTAAATTGCAAACAAGTTCTATAGAAACTATATCTACTGAAGCTATAGCTATAGATATCTATAGAGTGCTATGACCTAATAATAGTTGTGTAAACTCACACTTGTACACACGTTTATAACTAAATGGGGACATACCGCAGGCCACTACAGTTTTTAAAGCTAATTATAAAAGATATGCACTAACTGTAATTTAGTCTCAAGGATTACACAGAAGTTAATCAGATTGCAAATAACAATTTCAACTGAATCGTGCAATTTTTGTCTGCGATATGCATCAGACCGTGCATGAAAAATTCATGGGTGTGTGTTGAGACTAACCCTAATTCAAACTCTAACCCTTCTAACCAAATTTTTGAATGCAAAAAAAAAATTTGAATTACTATTCCCTTTTTGGATGTCACCAAAGTATAGCTGGTTACATAGACACAAATACAAACAAACATCCTCACACACATCCCGCTCTGCTTATCTGTCCCCTCACCACACCCTTTTATCTGACGGCTCGTGTTCTAGTATTCGGTCTGGCTCCCATTCAGTCCGTGTGTACCCTATGGCGTTCCCCACAGAGCACCAATTTCATCTCATCACAATCATTCCAGCCTTTCATTTACATCAAAGAGAGACGCTCCTGCTCTTTCACTCTCATCTTCCTTTCCGCTTACTATTTTCATTCCTCACGGCGCTCTTTTGACGGACTTCAGTTTAGGGCATGCTCACGCTATTTCAGTTTTGACTTCTTACTGTGATAACTACTACAACACAATTATAAAGGCAAACTGCACAGAATCATATGGCACACCAAGTATGCAATCATTAATATATTGATTCATTAGAAATCATAATGGAATAATTCACCTCCAAAATTTAAAATGTCATGATTTACTCACCCTTATAGTGTTGCAGACCTGGTGAGTTTCTTTCTTCTGTGCACCACAAAAGAATATATTTTGAAGAATGTACTTGCTGCTCTTTTCCATGAAACTACAATGAGGGGGAATGTAGCTTTCAAGCAAAAAAGATACAAAAGCATCCTAAAAGTATCGTAAAATATCAAAATAGGATCAGATAACTGAGTGAATGAGATAAGTGAGTGAAAGAGCTAAGCCTGAAAACGAGATTAGTCCGATTTGTGACTGGTTTTATGAACTGAATCAAATGATTCATTGAAAAGATCTGATTAAAAAGAGCAGTTCATTCACAAACCAGACATTGATATATCTCTCATGAACTCAAATGAACAACAGGCAAAGAGATCTACACACACATAAAGATTTGCAGTTAAAGGTTAGCTCAATCGATTTGACACTTTTCTCAAATGTAATGCATGCACTAATAATGTATATATATATATATATTATAATATATATATCTATCTCTATATATATATATATATATATGCTGAGGTATAAGTATAGTTAGTGTAATAGTATAATAAATATATAGTGCTGTGAAAAATCCTGATTTTTTTCTGTTGTTGTGTATATCTAAATGAAATACAACATAAAACAAAGGCAATGTGAGCAAACACATAATACATTTTTATTGGAGAAAAACCACTTATCCGACACCTACCACCCATGTGAAAAAAACAAATGGCCCCTTTAAACTTAAAACCTGGTCGTGCCACCTTTAAAAACTGCACAACTGTACACTAAAAAATATTACTGAAGTGAGTGATGTTTTGTTTGTTAAAAAATACGTTGTTACAAAATCACATTTTACTGTCTGGTTATGTAAGCTAGCTGGACAGAAAAAGGATTGTTGTTGCCCTATGTGTAATAACAGCAAGCAACATTAGTGATATAAGCCTATTTTAGCGAGATGAGTGATAGCTTATCTTTCACTTTCAAAATATTAAAAAGATATTTTTACATAATCATCAATCAATCAATAAAATCACAAAAAATACAATTTCTGTATTTAAGTATTTACAATTTAAAATCATTTGGAATAACATGATGGTGAATAAATGATTCATTGTGAATATCAATTAACTGAATCTTACATTTTTAAGGGGGCACCCTACTAAGCAATTCTTCCATTAAAGTCAGTGATTTCTCTCTGTGAAATTAAGACGGATCAAGATTAGGGTGTAAGGAAAGGTGCAGAGGCGAGCGCCCTCATTTCTGACCAGTCCTGCGCGTTTGACCCAGCGCTGACAGCAGCGTAATTGGGGTAATTACACCCCTTTAAACCATGCACCCCATTTCCCCCCATCAGGCTTGAATGTGTGCCCATTTGTTTGCTATGAAATATTAACTGGAGTCAGCTGTGTGAATGAGAGAGTGGTGGGCCCTCCCGGCCCCGGCGCTCCCCATGCCACATGTCTGATGGAGGGTATGGCTCCGCCTTTACCAATTAAGACACAATGGCATGTCTGCATGTCCCTCTCACTGCCTGTGCATCTGTGTGTCTCAACTGACCAATGAAGGAGAGAAAACAAGCAGTGTGAGGAAGGAGGGAGATGAAGAGGTCAGAGGACGAGGATCAGCTAATTCCTGCCACGAACACTTGCCGTGCTCACTCAATTTGACTAATTCCTGTAAGACAGTCTTTAATGATTTTAAAAGTTTTATATCTTGTGTACTATTTTTAGTTTATTCGTTCATTCATGCACATTTACCAAGTGTTATTTTACTATCGTTTTATGCACTTTTTAATTGTATCCTCCAAACTAAACTTTTACATCCTCCAAAATATTTTCGTAATGGACATGTGAATAGTCAGAGTGATGCAGCCACATAGTCACATTTGTATTGGGGTTGTCATATGTATTTTTACTGTTTGCCAAAAAGTAAAAAACTATACAGTATACTGTATATATACAAATAATAAATATAATAAATGAAAATGGTTTATTTATACCATATTTTATATAAGTCTTTGTATGGTCTTGTAAAATCTTTGTTTAGTGCTCCTAATTGTTTAAATAAATGTGAAACCCGCGCTGAATGGGTGTAGCTGTGTAAGTGTAAATGTAAAAGTAGCTTTTTTAGTGTATGTTATGTACCTAAATAAATAAATAAAAGAAAGAAAAAAAAACTCACTAAATAAATAAAAAGACTTTCAAAACAAACCTAGCCTGAAAACTATTCCTGGAGGTAGAATGCCACACACTAACCTTATGAATAAAATTAATTGAATTATGAAATACAGTGTATGTATAATATGTTGAAAAAAAAATAAAAAAGAAAATGTAATCTACTTACTATACTATAATGTAATATAAGAGAATATACTATCAATATACTATAATCTAATATAGTAAAAAATGCAATACTATAATATCATTACACTATTTTTGTGGAAATACAATATTTAATAATTAATATAAAAAGTAAGAATTATTATTATATTGAAATTATTTATTATTTGGATAATAAAATATAACAATTAATAAACTTAATATTCAAAGGCTGACTGAAATCAAATTAAGTTGACGTAAGAGATTAAATTATTAATAATATTTAATAATTTCTGACACTATTAAGGACACACAAGATTTGCCGTAAAAGGTTTATATTTTAAAATAAAATAAATTAGGTAAAAAAGCCTACGCAAAAATGTGCATTTTGTATGCTGATGGTTTATTTACCAGTGCTATGTGACTTACAGTGGTAATGATTTTTGTTACTGTGTTTTAATGTGTGTGTATGTCTCTGCTGAGAGTTGCCAGAGTGGGGCTCAAACAGTCAGAGGGCACACAGCCGGTGACAAACTCCCAACACTGCTGTCAGCCCTGTGACATGGGAACCACCAGGCCTGCGCTCAATCACGTCTCTAATCGCCCTTCGCTTGCAGAGGTCCCAGATACCATGAATTCCTCCAACCCCAGCCACTGTGAGAACCACACGAAAAAAACACGAGACCAGAATAGCCAGTATGGCTCAGGACGCACCGCTACAGGACTTCTGAATGCAGTGCGGCCAGTCCTTCCTGGGGTACAGTGGGCCCATACAGTTATCACTAATGAGTTCTCTCAAAGGCTCTCTGACATTTCTGAGTGGCATTAATGCGGTCACTCTCATGCAGCTCTGCAGAAGGTCACATAGATAGTGTGTTACAGTGAAGCTACCGTGTTGTTGATGTGAAGTGCGTGTTTCTCAGGAGAGCCTCACGGCTGGGACGAGGGGTAGCCGACAGCTGAGAGGAACACTTTCCCATGTCGTCAGGGGTCATGGGATCAGCCTGCAGGCCGTGCGGCAGTTGCTTTGTCCACACAAGGATGGCCTGTTTGTGACTGCCAAACCATGCAGAGGGAGTGAGAAACTATAGCAGTTTCTCCGTACTATAACAGTGCTTCTTCAACTATAGGCACTACAGTCTTGAAAACCTTCCCATCATTTATTTTTACTACTTTTAATATCTTGAGCTATATTTTTTATTGTTTTGCCCTCGTAAAAAGTATTTAAAATATATGACACTATTTACACACACACACACACACACCTATATATATATAACGAGTGATATATATTAGATATGGACATCACAATTTATGCATATGATAATGTTTCTGAAGAATTATGAAGGATAACGGAGAAGAACTTCAACTTTGTCATCAAATTACAGAAATAAATTACATTTTAAAATTATTCAAATAGAAAATAGTTATTTTAAAATATAATAATATTACTGTTTTACTGTATTAAAAATAAATACAAATAAATATGAAAAATACCAATAAATTATTAATGTAGCCTTGGTGAGTATAAGAGACTTCTTCCAAACTTTTGAACTGGCAATGGACAAAAATTATTATACACTAAATGTTGTACGTGAAATACTGTAAATATCGCTCGGATGTTTTTAATTAATATACATATTAGTTTAAAGAATGCTTGTAAATGTTAATATTGTATGACCAACATTTTCGTTACTTTTTTGTGATGTAGTGTAAGTGTTTATAAAGGGAGATAGGCACGGTCAACATAATAAAGAAGAAGAAGAAATAAAGAAAAAATTTTAAAAAAAGTTAGGACCCCCCCCACCCCCCCCCCCCACCCCCCCCCCCCCAAACTGTTATTCCATAACAAGATGAGGACAATCATATTATTGTATATATTTAGAAGACATAAAATGCTAGCTTATTGCAATGCTTATTCCAAATTTTTTTTTATAAAATATCATTTCCACCACCATCATTTCCATGTGGTGGAAACCCCTCCAACCAATTCTTGATGGATTAAAAAAACTTATTGTTGTTGAATATCCAGTTTCAGTCAAAAATATGTCAAAATACAGAAATAAAATGGGTTGCGACAGCCGTTTCATCTTGACTTTAAATCTTTGTGAATCTGACCTCCTTCATCTCCAGTGTTATGATACCTGAGCTGACATCACTTCTGGCAAATCAATCCAAAGGTTATTTACATTTACATTTACATTTAACTAAACTTCAGGAGAACGATACTGTTCAAAGTTTCAGAAGGCAACATTAGCCCACTCTGTCATTCGTCTATTATTTCTTTCCCTTCCTTTTTTGAAAGGCTAGAGCCTGTCTTTAATTGTCATCTCCTCCCCTCAGGACTTTAACACCTCTGGAGAGCTCTGGATCTGATCGAACTCTCACCTTCATGAACCTACCGAAACAGTTCTTCCTCAGGCAGGCAGGCCTGGTCATGCAGGGAGAGTATTTACAAGGTGCAACGAGGACAACTCTCCTCCATGACAGTGCTCACGTGGCCACTCATGCAGTTTCACGGTGGGGCCCTCAGTCATAAATACTTCACTGTTGAGCTCTAGTAATAATATAAAAGGAATAAGACCTTGCCAATGAGATTTGACATGTTCGACCGATCTTCTTAGGCAGCATCTGAACTAATATTATAATTAATATTAGTTAATTATAGCGGAAGCGGAAGCGTTAGCATTAGCCATTACGCTTTTTTGGCTAAAGGTTGCAGGCTCATGTTCATAGTCTTCCTCTCATGAGATTGCTTAATGCTGAATTTTCATGAACTGCAATGTTTTTGGCTTTATGTCAATGTTTTATGATACATGATATACAGTATTATATTTGTTTTGATATAATAACAAGCACAAGTTGTTGGAAAGTATGTATAAGGTGTCAATTATACTGTAAGTATTGTGTTAAAAAACTTTTATAGCACCAACGAAGCAAAAAAAACAACATTTCTGAGGAAAAAATCTGAAGGTAGTAAAACTTACAATTATTCTAAGTTAGAGACACTATTGTATGCGTTGCCGTATGGCAACATATCATAAATACCTTTAAAATATCTGTTTTTCAAAAATTTTTTACAGCACTTCAAGTTAAGCCATTCTTCATTCTGAAAAAGAGTCAAATATTTTTTTCTATCATAACGCGTGCGGTAGAGGGTTAAAAAGTCTTTCTACTTCAAAATTTAATTCAGTGCAATACTTGCCGATTCTTTATAATTCTTTATGAAATTTAGTAGCAATTTAAATTGTTTCTACTCCAAATTCTTTTCAGTGTACATGCGTAGACTATGCTTTGGGCCTTTTTATGTTTTGTACGCAATAAAAGGTACATATTATCATAATCATAAAAGCATTGATTTGTAGTACAAATAGTCTTACTGTTTACTCCATTATTCTTCCAATTATTTACCTATAGCAGCTAATTAATTTGAAGTCTCACACATAAAACTACGGAGCCCCGCACATGACATGCAAGAAAAAATAAATAAATCGCACAATTTACTAATTCGTTCTCTCGATTTATAAATCGTGTTCATGACTTAGCAAATCGAGGGAGCGAATTAGTAAATCGTGCGCACAATTTATAAATCGAGGGAATGAAATAGTAAATCGTGCGCACGATTTAGCCTACTATTTTTTACCTGCATGCCATGTGTGAGGCTCCGTATAAAACAGCTTACTTTTGCATTGTAAAATAAGGTGGACTGAAATAACTGGATTTTGGTCATGAAAATTTGCCAAACAATGGTAAATGTGACCCCAATTGTGCCATCTATACACTGAGAAAGCTGTGTGGTAAGTGGAGAGCAGTTAACTCCAGCAGTTAACATGAGCTCTTTGAAGGAGATCAATGCTGAGACCGCTGTTTTTTAGATGGGGCCCCGTCCTTTACTGTGGCCCCTCTGCATGTGTGGTGTGGTTAAGGCCTGAGAGTGATGGAAAACAACACAAATCTCTATGCTCTTTCCAATCAACTTTCTGTCTTACTTTCTTTCTGTCTGTACGTCTGTTTCTTTTTATCCACATTGTTTCTCGCTGGTGGTTAGGGTGTGGTCAGGGGATTCTCAGAGTCCCTCTTTTCTGTCGCCTGCCAGCCTGTCTGGCCCAGTGAGAAACAGCTTGGTTATTCTTGGCTTTTGCTGCTTTGTCGTTGGGCCACAATTTCAAACCACTACTTTTTTTTTCTTTTTTTTTCATCCAAGTTTTCACAAGGATGTTTTCTGAAACCTCACCCACATCAAACAGAACTGTCCGAATTTCCACTTTGTGCTCAGCATGCCATTATTGCTGCTCTGACAGTGAAGGTTCTTGCATTCAAAGTTTACATTCCTGTCTATAAGTAGAATGTTCTGTTTTAAATAGTGAGCTCCCAAGAGAAGATCAGTTGCTGGGGTGACAAGAAGATCTAGAAAAACACAGGTCGCCTTGACATAGACGTAGCACTCTTGGAGGAATTGTTGGTCATGTATTCTTCTCATTCAGAGCTGCTTTACTGCAAACAATGACTCAAAGGTTTATGTGTCAGGCATTACGAACCATTATATAGAGTGAATGAGCCTGTTCCTAGTCTGGCAATCACGCAGTCTGGTGCAATGGGAGAGGCAGGTTCTGTCGGGCAGGTCTGGACCTCCCGGCGCCTGGCCCGTCACACTGCCCAAGGGAAAATGGACAACTTGGCTTTGACCAACAAACTGAGCTCCAAAAGAGAAGAGAAGCACAGGTTTGGATGCCTGTGTTTCTCTCACCACCAATAACAGTTTATGATTCCTTTGGTAGTGGAGCTTGCAAAGAACTTGCTAATATATTTTTCTAAACCTTTACGCATTAAACTTTGGCAACTAGACATGAATGATACCTGATGTGCTGTTTCTTTTCTGCTGTAAACAATCAGATTTTTGCCTGTTGGACAATAATATGGGCAAAAGATCTCTTAAACTTGCACTGAATGAGGGAGCAGAGTCATATCTAGAGACTACAATATAGAATATAGAATGACAAGCAACCCAAAGTTTTTTTTGGTTTATCCAACTCAAATCTGTTTAATGTTTGAAACATGAACAGCAAAAGTCCACACAAAAACCAACACACTCTCATGGCAAGTTGTAAATATTTCAAGTTTTAGCGAATTGGTGGCTAAATCATATGAATTTGTATGATTTCATTTGTATGTTTTTGTATGATCTGATGATTAGGTTTAGGGGTGGAGCTACATGCTTAGTTTTTTTCTTCTTCTAAAAATCATATATTTCCATTTGAATCACAACACAAATTAATAAGAAATGTCACATTGTACAATTGTTATACATTTTCTAATGATTTTCTCTAATGATCATTTATGGTGTCATATTTGAATAAGGAAGTAGAATTCAAATTAAATTGAAATTAAAGGGATAGATCACTCAGAAATGAAAATGACCCCATTTGCTTCGGAGGGGGGGGGGCGGGGGGGGCCTTTATTCACCCCCAGAGCCATGTGGAGTATTTTTTCTGATGGATGGATGCACTTTATTTTGCTTCAAAATCTCTACCTCCCCATTCACTGCCATTATAAAGCTTTGAAGAGCTAATAAATTTTTTAAATATAACTCTGATTGTATATGTCTGATAGAATAAAGTCATATATACCTAGGATGGCTTGAGTGTGAGTAAATATTGGGGTAATTTTCATTTCTGGGTGAACTATCCCTTAATTGAAATTATATAATTAAAGAATATGACGATATTTATATATAAAGTTTAAGTAACAAAGCAAACTTTGTCAAACTTGACGAAGCCTTAAAAAAATAAAAAATTAAAATGTTTAATAGAGCAAAAGTTTAAAGGCCTAAGATCAATTGAAAGGGAGTTAATTCTTCAATTCTTCTGGATTTTCCCCCATGTATTTTATGTCATGTTGTTTTTGATATATCTTATATTTTGTAAAGTCTCTTGTTTCCTTTCCTTGGTTCCCTGTTTACCTAATGGTTGATTCCAGGTGTGCTTCTTGTTCATTCTGGGTAAGTCTTGTTTGTCTTTTGTGTGCCCTCTTGTATAAATTGTCAGTCCTATAGTCTGGATTTGAAAAGCAAATTGGATTTGTGTGCACAACTTTTAGACTTTGACCACAAACACCAGGATATCAACTACCTAGCAACACCCTAGCAACCTTCTAAAATGACTTCATCTCAGGAACCACATAGCAACAACTTTGCAGTCACCCATAATACCCTTGTGGCTAATGCTTATATATTTTTAAGAAAATGTAAAGCAACTCGTTTCACTTTTTTCAGATTTTCTCCCTTTCTTTTTCTCTACTCAACTCTCACTGCTGTGGCCCACAGAGAAAGTTCTCACCAGCATTTTGAGGCTCACCCGGTCAGACTGAGGTGCCAAAAAGAACATCTGTGTGGATGTGCTGACTACCAAAAGCTGGATGAATACGTCTTCTCTCTGCATGTAAGAGAGTGGGACAGTCTGCTTCTGGCTTTCCCATACACACACAATAACTACTAAAATTACTTGTTTAATCATTTGTTTGTGCTGTTGATTAGTCCATTACCATTAAATCAACATTGCCATATAGCTCTCAATTATCATTCATGTTTGTGTAAGTTCAAATATAGAGTGCAAAGACATGGTGCACTGAGTTTGATATCACTGGTTCTCTAGTGTTTTAGGAGACAAGCATCAACAGAAATCACACATTTTGACACATGGATTTTATGTCCAACTTTGTTGAATGTCTCTCAGGTATCTGACCTGAGCCCTGGCTGAGCAGATATTTATATTCATGACACCTAGAAAGATTACTATGATGTACAGTCCCCTTAAATATTATCACAGAGTGATAGAGCGCATGTGCTGAACTCCAATGATCTCTTCCTTGTTTTTCCTGTATCTGCTGAGTATTACCGCACAGCTCAACCATGTGCTAGAAGAACAGCTGGATCCTGCTGTGGCCAACGGCTGCTCTCCTTTATTATGGCAGGGGAAGTGACATCAGTAGCCCAAGACAACAATAAAGGAGACGAAATCACAACAGCCGACTTGTGGGACACATCAGTGCTGTGATTTTTTTCAACTGAACTCCAAACACACCCAGCATTTGCAGCTTCAGAGGATGTCATTAATCCAAGAACATATGCATTCGGAAAATATGATGTGTTTCACATCTAGGAATGACGTTAGCAGACATGCTCAAGAGAGGTAAAGCAAAAAAATTGTCAACAATGAATGCTAAAAGAAGCACATATGCTATCCCCCAATGACTGAGAAATGCCTTTATCATATTATATGTGACCCTGGAGCACAAAAACAGTCTTAAGTCACTGGGGTATATTTGTAGCAATAGCCAAAAATATATTGTATGGGTCAAAATTATTTATTTTTATTTTTATGCCAAAAATCATTAGGATATTAAGTAAAGATCATGTTCCATGAAGATATTTTGTAAATTTCCTACCGTAAATATATTGAAACTTAATTTTTGATTAGTAATGTGCATTGCTAAGAACTTCATTTGGACAACTTTAAAAGCTATTTTCTCAATATTTAGATTTTTTGGCACCCTCAGATTCCAGATTTTCAAATAGTTGTATCTCGACCAAATATTGTCCTAGCCTAACAAACCATACATCAATAGAAAAACCCTTATGACTGGTTTTGTGGTCCAGGGTCACATATTTATTTTTATATTATTATAAAGGTAAAAAAAAAGACATAATTGATCCACTATTATAAACTGACTGAACTGATCCACTAAAAGACTAACGATTTAGTTTATGATCAATGTCTTAGCGAATGAAAAAAACAGAATGATCACTTTGGTACATTTAGATATCAATATTACTAATAATAAGACCTAAAAAAAAATAGGGCAGAGGGCAAATCAGCCGCTAGGGCTGCAGGTGGAACGGGAAAATGACGCCCCCATCGAAATTCACTCCCCAGGACTCCGAGCCCCGTGCCCCCCCCCCCCCCTCCAGCCTGGTTGTAAGTACTGCAAATAGATTGTTAGGAAAAACTCATTTTCAAAGTAATTTCCTCTTGGGACCACTTAGTTTTAGTAATTGCAAAAAATTTTATAGGTGTATTCTTTAACTAATGCAATGACATACATTTAATTTGAGGTTGAATTGTCTATACTTCTAGACCTATTCTGTATATAACATTATATCAGATCTAATATTGTAGCAGACTTGTATGAGTCTGAGCACATGTGTGAGAGGAAGGCAGGACCTGGCTGACTATCTCACTCGGGGATAGTGTCTCTTTTATGGGGCAGTCTGTGATTGTCCCTAGTTCCTGTTGTTCTATTTGTGACTCTGTGGTCGTCTTAAAGGTTTCCCACCAGATCGGATTGCTGCAGCGCACAGCCTAGACAAAACTCCATTCAGGTCCTTACCAGGCCAGCTTCTCCCTCTCTTTCCTGTAACCCTTCCCCAGTTGGGACCCAGCTGGAGAACAATGTGTCGTTACCTAGTGCAGTGTGGCTGGGTGAGACAGAAACCAATCCGCCCCAAAACTGCCTGGGAATTGGCTCCTCTTGGGACAAAGGAAGCGTGTGTGTGTGTGTCTCTATATGTGTTTGTGTGTGTGTGAGAGAGAGAGCAGAGAATTGTATTGAAAGTGTTTATGCGTATTTGTAAAGTAAACACACTGCTTTATAACACTGTTGTTGTAAAAGATAGAGCTATAGTTTTTGCTTCAAAACCCTTTTTAAGCAGTTAAATCAGTCTTTGTCTTGTTCCCAATAAAAATATTTAAACATTCCCAAAAATAGATACATTTACATTAGAAGGAATGACAAAATAAATGTATTTTTATCTATTTTTAAACTTGTGCTCAAAATAAAAAAAAACTTGACAATAAGGTATAAGAGCAGTAAACTTGGTTAAAAATAAAATAAAATAAAGAGTAGCGGTGTTTGCTTTAGCATGTCATTACCATTATTATCATTTATCACAGATATTCTTCCCCCCAAAACTTGACATAGAAAAACTGTTTTTTATAATTGACTGAAAAAAGACAGCAAGTAGCCATAGCAACATTTGATTTAAAATGCATTTGATTAAAACAGTAATATTTCAGTCTTCAGTGTCACATGATAATCTTATATGAGCTTAATATTTTTTGTGTAGATACTTTTTTTTCTTCAGGATTCTGTGATGAATAGAAAGTTCAGAAGAACAGCATTTATTTCAAATATAATTATTTTGTAACATTATAAAAGTCTTCACTGTTCACTTTTGATCAATTTAATGCATCACAGCTGAATAAAAGTATTTTAGTAAACTATAATTTTACACACAGTTGTGCCATTGTTTTCTTTAAAGCACCTTTGAGTAGCATGTAAATTCCATGGTATATGAATATGGTCATTATCATATATCATCTGATACCATCACTGTACTGTGCTTCTATAGTACGTTTGTAATGGTTGACAGATTGAGAAGGCTCCAGTTTGTTGGTAGAGTGGTGCAGATGATAACACAGCTTCACTCCAGTGACAGTTTTCTCTCCGCCATGGAATTTGTGCTTCCTTGTCCTTTCCTCAGCTCAAGAAAATAAACAGCACACTGTGCAGGTTAAACAAAGTTAGGGCTTGTGCTGGAACTGTGTAAGCTGTTTTCGTATGGCATTACAGAGCAGCCCGCTTTCATAAATAAGCACACAATGGCATGAAAATAACGTCTCTGAAAGAAAAATGTTTGCTTTTTCCTTTTTACGTGAGCTTACATTTCTTGGAGAGAAAAAAGTGAAGTATAATTACTTAAGCCCAGTCAGCTTTTGCTTGGTTCTTTTTCTCAGCCTTGCTGAAGGGTCACCACAAAGCCAGCTGACCACTTCCTGTTAGGGCAGCAGAGCACTTCTGCTTGTAGCTACAAACCGCGGTTGACAGATGCAGAAGAGGTTCATAGTATGTGCTGACTTCAGTTGTATACTTAGAAAATACTAGCTTGAATGGTACCTTATTTTATTTGTAACTTTGTTCTGATGTAGTTATCTATTCTTGTAATTTGTGTGTTTGTTCTTATTTTACTGACCATTCACTTGTCAATTATACTGTTTGAACTTTATTAGTTAGACTAGTTTTTACTGTGACATTGAAGAAGTACTTAAAGTGCTCTTTAAGATGCTTCTGAACCATCAGCTTCATCCTCATGTAGCAGTCAAGAGAGGGTAGACTGTGGGGCCTGTAGTGCAGTAGTGTTTGTGTATAGGGTGCCAAAAAAGTTTTGAAAAATTTGAAAGGGTGCCGTGACAGAAAAAAATACTTCATATCTTAAAAGTGTAATTTAAGAAAAAAAAACAGAACTTACATATAATATAATATTAATAATGAAATAAAAGCCACTTACATTAAATGTTCTTTAATTAGATTAAGTGGCTTTTATTTCATTAATATTATATCTGAAAGTACACTTTCATAACTGTTTAACACTCTTAAGTACACTTTTAAGTGCACTTTATTGTGTAATAATGTCAAATTAAAAGTTTTACTTTGAAGTATTTTTTAAATAATTATTTTTTATAATCTTTTGTTGTGCTTTAAAGAAGTACACTTATTTTTATGTGTTGATTAACATTGATTACATTTGCAGTTAATATATTTAAATTGTAACTTCATCATTACAAATATGTAATTACAAATATTTAAATACACGGCATACACAAAATTACATTAAAGTATGTTTTAGTTTCCCCATAAATGCTTGTCGGTACATTCAGCAGCACACTTTAACCATATTTCAAAGGTAACAGAAGTAAATATGACACATACATATAAAGATGTACTTAAATCCTACTAAAGTATGTAAAAACACTCTAAAATTCAGCTAATTGTATTTAATATAAATTATAGTACATATACAACTTCATTTAATAATAAAACACAATTTCCAAAACACTGGTCCAAACACACTGGTCCAAAAAAGCTGTTTTCAATTCACACTCAATTACAGTATATTCTTTTAAAGTGTATTATTCTCCTATTAAGTACTCTTCTTAAAAGTATTAAAAGTGTACTCCTTTTTAATACGTGAATGCTAATATATTGCTATAGGCTTGCCAGCATGCTCTGAATGTTTTTAGCCCATTGCAGCAATGCAGCTGCAAAGGTGTTTTGGGTAGTTGCTAATGTATTGGTAGCTGTTGCAAGTGTGTCTATAGTGTTTTTCTAATTTTATTGTCAGCTAGGTGGTAATTCTAAGCCTGAACACAATAGCAATAGAATAGCAGATGTGTGCAGACAGCTGCGGGGCTGGTGGTAAGCAGCAGTTACTGCAGCTCTGTCTACTGCCAATCTCATCCTGAGCCACACAAGCTGTCTAACAGATACCAGACTAGAGGGGGTCAGAGGGGGAGGGGCCAGACTATACTGCATGGGTGTGTGTGTGTGTGTGTGTGTGTGTGTACACATCTATTGTCTGATTGTTTGTCTGTCTGTCTGTCTCTCTGTCTATCTGTAAGGTTTATAAACATTCAAAACTTAAAGTCTTTCTGAACCTTTTTTAAACTTAAACTTTGAAACTGTAAAACAAGGCTTTGTTAAGCCAAAATTCAGTACTTTTCTATTTTTGAAGAACATCTGAAGTCAGTACATAATCAGTGTACTGAACAATTTCAGTGCACATTTAAAATATTTTTAGTGTCAATTTATTTTTTATTTTAATACATTTTAATTACTTCTTTAATGAAAGACATTCTCAGTTCTCAATAGTGCAGAACCCTGATTCACTTGTCCACAAACTAGGTGTGCCACAATTGATTATGAGACAGCCAATAACCAAAGGCACTTGCCATCACTGACGTCACACTTTGCGCTTCACGCACAATTTACAATGAATTTTGGTCTGTTTCTCGAACACCGTTATCATATGGCTTCACAACACTTGAATGAGTCATAAGGTCTTCAGTATACTTTTATGGTGCTTTTTTGCAGTGTTCGGAGCTTAATATTCATTGAATGTATGGAACGGTAGCATGAACATTCTCCTGAAGAACGTCTTCTCCTTTTCCAAAGAACAAAAGAAAGTCAAACAGGTTTAATGCACCATGAGGGTGAATACATAATGACAATTATCATTTTTGGATGAACGAACCCATTAAAGTCAAACATTTCAGCCTGTGACATATATCTGCACCCGGAGTCATGTGAAAACTCGATGTGATGTAAAAATAGCACATTTACAGAGTTCCCACAACTCCACTTTCAGTCATAACAAGGGTTGTGTTTCAATGTTTCATCTTGCACACTCAATATTACAGGAAATTTTGAGCCGAGTTTCAGGGGCTGGTGGGAGCGGTGAGAGTGAGACCCCAGTGTTTATGTTACTGAGGCAGTGTGGGACCTTTAGAAAACAGACTGTCAGAGCTGAGCAGTGGCAGTGGGGCGGCTTGTCACGTTAATGACTGCATAAACACTAATCAGACTATCTAAATCTTACCTTCACAACCTCTATAGGCTCACACATCACTCAAAACTCCTCACATACTGCCGATTAACCTAACAAAGGAGTGTGAGTTTTTAGCAAAAGGTAAAGTTAGGTCAAGGTTTCTCACTTTCACAAACAATGTCTTACACTGAAATAGCACTCTGTAGTGTTAGTTGAGGAAGTAACCTGGTTTTTGCCATTTATAATGGCCAAGTGAAATGTATAGTATTGCAAACTGACAGATTAAACTTGTCTATACTGCAATAAAACCACAATCAGGAGAATGAGATCCCATTACTTGTAGTCTCTGCATGGAAACTGAAGTATAGAGTAAATCTCAGAGCTTTAAGATGTCGAGCACTTAGTCTGTGAAAAATTGACAGTCCCGTGACATTTATGAGGCAACTGTGACCCCGCAGCTGCTGTCAGTGATCATACAGCTCTACAAGACTGAAACACATCAGGTTAAACACTTGCACTGTTAAATAAGCAGACTGTGTGTGTGTGTGTGTGTGTGTGTGTTAAAGGAATCTGGAGAAAGCATAGCCTGCATTGACAGCCACCCGGGTCCAACGGAGAGCCAGAAAATAGGGTATGTACGGATGAATATAACCAAAACTGGTCACAATTTAACAAAATCAAAAGATAAAAATGTTTTTAAAATAAAAATTTATATAATAATATTTTTATTTAAAATACAGTTTTCACAAAAAAAGAGGCAATTTCTATTCCAATTTTTAATGTGTTTTTATCAGATTATTTACTCATTGCACCATGTCTGGATGTTTTACATTTGATTTTACACATTTTTTTTAACTGTCTGTCATAATCTACTGTTATACAGTAATTTTACTATATCATTTTACAAATAAAATTAATTAAAGGCAATACAATAAATATGAAGGGTAAAGGGTGTTGTATCATTCAGAAGACATTTGTTTGGCCATAATGACTGGCTGACTGTACATTATCTCACTTATTATGTAGCTACTTACTAAATAAAATGACATTAAATATTGATTATTATTATTTTATGTGAGATGAAAGGGACTGTAGAGTGATACAAAATGAAACTAACGTCAGAGAGATCAGTTACCAAAGATAACAATCAAATATACATGAATTCTGCAGTTGACCAAATAAAACTAGGTATTCAAGAAAGCTGAATACTTTTACTTTTTAATTTGAAAATATATATTTTATATAAATAATAAGGTTTTGCATTATAGCATTATTTCATGCATTATTTATTTATTTATTTTTCCGTACCATATTGAAACTGTTTTTTGTTTGTGCATTATGGTTATCAGAATGTTGTTTTATAAGAATGTGCTTAATTGGAAAACAATGGCCCTAAAATCAGGTTTGTTTAAGCGAAATATAATTTCATATTGCTTTTGTTTTGTGAAATATGGTAAAATATGAAAAACATTCATACTACATACTATAGTCTCATCCACCTATTTCTTCTCTTAGCTTCACTTTTGTCTGTCCTGTCTGCGATTACTCTTCCCCGTCATACTTTCCCCTGTCAGGTTTCACTCCCTCTGTAGTTCCAGACAGACAGAGACGGGTGGTGGGCTGGTCCCCTGCATGGGGCTTTTTCCGGTTGCGTCTTCTGCCCTGCTGCTGGCCCTGAGAGATTGATTTCACAGCTCAGGCAGGCCCTAGAGATCTCAGCTCAAACTGCTGTCAACCAGCTTGCCCTCTGACCCCCTGCATTACACAGGTCACGGGGCGGCGCTCTCCCAGGCTGCCCGCACAAAAGCCAATGTGCTGCCATTTCAAGGTCAACTACTCGCATGTTTTGATCACTGCTAACATTTTCAAATTAGAAACTACATAAGTGAGAAGTACTGTGGCTGTGTGTGTGTGTGTGTGTGTCTGCCAGCCCAGATACATATGTTTGAATATGTCTGTTGGGACCTGACATCTAAACTAGTGTTTCCCAAGATTTTCTGTCTCATGTATCCACATAGTAATGCTGAAGTTTAAGCATGAACTTTGTCTCAGGTGTTTCTCCTAAAAATCCACAAACAGTAGGAGTGTAGAGTTATAAAATTAATATGAACAGCACACAGCATATTGTGTGGTGTTGGAAAATGAGGAGAAAATGTGGAGTTCAAATTGAAATCTTGAAGTCATATTGACTTTTGTTTCTTGAGCACAGTTTGAGATATTGTTGAGATCACTTCAGAATCTCTAAGATAATCTTTTCCAATTACTAGTATTATTTTCTCAGAAGAACAGCATTTATTTGAAATACAAATCTTTGTAATGTTATAAATGTCTTTACTGTCACTTTTGATCCATTTAATGCATCTTTGCTGAATAAAGGTATTAAAAAACTTACTGACCCCAAATCTTTGAACGGTATTTTAAACTTTTCTTTGGTGCATTTTGCAATCTGTCAAAGCTTAGCTATTTCTTACTTACAGACACACACTCACCCCACACACACCACTAACTATGCAGACAGGAGAAGATGAAAGCAGGAGAGTTCAGAGACCCACAGTCCCGCGGCTGATGTGTTCATGTTGATGACCACCCACCTCGAGTCACTCTTCGACTTAAAACACCTAATTACGAGCAACTGCGCCTTATGTGTGTGAGCCAATATCAACCTCATATTAACGACCAAAGAATCCATCAAAAGTCTTTCATTGCACACCTAAAAATGACGTAGTTTTAAAATAACCAGCCCATCAGGATTTAACAGCTGTTAAAAACTCAAAATCTCTGCCTAGAAAAATAGCTAAAGGCTGGAAAACACTACAAGACTTTTGAAATCTGAACAGATTTGTTAAAAGACTAGAAATCATACACTTGCCGAAAAACTGGACATCATTAAAAAACGACAGACTTTCAAGTTGTTTCAAATACAACAAACACATGCAGAAACATGTGCCTTGTTGCAAGGAGATGCATGACAAATAACAATAAGTGTTTGTTATATTAATAAGTAAATTGCCCAAAATACCAAACATGTCTGACATCCTCCGACTGGACGGATTCAGTCTGAAGCTGGTTCCATCATACACTACAAGATGTTCTGTGAAATCTGTCGACTCTGACTTTCGTCAACTACTTTTGACTCCACAAGACTGTAAATCTGAGCAAAAGTCATGTATTCCAGCCTTAAGCTGACAATAGCGTCAAAGCATCCTTGTTCCAATTCTTAGGGAAGACAATAAGGGAGAAACCGCATAAAGCTTTGAATACACAGACGTCGACTGTCACAGGGTGTAGCTGAGATAATGCAAGGCCATTGGAGAAAAGGACAAAAATATGGGAGGCGACATCTGACAGATCATCATTACAACACTTCCTTCTCCGTAAAAACACACAGAAAGCAACACATTGATGTGTCATTTTTCTGAAAATGAAAGAGGAAAGCTCTCGCAGTGCTTGTGGACTAAAGTTGGGTGACTTTTAAAGCATCTTTGCCACTCGGATGAGAGTATAATTGTCTCTATGTGTGTACATACACTCCTACAAACATGCCCGAATGGCACAATGCAAGGTGTCACATGTATCTCAGAGAATTAAGCTCCACTTCCTCTCTCAGTGAGAGAAACAAAGCCACTCTTCCTCTTCTGTGTGGATTCAATGCATAGCTATTTATAAACAATAACATGTTCCCCTGCAGCTCCTCCTGAGGAGGATAGGATTGTTTAACACATTGTTTCAGGAACCTGAACATCTGTCTGCGCAAAGCACACGACGCCATGGCGCAGCGTGAGGCAGCGGTGGCCAGACAGTCTGCAGGGATGCAATCAGAAACCTGTTGCCATCTTTTCTCAAACAGTGCATTTTAAAACAAGCTGTTTTGCTCCTCGTGATGCAATAGAAACACTGATGCTGATAAATGAGATCCAAATAGACCAAGACATAACTCCTAAAAAGCAGCGTGTCCTTTTTAAACCATCGTCTGCCCTCCTTGTGGGTAGACTAGGCTTCTTGGCATAGACATAAAGAGTCTGAAATGAAAACATGGCGACATGGAGACCCACTCGGAGGAGCAAAAACCTCAAGCTTGGAATGAGAAGAGGCTCTGGCATGCTTTGTGGGGGGATATACTGTTGTGTTGTGGGCCCACACCTTCAAAAGGGAGCACTAATCACAACATGTGATGAGACACAAGAACAAAGACGAACGTCAGTAGAAAATAACAGCGTGGGAAACCTCTGTGAACTTGAGTTACAGCGATCAAAAGAGCCACCCCCATCCCCAAGCACATAGAAAAACACACATACGCCTACAAACACAACGGCCCGTCATCCACACTGCTGCCACCCCTGTCGGAGGCAAACACAAGGAAGTTCATCCATGCCGTCGAGCTGAAGTTGGTAGCCGTAACAACATGAAATCAGCCAAAGAGCTTCCTCTCATTCATGTATGCAGAACCGGTGACAATTCAGCGTGTTGTGCACTGACTGATAAGGATCCAGCTGCGGCGTATCGGCCAGCAGCACACATCAACGTCTGCTAGCTCTCTTCTATTGATCAGTAGCTCTTCCTGAAGCTCTTGTAGCCTCTGTCAAAAGGAGTCAATATATGATGGTTTTCATGTTTGCTTAAATGTGTGAAAAATGTTATTTAATAACTTGTAATTTAGTTCACAGGTGTGCACTCACTAGTTCTTGAATGACAGAATAATATTCATGCTAAATACATTGTTGTTAGTTGCAGAAATACACAAGACTTGAACTGAATTTGAAATTAGTTAGAACATAGGCCCAGATATATAATTCAAATTCAGAGGTTATGTATTATGTGGTTATATATTTTTAAATTTTATATTTTATACATTCATATTTAGACATTTGTATCAGATTTTGGGTTAAAAATTGTATGTTAATTTTAAAATAGAAAATTAGGTCTATAAATTACTATTTATACCAGCATGAAAGAAATGTTTTAGATGTAGGCTAATATAGCTTATTTACATTTTAAGTTTTATCAATATGTGTATTTTTTATGAATTTAGATTGTTTATATAAATTTGTATAGTATTTTTATACAATGTGTGACATGAGATTATACAGTATATGTGTTGTGGTGTGTGTGTGTGTGTGTGTGTGTGTAGTTGTGTATATATGTGTATATATAGTAAATTTTTTTAAAATCTGTTTTATAGTTTTAGGTGGAATAAAGAATATTAACATTTTGAATTCTTGTGTTTGTATGAATTTAGATTGTTTATTTGAATTTTTACATTTATATATAGGCTTTATTATAAGTATAT
Organism: Sinocyclocheilus anophthalmus; assembly: GCA_018155175.1. Classification (NCBI taxonomy): domain Eukaryota; kingdom Metazoa; phylum Chordata; class Actinopteri; order Cypriniformes; family Cyprinidae; genus Sinocyclocheilus; species Sinocyclocheilus anophthalmus. The sequence continues at coordinate 205,269 of JADLZN010008306.1, read as the reverse complement.
GTAATTATTAAATTAAAAGAATGCAGTAATATCAAATGTATTTTTACGTGCTTATTGCAAGTGGAAAACCCTGCTGTGTCCTTATTGGTGCATTTAAAGTGACTGGTTGGTTTTTAATTGCAGTGCACCTTTGGGAATGCCGTCAAAGAAGGTACATGTTTGAGTTTCATGGAGCACATTTAGACTTGGTGGCTTCCTTGTACACACTGCACTACTTCGGATGAGTTAGTATTAGATTACAGGTTCACACGCTCACTCGCAGACCGCCCGTCGCCCCAACCAATTGCCCCATTCATTCCAGCGCCGGAGACGACCGTCGCCCCTGATTGGTTATCAGCGTTCTGCTAAGAAACTTTCCCACGGCTAGCGCGTGCTGACAGCCGGCCAGCCACTCCTTTAGCTGGGCTAGACAACACAAGCGCCGGCGGAACCCGGGGGCGGAGCTCCGCACTCACGGACGAACATCCTATTGGCCCTTTGTTAAGCATATTCAAAAAGAGGGGCGGGGCTAAACGGGGACGTTGACAACCGACATGCCACTCAATCTCAGACTTGTTCGTTGATTGGCTGTCCACGTTCTTAACCACGCCTCTTCTGGCGAGCTGCGGCGTTGAAATGATACCGTGGGAAAGCTTGTCGGTTCATACGGATGAACTTCTGTCTCACCTGACACACGCTGCGGACACGCTCTGTAAGATTATCGAAAAAATGAAGAGAAATCACGACTTTAGCTCCTCAGACAGCGAGCTCGATGAGAACATCGAAGTGGAGAAGGAGAGTGCGGACGAAAATGCGTAAGTTAGCGGTCATTTGTTTAGCTTAATTTAATGAAACGTTGAACTTGCAACAAACTGGAGAAGAAAAGAGCCATAAAATGAAGTGTGCGCCCATTTAGTTTGTATCGCACACAAAATTAAGATTATAATTTCAAATCTGTCATGTCTGACAACACAATTGTGTGGAATATTACTTGGAAAATTAGATGTCGGTCAATATCATATTTGATAAAGAATATCATATTTACTGTGTTATGCATATTTTGTTTTTAAAGCAGCGTGAATTCTCCCCTCGGATCAGTGTCTCCAGCCACAACCTCTCAAGTGCAAGCGAGAAAACGTCGCAGAGGGGTAAGAGCATTTTTCATCTGTGAAAAACTCTGGAAAAATGCATCTGTAATGCTGAACAAATGGCTTTACTGTTCTTAAATGACTGTTAATAATGATTTCACAATCTGCTCGGACAGATCATTGAGAAGCGCCGCAGGGACCGGATAAACAACAGTCTGTCTGAGCTGCGCAGGCTGGTGCCCAGCGCGTTTGAAAAGCAGGTGAGTGTCAGTCACTGCACCTGACTCACATCTCACAATCAAATGTCTAGAGTGTGTTTCTTTATTTCTTTCTTGTAAAGTCTCATTACTGGCTGAACTTCTTAGAAAAGGAAATGCTGGAATTAGTTTGCCTCAATCCTGTATTATTTCATTAAAAAAAATAGTGAAGCAATTTTGTTTAAAATTATTATTATTATAATTATAATATATTCATAAAAATTCAATGTGGCATATCCTAAGGCAGAACAATGTGTGTCATGTGACAAGAAAAGCATATCACAAAGAGGACTCCTTGCAACCCTCTTGGGTTGTCAACTCCTCAAAATTGAATGATATCAATTTTGTACATGTATATTCAAGGTGCAAAGAAAACATTTGAGTACTGTATAATTGATTGGGACCACTTGACAATTTGAGTTTATAAAATGTTTGGTATGAACGATTTTCAAAAATGTGTGAAACCAAAACAAGAACTTGGCATGTGGGTTTTAAATTGGATTAAAAATGAATAAAATAAAAAAACTCTTTATCATCACAAGTATTCTTATTCATCATAGAGCCACACAGCATACATATCTAGTCATACCTCATAACTCAACACATGTGTTCTTGTTCTCAGGGCTCTGCTAAACTAGAAAAAGCAGAAATTTTACAGATGACCGTAGACCATTTAAAGATGCTTCATGCAGCTGGAGGAAAAGGTAAGATTTTTATAATTAGCACTTATTTGAAAGAAAACAAAGAGTATAAATTTGATTAATAAACAAAAAATGTTTCACTACTTTAACGTACATTAACTGATGGTCTATTATGCATTATAATATTTCCTAATGACTTATGAACAATAAAAGTTATTATAAAGTCTTACCAAAACATCCGATTTAAAATCTTGCTAGGTTTAACCTAGGTTGCAACCTTGCATTATGAGATCATCCAATGTTTTGGAATCTGCTCAAGGAAATTCACGCAGTGAAAATAATTACTAACCCCTGCACGACCGAAACAGGACGAACTAGATGTGTAAAGTGTCTTTTAATCTCAGTTGTTTATCTAGCATCATTTCAGTTTCACTCTCAGCCACTCCCAGTGAGAACTGCAGTGTTTCCTGTCATAAGCTGTAATCATTTTCAGATCAAGTCGGTCAACAGCTCTCGTTCTCTCTCACACAGGTTACTTTGATGCTCATGCGCTGGCCATGGATTACCGTGGGTTGGGTTTCCGCGAGTGTCTGGCAGAGACGGCACGTTACCTCAGTATCATCGAGGGCCTGGACAACACCGACCCCCTCCGCAGCCGCCTGGTTTCGCACCTGAACAGCTACGCCTCCCAGAGAGAAGCTCATTCGAGTTTGGGCCACTTGGCGTGGGGCTCTGTGTTTGGGACGCCGCCCGGACACCTGGCTCATCATCTCCTCCTGCAGCAGCCACGCAGCACCAGCAGCCCTCCATCCTCCAGTTCTTCATCGCCCTCCTCCTCATCTCCATCCGCCTCCTCCACAGAGCCGCACACCCCCAGCAGGCTGACTGGCACGGTGATTACTGAGGCAGGGCAGACAGGACCGCTGCGGGTGCCGCCCAGTACCTCCCTGCACCCTGGGCTCACACCACCTACCACATCCAAGCTTTCGCCACCCCTCCTGACGTCACTTTCAAGCCTGTCGGCGTTTCCCATCCCGCTGAGCGCATTTCCCCTGCTGTCCCCGAGCTCGCTGGGCCACGCAGCTCCCTCCAGCAGCCTGGGGAAGCCCTACAGGCCTTGGAGCATGGAAATAGGGGCCTTCTGAACACAAAAACATGAACGCTGTGAACAGACAGTCAGTTAGAAATGACTTATTTTCTGTAACATCTGACTTGAAGAGATGGACAGAAGACTTGTACAAAGGGAAAAAGCGAATACAGATCCGGTGTACTTATTCCAATTACCCTGTCTTTTAAAACTGTCCTGTCTCGGTTTGAGGAGAGATGAGTTCTGGAGATGGTCGGGTTCTTGCACATCATTTTTGAGCAAATCAAAGTCTAGTTCTTTTTTCCCTCAGTGGAGCAAGGTATGCTAATAAAGAGAGAAAGAGGTAATTTGGAGCAAAAGCAGATGAGATGCATCACTGAATGGGTGTTAATGGAGTTAAACTCAAACCAGATGTCCATTTAAAGGGACAGTTCACCCCTTCAGGTAAAGCAAATGATGACAGATTTTTTTTTTTTTTTGAGGTGAACTATCCCTTTAAGTATGTTAAAGATGGTAAAGGAGTGCTTTGATCACATGAAACATATATTTGCATCCTAAATCATCTCCTTCAGAATAAAAGACAGGATTTGTAAGAGAATGAAATTTTTTGAGGAAATCTGTTCAGCGTTTCCATGAAATTGAAATACTATGCAATGAAGTTGACATTGATTTTTGCAGTTTTCCCTCTGCAAATGTATATGAAACCTATGCAACTGAATCTGTATTAGTCAGCTGAACATGATGAGTACTTTATTTTTATAAAGATTTTAAGTCATTTTGGTCAGTGACCTGCGGTGTGTGTTTATTTGTTTAAAATGTAATGAATTTGTTGTTTGCAGGGACAGACCACTGTTAAACCTTTACAGAGACAATCTAGATAGACAATCTCTCAAAACTGCACTAATTGAATTGTAGCAAAGGCACTCTTGGGTTTGTTCGTAGTAGAGTTGTTTGCTCACATGCATATGTTCCCCCTTCATGCAACAAATCATCTCTCTCTCTCTTTTAGTTAACTGTACTTGAGGAGTGTTTTGGAAAACCAGATCGTTTTGTGGTAATAGGGAATTTGCACTGGCAAATCAGATGAGACTAGGGGAATAGATAGTACTGGAAGAGATGGTGTGGTACTGTGCCTGTCCCTCACTAACCTGTGTGATTTTCCTGTAATAAAATAATAAGTGTAGCTAATAACCCTAGACTTGTGTGTTCATGTCCTGTTTTTATTTTTTGACATTGTCATTGATACATTTAAGCAAATGCAAATATAGTGGTACCATAACACTTATCAGTCAATAATAGAGATCTTTTACAAGTAATAAAAATGTTAAATGTAATTTTTAAACAACTAATGAAAAGAAAAACAAATGTTCATACTGTTCATTAAAATTTTTGATGCATAGATGTAGTTCAGCATTTAATATTCATAAATGCAGCATTTAAAATGCATTTAAAATGTTTTTATTTAAAATTTCTGCATTTTTGACAAATCTCAAAATGAATATCTATTTTTCATACTGTACATTTTACTGTCGTGATGCATAAAATCAAATGCAGTATCTAAAATTATTGGTGTTTTTGTGATTTTGTGTTTAATTGTTATTATTTGAAATTTATTTAGATAAAAATTATTTAATTGATAATGAATATAATTTAGGTAATTTTCATATTATTCCATTTTTTTTTATTCTTGGCAATTACATAAAAAGCTTATCAGCTATTTGCATCACCCAGAATTAAAAATAGATGCATTTCTTGATAAGTCTCAAAATTAATATCTATTTTTTTTATACTTTACATTATAAGTTGTGATGCATAAAGTCATTTAATGATTGGTTTGTTTATTGTGTTTAATGTTTATTAATTTGAAATGAATTTATGTACAAAATACTTAATTGTACAAACTAATTAGACATATTCTTATATATATGTATATAATATATTAATATTTAATTAAGGCTCATAAATTTAACGATTGGCCATTTTTAATGATTGTGCCATGATAACACTTATTATCGTCTTATGGCATAAGCAGAAATTTAAAGCTGGTTTGTGTCTATCAATAAAATGTTACCCATTTTTTGTCCAAAATGAAACCCCAAGTAAATTAAAAATGTGCTAGGGAAACTCCAGCCTGAGATTTATATGTAAACAGCAAAGAAAACACATTCATGATTTTACGCCAGAATTGTTGGGTGTTGGAAATGTTCCAGTCCCCCTCGCTCTACAGGTGATATTACAAACCCAATTCAAAAAAGTTGGGACACTGTACAAATTTGAGTAAAAAAGGAATGGAATACTTTACAAATCTCATAAACTTATATTTTAGTCACAATAGAATATAGATAACATATCAATTGTTGAAAGTGAGACATTTTGAAATGACATGCCAAATATTGGCTCATTTTGGATTTCGTGAGAGCTACACATTCCAAAAAAGTTGGGACAGATAGCAATAAGAGGCCGGAAAAGTTAAATCTACATATAAGGAACAGCTGGAGGACCAATGTGCAACTTATTAGGTCAATTGACAACATGATTGTGAGCCTCTCAGAGTGGCAGTGTCTCTAAGAAGTCAAGATGGGCAGAGGATCACAAATTCCCCCAATGCTGCGGCGAAAAAAAAAGTGGAGCAATATCAGAAAGGAGTTTATCAGAGAAAAATTGCAAAGAGTTTGAAATTATCATCATCTACAGTGCATAATATAATCCAAAGATTCAGAGAATCTGGAACAAACTCTGTGCATAAGGGTCAAGGCCGGAAAACCATACAGGATGCCCGTGATCTTCAGGCCCTTAAACGGCACTGCATCACATACAGGAATGATAACTGTAATGGAAATCACAACATGGGCACAGGAATACTTCCAGAAAACATTGTCGTGAACACAATCCACCGTGCCATTCGACGTTGCCGGCTAAAACTCTATAGGTCAAAAAAAAAACGCCATATCTAAACATGATCCAGAAGCGCAGGCGTTTCCTCTGGGCCAAGGCTCATTTAAAATGGACTGTGGCAAAGTCGAAAACTGTTCTGTGGTCAGACGAATAAAAATTAAGTTATTTTTGGAAAACTGGGACTCCATGTCATCCGGACTAAAGAGGACAAGGACAACACAAGATGTTATCAGCGCTCAGTTCAGAAGCCTGCATCTCTGATGGTATGGGGTTGCATGAGTGTGTGTGGCATGGGCAGCTTACACATCTGGAAAGGCACCATCAATGCTGACAGGTATATCCAAGTTCTAGAACAACATATGATCCCATCCACACGTCGTCTCTTTCAGGGAAGACCTTACATTTTCCAACATGACAATGCCAGACCACATACTGCATCAATTACAACATCATGGCTGCGTAGAAGGATCCGGGTACTGAAATGGCCAGCCTGCAGTCCAGATCTTTCACCATAGAAAACATTTGGCGCATCATAAAGAGGAAGATGCGACAAAGAAGACCTAAGACAGTTGAGCAACTAGAAGCCTGTATTAGACAAGAATGGGACAACATTCCTATTCCTAAACTTGAGCAACTTGTCTCCTCAGTCCCCAGACGTTTGCAGACTGTTATAAAAAGAAGAGGGGATGCCACACAGTGGTAAACATGGCCTTGTCCCAACTTTTGAGGTGTTGATGCCATGAAATTTAAAATCAACTAATTTTTCCCTTAAAATGATTATTCTCAGTTAACCATTTGAATGTAATGTAGTGTATTCTGAATAAAATATTGAATTGAAAACTTCCAAAATCATTGCATTATGTTTTAGCACATTGTACAGTGTCCCAACTTTTTTGGAATCGGGTTTGTACACAAATAAGCCTTATATGTGATTTAATGCTTTGGGGATGAATAGTTCCTTTCATGCCAGCTAAATGAGGCACTGCAGATTTCTATAGGGCTTGAACCAGTGCCTGTATGCATGTGTTTTAAACTGATATCAAACATGGCCCAGGGCCCTCACTGTGGCCTCTCTATGTATCCAGGAAGCCATTAACAGCCAAGGGATATCCTGGACAATGGCAGCCTGGCTGGCCTGGATTGCAGGGAGGAAAGAGAGAGGTATAGAGAGAGAGAGAAGAGAAGGAACGAGAGAGATGGAAAAGTGGGAGGAGAGGGCCGCACAGTGCAGCTTTGTCCCAAAGCAATCACAGCATCTCACTGAGCTCCTGGTGTGGTGCACTCCCACGCCACCACGGGTACTGTGACTGCCAGCCAAAGCCGTAAAACAGATTCCCACCTACACACAGCACTCTGCCAACACAACTCTTTATTTCTCTAGCTACTGTTGAATCTATTTTAGAGGCTTTTATCACAAGTTTTTCCACTCATTCCCCCCCAGAGGTGATGGTTGGATTTCCTTAACCTGAAATATTAAGGAGACAATGTAGCAGTAATGGCCAGGTCTGGAATAGCATACTACCTATACTATTTATGCAGTATGCAAATTGTCTGCATGCATAAAATAGTGGATGACCTACTACATTTGTCAAAATGTGCAGTATGCAACACAGCACACAGTGCTAGGTACTACTATATCCCAAAATTCAACATGAATGGTCCAGAAATAATTCACAAATTTTCTCATGACTCGTTATTTGTTTGAAGCTTTTACACAAAACTGATTGCAAAATTAAGTATGTCCAAGACTCACTGAATTAAACACAGGTATTGTCACATAATTAGGTCAAGCAAAGACAATGGATGTATATGCATATATTTTCATATCCGTTTCATATATTTAAAAAAACTAAAATAACATAAAAGGCTATATATGCTGTGCATATGCAGTAATTCTGCACAACTACTACTAAACTACTGTACTATCTATCAATAACTAAGGCCATGTTTGAAATCGAATACTAACTTAGTACTAATTCATGTTTTCTTGCAAAGTCATGTGTTGCTATCTGTTGGTAAACTAGGGTATTACACCAAGTAGTTTCACACATGGTTATGTTTATTCGCTTTTTGTGGCCTACAACAGTGGTTCTCAAACCTCTCCATGAAGTACCCCCAGCCCTGCACATTTTGTATGTCTCCCTCAATCTAATCACACCTGATTCAACTCATCAGCTCATTAGTGGAGACTGCAAGACCCGAAGTGGGTGTGTCAGATATAGGGAGACATACAAATTTGTGCAGTGCTGGGGGTACTTCATGGAGAGGTTTGAAAACCACTGGCCTACAGCATAGCTGTTAAACTTGAAGTGGAATTATGTGTTTATGTTAATGTATGTTGTATGAAATAAAAATGGAGCCAAAGACAGATACTCTCATTTCAAGAACCCCAAGCCTTTATTTACCACAGCTTATGCTCTCAAAGTTACATGTGTAAAGGGAATAAAACACACAGCTGGAAGAGACAGATTGGGTGGGCAGGTTTGTGTAACACCGTCCACCCACACTGCTCTTGACACACACACATTTACACACGGCATCCATTTTTATCACCTGAAATCCCCTAAATCTTTGAAGAATCAGAATCGAGAACTTAAAGCGATTCTCAGGAATTTAAGGTTAACTTGATGCTACGCGTCAGCAACAATGCAACCCAGACTATGGTCAAACACGGGGCGAGAGACGTCACATGACTTCGGTGTGGCTCAAACCACAGCTCCTCTTAAGCAACGTGTCATTTTGTACTGAAATCATGCTGACTGGGTTCATATAAGTGTGTGTGTCTGTGTGTTGTGACTATATACCAGATGAATGTATGAAGAAAGAGCTAAAGATTGTTGTAAATGCAATGATAGTGACCGGTTAAAGCTGTGTGTACTGTACTGTGACGGCTTTTACTCTCTCCACATGGACATAGAGACACTAAAATGATTGTTGGGTTTAGAGAAGACATTGCTAGCCAGCAAACTCACAAACACTAAAGCCTCGTACAAGAGAAACTGTAGCAGATCTGATAGAGAGAGAGAGCGAGAGAGAGGAAACAAGTACATCCACTAAAGAGAAAGATTCAGAGAGAAACTTATAAAATGGCACACCGCAATACTTTTAATTATCTCATATAAAACAAATTGGAAGTATTTACAAAAAACCACACCCACTTTGACTGGTTTCAAATTGATCAAAAACATTTGTTTTTTCTGGAGTTTTTTTCCTTTTGTCTTCTGGACTATATCAGGGAGGATGCTGTTGGTAAGGGCGGCAGGGTCGATTCCCTTCGTCTGGGCGGGTCAGGGTAGGGGTGCCAGAGGCTCTTTTCTACATGGTGCAGAGGTGTCAGGGTGAGAGGGGGTCTCTCTGAGGACGGGAGCTCGCAGGTAAGGGGAGGGGGGTGTTGTGGGGTGATGGGACAGTGGGTCTAGAGAGATGTGCTCATGCTGTCAACTCTTCCCTCAGCTCTTTGTTTCTGCGCACCTCCTGAGCGTGCTTCTCCTAAAAGCAAATAGAGAAATAATACACCAAATTAACAAACATTACAGTTTATAATTTAAAGATGATATGCTGTTTTAAAATGCTTTTGGTAGCACTAGTGTCCTTTACAATGCAATGTTTTTATTGAACTGTAGCGCCCTCTTGTGACAGAAAATCAGATTAGATTTTTATTTATTTATTTTATTGATTGATTGATTGATTTGATGAAGAAATTATTGCCATGATTATTTTTTTTTTTTGGGGCTTGGGTTTATCTTGTAAAAAATCACCATGTCAGATATTTTCACTGTTACAGCATGCCAGTTTCTCAAGAAGTTTTTTTAAATCGGTGGTATTGTACTTTCGAGCATAAAAATAGTGTGGGATAAATTATGCATTTAATTGTAATATTTGTGAGTTTTTTTAAAATTCACATTACTAAGCCTAAATGCTAAATCAAAATAAATGCTGTTCTTTTGAACTTTCTATTCATCAAAGTATCCTGCAAAACATGTATCACTGTTTTCACATAAAATATTAAACAGCACAACTGTTTTCAACATTTATGATAATAAGAAATGTTTCATGAGCAACAAATCAGCATATTAGAATGATTTCGGATGGATCTTGTGACAATGGAGACTGGAGTAATGATGCTGAAAATTCAGCTTTGCATCAAAGGAACAAATTACATTTTAAAATACATTAAAATAGAGAACAGTTATTTTAAATTGTTGTAATATTTCACAATATTGCTGTTTTGTTGTATTTTTGATTAAATAAATGCAGCATAAGAGACTAATATCTACCTTCTCATGCAGTCGTTCCAGCATTGCTGCAATGTGGGTGTCGCGGTTCTCCTTGATCTGCTCCATCTTCATGATGAGTTTCTCCTCTGCCATCCTACTGAAGTTGCTGTTCTCCTCCATGGCTTTCAGCAGGACGTCCCGCTCATGCTCACGTTTCTCAGCCAGGGCCCTCAGGACTTGAGCCTCCTGGGACTGGAGAGGAAGAGTGGGGCAGAGTCATAGAAATCAACTTTTTATCTATTCACATTACATAAAAGTGTAAAAACTTAAAATAATAAAAATAAAATGGCAAACATCAAACATAAGTTATATACTCAGATATAATACAAATGAATGGGTAACTCACTCTCCTCCTGTCCTCTGCTGCCTCCAGCTTCTTCTGGATGTCCTCCAGGGACATGTCCCTCTTTTTGGGAGGTGTAGTGATGCTGTAGGAGACGTCAGCCGTGGGAGAGGGTGGCTTCAGGATGACCTCAAAGGCCTGGCCAGAAGCCCGCTTGTTAATGGGCTTAACCTCCATGTCTAAAGACACAAGACATAAAGTGAAATAAATGCAGTGTAGAAACTGCAGTATGTCAGGCAGCAAATATTCATCTACACATTGGTGGAGTTTGAGCATCCAGATCCATGCAATAAAATGCACCAACTGCCTTCAGCTCAGGAAATGAGCTTGCATAACTTATACAGCCATTCTGAACATTTATCAGACATTTATTGATTTATATTAGCTGTTAAGATAATAAATGTGTAGTATTGCTGGTACACATACAGGCCAATAAAAAGTTATATTATGAAGATCAGACAGAATGAGCACTATAAAGCAAAGCATATTATTGTACATTCCTTATACACAACTTCTCATTACTGGTATTATATTTTCATTTCCTACCTTCAAACTCACCCATGATGTTCTTGCGTGCCTCTGGGTAGAGACAGGAGCAGATGAGGGAGACGAGGGACAGCTCCTTCATCTTCTCTTTGTATGCTGCAGGGAGACACATCAAATAAAGGATTGACCCAGAGTCTCTCTCACTGTTTTGAATGAATGATGAATGATTTTTTGAAACTGCATCGTTAAAGGGATAGTTCACCCAAAAATGAAAATGTGATGTTTATCTGCTTACCCCCAGGGCATCCAAGATGTAGGTGACTTTGTTTCTTCAGTAGAGCACAAACGGAGATTTTTAACTCCAGCCGTTGCAGTCTATCAATCGTATAATGCATGGCAATGGTAACAAAATCTATGAGAGCAAAAAAACCATGCACAGACAAATCCAAATTAAACCCTGCGTGTGTCTCGTGACGACACATTGATGTCCTAAAACAAGAAACTATCAGTTTGTGCCAGAAACCGAACAGTATTTATATAATATTTTACCTCTAATATACCACTATATCCAACTGCTTTGAGCGCAAGCACAGCATCCGGTGCGTGAGGTGTGTACGCGCTCTTGCGTAGTTTATGCAAGTGCCGGAAGTGATCTTTCGCGCGTATACTTTATTCATTGTTTACACAGTGCACAGTCATTGTAGGTACGACGGCTAATCAAATGGTACTTACTTGCGCTTATCCGGATTTGTTCAAACCGACTTAAAACTAAAAGATTACGTTCTCTCGCGCGAACTCATTCGGGAGTGGTGACTTTCCACGTATTTCCAACTTCTGAGCCTGCTCGCCTGAAGTTATGGTTGATTGCTCTTCAGCTGGATATCAACACACCCATTAACGTAAACTACTCCAGAGCGTGTACACGCCTCACGCACCGGAAGTCGTGCTCGTGCTCAAAGCAGTTGGACATAGTGCTGTATTATAGGTAAAATATTATATAAATACTGTTTGGTTTCTGTCACAAACCGATCGTTTCGTGTCTTAGACATCAATGTGTCATCACAACGAACCGCAGGGTTTAATTTGGATTTGTCTGTGCATGTTTTTTTACTCTCATAGATTTTGTTACCATTGCCATGCTTATACGACTGACAGACTGCAACGGCTGGAGTTAAAAATCATAATTTGTGTTCTACTGAAGAAACAAAGTCACCTACATCTTGGATGCCCTGGGGGTAAGCAGATAAACAACACATTTTCATTTTTGGTGAACTATCCCTTTAATGTCCCAGAAAGACCCAAATCATCTAGGGATATTAGACCAGGGGTACACTGACTAAAATTTTAGTAGTGAGACTAATGTAAAACATAACATTTTAGCAGAACAAGAAATGAGACAAATATGAAATATGTAGCTAAAGAATGATTGGAATATATTTAGATGACATTTAATTTACTTAATATTTAGATATATTTAAATTGAATTTCAATTAAAAATTTTTATATTCTACTTATCTACTATATATTATATATAATAAATTATGTTATTGACTATATATATATATATATATATACTATATAATATATATAAAAATGCAATGAAAACTACTTTACATTATTATTATATATTATTACACAGTAAATTATTCTACATATTATTGTAAGATAGACTGACGCTATATATATATCTATATAATATATATATATATATGAGTGTGTTGTGTGTGTGTGTGGTGGTGTGTGTGAATCATATTTTTATAAATACATTATTAATGTTTGATATATTATGATATTATTATTATTATTATTAAGTAGTAGAGGGTCTCTGGTTTGGCTTAGAGTCTGGGGGGGAGGTGAAAATTGAATCCAAAAGCATTAAATAAATAAATACAGATGATGAATAAGGAACGAACGAACCAACACATGAATGAATGAAGCAAGTCTCAACAGCACTCTGTCTATGTTTTCTTTTGAGCTTTCTAATGAAAAACCAGCAGACGTGTCTTCACATACTCTGGTTTCCTACAAGACAATGTTCACCACAAGCTCCACCATCCCCCACCACCCATCCTTTAGTGTTACATTATTTATTGGAATCCATTTTTACTCCGACTACTGAGGGTGTGTGTGCTGGGAGTGAGTCGGCAAGACCAGAGAAAACCCAAGGCCAGACAAGGCCAGATGGTGGTTTATGACGGCTACATTGATCCTACCACAATCATTCCTCATCCCCAAATTCAGAATAATTTTTCTTTTTCAGCATTAAATGCTTACGGGCAAACACACCTAAATCATACAAACATCAGTGATGGCAGATGCTAAATGAAGAACATTAACGTATCAGATTTTTTTTAACACACAAGGCAGCATTTATCAAGGCCAGTGCACTGTGTTGATGTTATCAAACCGTGAATGCTTGTTGTTTTTTCAGTTAGATTTCAAACTGCTTTTATCCTTCCATCAAACCCACCAAAAAAAAAAAAAAAAAACCCCCCCCCCCGCATCACCCTACTTCTTCACTCTCTGCCAGAGGACCTGGGAAAAAGCTATCAACTCCTTCTTGCTCCCTGATGAGGTTATCAATCCCTCACAAACAGAGGATGGAGAAAACCGGGAAGGGAACGTGAGAATTTTGGTTTAGGGCCTTTAATTAGTAATTACCTGAGCAAGCCATTTCTTCCGGTAAATTGAGGGATGGCTATGGGTTTGTGGGCTGTGATATTGAAGTGCGCGGCCGTGTCTAGCTAGGCCGAGCTAGGCTGTCCCGCCTAGGCGCCACAGCTGAAGGGCGACAATGGCGCACAACTGGCACTTTTAAGCAGGGTTGTGATAAGAGGGCATGGTCACCCTGAAATATGCGCCGCCCCACGGATCCCCAACATTATTGCTAGAGTACTGTCCATAATGACAATGTGCTGTCAATTTGCTGCCTATTGTTGCATGCAAGTTTGCACTTGAGCGCTCAACACGCCGTTAATCTCGCGGCTCTTCAGTGCTTTGGGCAGAGGTAACCTTTTTTTGCCATGCAGTTCAAAGGCCAATTTAAAATATTGGTACAGTAAATAAAGTGCACAAAATCAGTATTTTGTTTAGGCAGTTTTTTGTGGCACTTTTGTGGCAGATTTGTCCAAAAGGTGTGCGTTTTTTGCGCCAATGCATTGTTAAAGGATCAGCGTGTCATGTAATATTCCCATATAAACTTTAACATCCAATTAAAAAATATTTGTATAGTAAAATTCACTAATTCACGAGATCAATACATCCTTTATTAGACCACTTTGTTGAGTTAAATGCATCCCTATGGAGGTGTCGAAATGCTGAATCAATTAAATCACTTCCAACAGGCTTAATGGGAGCAGCTTCATAGAGGGCAGAGCGTCACATTATTTAAAGGGGACATTAACGCGTTAGCCCACGAAGTAGCAAAGGATTAAGTAGCTGCATTGGTTACTTTTATGCCACTTATAAAGCTTTTAAATGTAGTTTGGGGTAACAGAGGAGTTTTATAGGTTTGACTGAAATAATAATGCAATAACTGACACTTTAAATCAATGTTTCAAGAAACAACAACAAGAAAATTTAACAAAAAACAGATAAAGACAAAAAAGTAGCCATTGATAATATCTAAACAATATGTAGTAGTATAGTATATAGTATCCAAATTAAAATGTAATAAAATTAATTTGTGTGATTTATGTGCAATGTCTTAGCCACTATGGATTGTTACATAGGGCTATACAGGCATCTAGTGGCAACACAATGATATTACAGATACTAAATTGTGCAAAATGTTAATCTTAACAGTAAATTTACAAATAATGCATTCAGATTTGTGGAATCAATAGGGATTTCGCCTAGGACGTCAAATTGGATAGAAACGGCCCTGATTGAGTGTTCCCAGACTTCGTAAGCATTTCTCTCCTGCTGTCTAGTCAGAGTGAGATAAGGACGATAGACAGCTCACTGAAGCAAGTAATTCAGGTCAGCCGGCTGGTGAGCAGGTGAAAAAGATCTCACACACGACTGCATCTGTATGTGTGCAAAACTGTGATCTAATCAAGCGTTTTTGCTGTAAAATATCAAAAATATCAGAGGGTTTGCCTGCAGACCACACCCTTGGCTTGAAATGTAGATAGTGTGGCAACTGGTCAAAAAATACATTGTATGTTTGATGTATAAATCACTTAATATAAAAATTTATATTTTATATATAGATATACAGTATATGTGTGTGTGTATGTGTATTGCATATAAGTCTATTTAAGATAATCTAATATTAAATTTACAAATAATATATCCATTTTAATTTACTTAAAATTTGTTAGATTAAGTACATTTTCATGACTGATTCTTCTATATCATACTTTCAAGCACAGGTTACATATATATTATACATACTATTATAAAATAAACATAATATTACATTATTTTATAAGTATACATTCTCTCTATCTCTCCCCCTCTCTAGTTTATTTATACATTTTAACATATTATTCATTTTTACATTAAGCAATCCTAATTCTCTGTGCTTTATTCTGACTGATTCTACTATCATGCACTACAGTGATACAGACCATGTCTTGCACCACCACTAAATATGAAGCAGAATAAAAACACACATTGCTCAAAAATTGCCATTAGGCTCTACAAGCAAAAAGTCCTTTGTGTGTTTGTTTGATAATGCATCATCATGCCCACACTGAATCAATAATGCCCCTCTCCCACCCTGCCGTAGCCAGGGTTTGAAAATTAGTGAGGTCTGGGATTGGGTTAAGAATTGTGCAATAATAATCCCTACAAATACAACTCATTATATACACTAACACTTTAGAGACAGACATGTAGATGTTTGTGAAAGATGTTTTATCTGTTTTGGAGGGAACATTGTTCCAAAATTATACTATATTTATTGCATCAAATATTTTTTATATTTTACTATAGGTTAGGGGTGGATAATTTTATCAGTTGTTTATTATTCATGCATCAATACATATTACTTTTATAGTTTTCATTAATAACCATTGCTATATAGATGATAACTTTGTCTTGTGATCTTATGAATGTTTTTAGCATGACTGTGAAAATGTAACTACTATACTGAAAGAAATAAAATAGACTTCTTCATGGCTAGTGTTTGCATATTTAATTTCAATCTGTAACCTACTTGTTAAATGCTACTGGTTTATAATATATATATATTTTTTTTTTCTTTTCTTTGCCTTACCAAATGTGGTATCCTGTCAGCAATAACCTGTCTGTGGGCTTTTTTAATTACTGTCAGTTTAAGTGCCGGCGATCAGTGTTGCCAGATATTGCTATGAAAACAAATAAAATTCGTAAAATAAATAATAACATTTAAAAAAAAAAACATTATTTCAAATCCTTTGCAAATAAGATAAAGATAAAGATATCGCTGACCCTAAACTGCAACTTCCCACTTTAACTTTCTAAAGTGTCAAATTAAGTGAAGTAAATTAAGTCAAATAAAAAAAAAGACGAGTCCAAAGACGCTTAATCGCTTATAATAGCTGGATCTGCCCGCGCCCTCACCAAAGAGTATAGAAGCCCAATATAAGTTCTTTGCCCTCACTCACAACTCTCTCAAGCCTCCTTCACTCCACCAGCATCTGGCAGCAATCATTTTCATACCACGGACGCTAAACATTCTTGCAAACTGTCTAAACATACAGACACTCATATGAGGAGTTTTAAACAGCAAATTAGTCTTTCAGAGAACAAATTTTATTTTTGAACATGAAAAATGTACCGAGGTCCGGACATCGGTGACCTCATAGCTGGCTACGGGCATGCTCCCACCTCCCTCTCTCTCTCTCTCACTCTCTCTCACTCTCCACCTCTCTCTCACCACACACACACACCATCTCGATCCATTGCAGCTGCAGGGCATTGCCCTCCATATGGCTCTCAGTGTTTCAGTACATTCCTCCTTAACACTAAACCACTTTACTTCATTTTAACCAGTAAACTGACTATTTCAATATGAAACTGTTTCATAAAAATGAGTTTTTTAGCTATATATAATAAATTTATAATATATATATATATAATATATATAATATATATATATACAATATATATATAATGTTCAAGAATTGACATTGAAACCTAAACATATCATTAATCTTAAAACGCAATGCTCGCACCCCACTGTTGTACAGCATTGCTGAATGTGTATATTTGAACTTCCTGTTAGGTTAACGATTAATGGGGCTTGATTGCATTAATACCGCCTTCACATATCCAGTAATCAGTAAACCTCACGTAATTGAGGTTATGTGAGGATATCTATAATGATAAGACAAAGACAGGCACCTGGAAGCTCTGGTTTGATATATGATATGCATTTCTGACAACGATATTGTTGCCAATTATCCAATCATTAATTAAAATGCTAAATTAAGAGTCTAATTAAATAAGCCATACTTTTAGATGAGACATAATGAGAGAGCTGATTATGCATAGATTAAGACCTAATTTTCTTATTTTGAGGTATATATAGTGCTGACAAACACACCAAGGTCTTTCTGCACTGTCAGCCACTGTCCACCAGTGCCCTACCCTGCAGGTGTCTCATAAAGATGCGATAAAGACGCACACCTTGTATATGGTATGCCCCAGTTTGGCAGTCTACAACATAATCCAGAATCACAACAGCACTGAGACATGCTTACTGGCGAGACGACTTGAGTCCTGACACACATTTAAAACAGCAATCATCTGATACTGCAGTCTTCCTCTCATATAGTGCTAGAAATGGTGTGAACGAAAGGATGCACACGCAAATCCACAATTACACCTTAAAAACCCGTGTTTAATGAGCAAGGAGTTTTTAAATTACTATTATTATGAATTTTGATAAGACGGAATTTTGTCTATATAATAAACATACCCACAATAATAATAATTTTAAAAAAGCTTTTCAAACACCCTGATTCATTAACTACCATGCTGTATTTCCCTATTTTGGCATTGTTTGGCAAAAAATAAACCAGCCACACCTTGCTCATTTTATAGAAAGGATAGAACTATCATGTATGGAGGATGTCAAACGGTTTAAACTGTTCTGAGCCAGGTATTGCAAGGCTTCACAGGGTTTTCTGAAGGCTGAAACACAGAGCTGGATCTTGGGTGGGGTCCTTCTGCATTTTGCTGGAGATGCGTGAGCCGGCAGGTGCACTGTCACCATAAGAAAGTCATTTTAAGGCTTTTAAAGCATGTTCCAGTGTATTTCAAGAGGTATGCAGTATAATGGCACCATTTAATGCTTTTTCCTCATTTATAAAGTCCCCCTTTTTCTAAGCAAAAGTGAGTAGGCAGCCTGGGTGCACACAAAATGCACAGCCATATTTGAAAATAAAACAGCATGGGGTGGAAGGAGAAAGCAGATTTATATATCTGAATATATAGCTAAAATATATTTATTTCCCATCTAACGGACTTCTTTTTTTCCTGCATCAGGGTCTATTGTGCGCGCGACAGCATCAAAGAGACACGGAACAGCGAACAAAATGAAGGAAGGTTTGTCTTACCGATCGCAGTTTTGGCCATGGCTGGAGTTGTTGCGGTGACTGGTGCGTCTCAGGTCTGTTCGGTGGCGAGGAACCGGTTCACGCTAAAAAGGCACTGAGTCAGCAGAACGGCGCTCTGCGGAAAAGGGTGCGCGAGAGAGAGTAGCTTGGGGAATGGTGAGCGCGTGTGTGTTCAGTCAGATTGGCTGCTGTTGTCCCTTCACGCGCAGTTCCAAGTGAACGGCTGTCGCGCGCCCGATCTAATGTACAGGAGGGTGTACACGGTGAGGAGCTTACAAGGTGACTAATTGTGTATTCCCCCTTTTTCAGCACTGGTGCAACCCGTTCATGCACAGCTCCCATTGATTTATAATCATTTTATATGGTAGGCTACATCAGAAGACGGTGGAAGCGCTGGTATCATTGTATACAGTAAACTACATGAAGCACGAATATCTTTTATGAATTATTTTATCTGAATAGCTAGCTGTCTGTGATCACTGCATCAACTGCATGAAGCTCCATCTTCCTTCTATTAATAGCATTCATAATTCGTATATAAACAATTCGTGTATATATAATACGTTGCGCACTTTTTTTTAATAATTCATTTTACATACATTTGGGAAGACATGGTGGTAGCTACAGTAAGAATGCCAAAGCAGCACTGGGACACTGAGTGCCCCTCCCAGCACTATCAAGGGTCCCTTGAGATTAAATGGCTGTCTTGATGCCTTCGTGTGCATCAAATGTATCTCAATATTTGTCAATAAATGGCTGTCTTATGCATGATGCCTTTATGTGCATCAAATGTCAATATTTGTCAATATTGTTTTAGCTATTGGTAAATTATTTAATTAAAATTATTACAATGGCTTTAGAACATTTTGAAATATGTTTAGCAATATTTAATGACTTGATTAATAATAAATAAATAAAATACAAAATAAAATAAAAATTAATAAATTTAGCAGCAGACAGGACCTTGATAGCATGTAGCTGAAGATAACCTAAATACGTGCCAAAGTAATTCTTGGTGTAGTACAGCTATAAGTGCATAAATGAATACAAAATTATGAAATTCTTCTTTATCTATAATAAATATCCCCATGTAGTCCCATTTAGCCATGATTTATCACTACATGAACATGCACATCCAGTTCCCCTTAGAAATGCCCATTGCAAGATGCAAGCATCAATTATGAAGGAAGCAAAGACTGCACAATAAATACTAAAAGTTTTGGTGTCTGAACAAAGTGGGTTAGAAATTGCACAGCAGTACATGAAGGATAGCATGAGTTAGCATTACTAGACAAAGGAGACCTCTGTATTATTTTACATTGTAGCTAGATTAAATAGGACTTGTTTACATTTCAGAGGCAAACAATCGTGCAATCTCTTGATTGAAATAATAATACAATATTATTTTCATGTTTTATTTATTATATATTTTCATCCTCCTAAACTGAAGCCTAAACTAAAGCCTAAACCTTGTACTGATAGGCTATCAGTACAAGGTTTAGGCTTCAGTTTATTGTATCAGTGATAGCTTACTATCAGACATGTCAGCTCAGGGTCACGCCTAAAGATTCACGATCAGAGGCTGCACTGCATTATCATTTTCAACCACATGGCGGCATTAGATCCTTAATTAAGGAAACATCAGAGCCTATTATAACCAAGTGCAAGGCTTTATTTACAACATTTCATCAGAAATGTTTTTTCTAAGATAAGACAAAATGGTATGTATGTTCAGAGGACAAATTGGTTTATGAGTGCAGCACTAATCTTACAGCTGCTGTTGGCTATGCTGAATTACTTAAACGTTTAAAAGGACAAAGCCAATGAACCAGATATCTGAAGTCATTTATTAATCAAAAGCGTGTCCATAATGATTTTAAAATGAGTTTCAGTTATGCTTGAATAACACTTCTGTATAAGCGCTGCATAGTTTTCAGATATGGTCATTGGGAAATTTTAATATAAAGAGCAGCGAGAGGATTACTGTAAATGTGAGAAATAGTTTCAGTAAAGTTCATGGTTACTCTTTAACTAAGAGACCTGAGCCAAACTGAGGCTCTATTATGTTTCCAGCATAGCAATGATCAAGAATGCATTGTACTCACAACACAAATAAGCAGGGAAAGCAACAGCTTTGAATAAATTAATCCTACACAAATCTTTTAAAACCAGTTGCTTAGTTCATGAAAAAGTTCACACTGTAACATTTGACAGCACCTTATTTCTGCTTTAGCTAGGCTGTTTAGAATATAAATGATTTGCCTTATTGAACAGCTGAGTGAGCAGAAGCACAAACTCACATCAATAATAAACTCGCTGTGAATTTCAAGAAGTTATATCCTTGTGCACTTTCTATAAATACAGTAAGTGCAAACTTTGTTGCCCAATTAAAAAAAATACAAAAATAAAAACCTTTAAAATGCAGATTTTGTGTTGTGGTGACTAAATTTAATAAACTATTATTAACATACCATGAAATGTTAAAAATGTAAACATTGTTTTAAACCTACCACCACCACCCAAATGGTGATTTTGACTCAGAAGTCTTGAGCGTCGCAACTGTATCTAACAATAAAAAATAAAAACAATTATATGACTTATAAAGTCATATAATTGTTACAAACAATATAGTTACAAAAACAGTCAGTTATGTCTGTGAAGGTAAACAGCTGGGAAATAAATCGCTTGTTTATTTTAGATCTGTGTGGTAACAGCAATATACAGTAAATACATCAATAAATCCACTGCTCTGTTGTCTCCTCTGAGGCTGGGACTCTAAACAGTGTTCTGTGCTCGTCTGTGCAGCCAAAGGCAGAACAGTTAGCATGTTTTGCTCAAACTTTCGCCATGGCATCAGAGCAGGTACACCCCTGTGGCTTGTGAAATCAAAATGACGGTGCTTCGAGTGGAAGTTTACAGATTAAGGGGCAGTAATATTATAATAAGATCCCTTTGCCACGTCACCAAGGGAGCGAAATCAGACGCGCTTGTTTTCTCAGACGCTTGCAGAAACAAGCTTACCAAAACAAAGTTACTGGGTTCATCTTTTTCACGTTTCCTTGGTTGGTAGATGCACCGGGGACCTGATTATAGCACTTAAAACCTGGAAAAGTCCGATTTTCATGATATGTCACCTTTAAAGTCTGTTTTTAATAAAAACAGAAAATCAATGCTTACTTTATTGCCAAAAATTATAGACACTGTGCACATTTTGTTAAAGTACAAACTCAGTGAAGTGCCTCAGGGACATGACAAAATGCTTGGTGTAAGATAGAAATAAGACATTATTTTATGCTAAAAATTATTTAAATGCAATAATTATTTGTATTCATTATAATGGGCATACCAATGTATTGTAAAAAAAAAAAAAAAAAAGACCTTTTAACACTTCATTTTAGTGAACTACCACTTTTAAAAGCCGGTTGGACTGAAATATTACCGAATCCCAGGAATGACCCATTTACCAGTCAACAGCGTTGGGCTGGTGGTGATGAAGGTGGAGGAGGAGGATGGCCTAAAGGTAGTGAGGGAGGGGCAGGCTGTAGTATTACTGCTGGACGATGTCATCACGAGTCACCACCTCTCTCACAGCTCCACGCACGCACATGGGCCAGCTCTCTTCACTAAGCACAGGTGAGATCTGATGAGTCGGTCACTAAACTTGATATTTCACACTCTCCAAGCTCAAGCGCGTCAGCTGGTAGTAGTGTTAGCGGTGCAGAGGAATACCACATAAGCTAACAGCAGTGGATGTGAGATGTTTTCTTATCTTTTTATCCTATAGAGGAGAACTTATTCTTAGTTTTGAAGTCAAGTTATATTGAAATTATGAAGTTTGACGGGAAATCGTGAGATTGGTAACTTAATCATGTTTCAAGACCTTACCTGAACAACGAGTTGTTGACTTCCTCTAACGAAGCTCGTGCTGAATTAAATGATGTTTTACGTTAGACGGATAGCTGATGAAGAGACGTGTTTTACCGAACATATAGAGATGATGTATTCATAAAACAATATTTAATAGTTAAGTGCTCACAAAACATTAGCAGGATGCCGGTGTTGGCGCGACAGAATGTTGAAGCGAGCGGAAGCTTAAAATATCAATGTTTTGCAATAATAATGAAAAACAGTAATAATTAAAAGGCGAATTATCACCGAGGAAATGTTTTATGTGTTCGATGGTTATACTTTTACAGCCAACAATAGATTAGTGGATCTTCCAGGTGCATAATCAATTTTAATCAATTAAAAAAACAATTCTCATGAATGTTCTTAACAATGACGTACATGAGTGCATCAAATTACATAAATTAAGACATGAGGCTATTACAAATGTCAACTTGTCAAGGGTTACTGTATTTTTTAAAATATATATATGTTAAAAAAAGTCTTATCCTGGCTCCAAAACTGTTTGTTCAGTAGTCGTATTTTTATCAAATGTCTAATATTATATTACCCAGTTGTTTATGGGCAGATACATATGAACAAATGGTTAGGTACGGTGCAAATTCAGAACAGGTGTTTGCGTGACTTAAAATTCTGATTAAAATATGCATATTCATTTACATGATGCTTACATAATCAGAATATGACCAAATTATGGTTAATATCAGTATTCTTAGGAGCCATGCGCACACAACCTGTTTTTACTGTTAAAATGCGAGATGCAGACCAGTGGAATGGGAAAAAACTACACAAGGTCTAGATGTGGGTTTTTTGAGTGCTTGAGTGCTGCATTTTTAACGTAAGACTCTGCAAAAAGAAGAGAACACAGCAGTCAGGCACATCCATCAAGTGCATGTTTTCATTTAAAAAAACAAACAACGTAAAGACATTCTATGGAAACAGCCCCTTATGCATGTCGTTTTTTTTAAAGTATGTTACTGAACGTGAAATTGAGGACTGCTTTTCTCTTTTCTGTTAAATATTGGCATGTTCATTTTTAACTGTCAAAGTAGGTCTGGCATCTGAATTTTTAGACTTGGCCTTCTGTTGAAGTCAGCTTTCAGAATATACTGAACAGTGGCCCCAATATGATTTTAAGTGCTTAAGCCATACTTAAATATAGGGCTTTCAATTTAAATTCTTTATCGTATCTTTACAATTCCTTTGGTGTTTACATTGTCATGCTGTTCAAATGAGTATGTTCCCACATAGTTTTAGTGTTCAGTGAAAGTCTTTATCTCTAGTAGATGTATCTCTGAAGCAGTTAGTTCTGCAGGCTGTTGTTGATGACCGCACCCAGCCAAGCGTTGTCTGGTTGTCTTCCCACATTGTACTGGTTTCCTCCTGATCTCACTGGCACTGCACTTGCTCTATGGCATCCTGGGCAGCAGGTGTGGGCGAAATGACTGAGGCTCAATTAAAGAACTTGTTATCCGAAAGGGCTTGTTCAAATTAATGTTGGAGAGATTAAGCTACTATTTTTTTTAAGTGTTGAACGAGTAAACCGTTTTGTGTTTTCAACAACGTGCCACAGATGCAGTCAGCAGTTGAATTTAACCTACAACATTCCATTAACTGTGTTTGATCTCTTTTATCTCCCTGATTTGATACAGAAAGAAATCAACGATGAGACTCGACTGAAACTCCAGGCTTGAGGTGAACAGACTCTTGTGTGGTTGATGGTCCGACGTCAGATTCCTGATTCTTGATTTTTGCAGTACCCCTGCCTCTTGAGTTGAGTTCATCATGGGGGACGCCGACTCCACCGGTTCCATGCGTCTAAAGCAAGAGATCTCACTACTGCACGGTGTCTGCCTCATTGTGGGGAACATGATTGGTTCGGGCATCTTTGTTTCACCCATTGGTGTTCTTGAGAAAACAGGATCTTACGGTCTATCTCTGGTGGTTTGGGTTATTGGAGGAATCTTCTCTGTTTTTGGTGCCCTGTGCTACGCTGAGCTGGGCACAACCATTCGCAAGTCAGGAGCTAGTTATGCCTACATCCTGGAAACCTTTGGGGGCTTCATTGCATTCATCCGTCTGTGGACCTCGCTGATGATCGTGGAACCAGCCTGCCAGGCAGTCATTGCTCTTACTTTTGCTAATTACCTAGTGAAACCGTTCTTCCCCACCTGCCCGGCACCAAATGCTGCAGTACGGCTCATTGCAGCTCTCATTATAGGTAAGAGCTCCTGTGCTCATCCATGCATGCTTTGATAAACTTACATGTAACAGCACTTGAAACTAGTGTAAATAGTGGCACAATAAAGGCCGGCTTTCTCTGAGATTCACTACTGTTTACTGTTCACACAGCGCAGTGTGTATGAGATTACTCTGAAAAGAGTGCTTCATGTTAACGTATGTCAAAAATAAATCATACCAATTTATGCTGCTACCGAGGATCATGGTATTGATCTGCATACCTTTATTTACATAATTCTTTTAGTTTGTATGGTTGCCTTACAGTCCCTTTTTTTTCATTTCATACAAAATAGAAAATAGCCTACATGTATTGTAATATAGTAACTTCATATACACAACATTTCTGAATCCGTATTGTTATTGTTAAAACAAAAACTATTAAAAATTGTTTTTATTCATTAAAATAAAATATTAGATGACAAACTTAAACTTACAAAACGCAAATGAAAATTTGGTTTGGCAACTAACTGAAATACAATAAGTTCAAGTATTAAAATAACTTAAATAAAAAATTTAATTAAAGCAAAATAAAAAAATACTTAAAAATAAAAAAAGCATAAAATTAATAAAACAAACTCAATTTAAAATGAAAACTACAGATACAGTGGGGAAAAAAAGTATTTAGTCAGCCACCAATTGTGCAAGTTCCCCCACTTAAAAAGATGAGAGAGGCCTGTAATTTTCATCATAGGTATACCTCAACTATGAGAGACAAAATGAGAAAAAAAATCCAGAAAAATCACATTGTAAGATTTTTAAAGAATTTTTTGCAAATTATGGTGGAAAATAAGTTTTTGGTCAATAACAAAATTTCATCTCAATACTTTGTTATATACCCTTTTTTTGGCAATGACAGAGGTCAAACGTTTTCTTAAGTCTTCACAATGTTTTCACACACTGTTGCTGGTATTTGGCCCATTCCTCCATGCAGATCTCCGCTATAGCAGTAATGTTTTGGGGCTGTCGCTTGGCAACACGGATTTTCATCTCCCTCCAAAGTTTTTCTATGGGGTTGAGATCTGGAGACTTGCTAGGCCACTCCAGGACCTTGAAATGCTTCTTATGAAGCCACTCCTTCGTTGCCCGGGCGTGTGTTTGGGATCATTGTCATGCTGAAAGACCCAGCCAACGTTTCATCTTCAATGCCCTTGCTGTTTTCACTCAAAATCTCACGATACAATGGCCCCATTCATTCTTTCGTTTACAAGGATCAGTCGTCCTGGTCCCTTTGCAGAAAAACAGCCCCAAAGCATGATGTTCCACCCCCATGCTTCACAGTAGGTATGGTGTTCTTTGGATGCAACTCAGTATTCTTTCTCCTTCAAACACGACAAGTTGAGTTTTTACCTAAAAGTTCTATTTTGGTTTCATCTGATATTATGACATTCTCCCAATCCTCTTCTGTATCATCCAAATGCTCTCTATCAAACTTCAGACAGGCCTGGACATGTACAGGCTTAAGCAGGGGACACGTCTGGCACTGCAGGATTTGAGTCCCTTGCGGCGCAGTGTGTTACTGATGGTAGCCTTTTTTACTTTGGTCCCAGCTCTCTGCAGGTCGTTCACTAGGTCCCCCCGTGTGTTTCTGGGATTTTTGCTCACAGTTCTTGTGATCAGTTTGACCCCACGGGGTGAGATCTTGCGTGGAGCCCCCAGATCGAGGGAGATTATCAGTGGTCTTTTATGTCTTCCATTTTCTAATAAGTGCTCCCACAGTTGATTTCTTCACACCATGCTGCTTACCTATTGCAGATTCAGTCTTGTGCAGGTCTACAATTTTGTTTCTGGTGTCCTTTGACAGCTCTTTGGTCGTGGCCATGGTGGAGTTTGGAGTGTGACTATTTGAGGTTGTGGACAGGTGTCTTTTATACTGATAACGAGTTCATACAGATGCCATTAATACAGGTAACGATTGGAGGACAGAGGAGCCTCTTAAAGAATTTGTTTCAGGTCTGTGAGAGCCAGAATTCTTGCTTGTTTGTAGGTGACCAAATTTTTATTTTACCGAGGAATTTACCAATTTATTCTTTTAAAATCCTACAATGTGATTTTTCTGGATTTTTTTCTCATTTTGTCTCTCATATTTGTGGTATACCTATGATGAAAATTACATGTCTCTCTCATCTTTTTAAGTGGGAGCACTTGCACAATTGGTGTCGGACTAAATACTTTTTTTGCCCCACTGTATGTCCAATTCAAGTCACCTTTATTTATATAGCGCTTTGTACAATACAGATTGTGTCAAAGCAACTAAACAGCATTAATTAGGAAAATAGTGCAATAATGCAAAGACATAGTAAACACTCAGTTTTTCAGTTAAAGTCAGTTCATTGTTGATTCAGTGATGTTATCGTCCAGCTCAGTTCAGTTTTAAATAGTATCTGTGCAATCTTTGCACTCAATTCACGATATCGCTGGAAAGAAGTTCCCCAACTGCAAGCCAGAGGCGACTCGCAAAGGACCAAACTCCATCGTGACAGACTGAGAAAAACCTTGGAGAAACCAGTCTCCTCCGGGGTGCCATTTCTCCGCTGCCAGACACCATCATTCAAATTCCAGGCTGTAGCAAAGTCAGATTGTGCAGAGGACTGATCTGGTTCCTGTGGTTTTGTCCCGGTGGCCGTCTGAGACAAGGTCTTTACAGGGGATCTGTATCTGGGGCTCATCTAGTTGTCCTGGTCTCCGCTGTCTTTCAGGGCTGTGGAGGTCCTTTCTAGGTGCTGATCCACCATCTGGTCTGAATACGTACTGGATCCGGGTGACTGCAGTGACCATCTGATCTGGATACAGACTGGATCTGTGTGGCTACGTTGACCCTCGGAATAAGAGAGAATCAGACTAATATTAGCGTAGATGCCATTCTTCTAACGATGTTGCAAGTACATCGGGTGTTATGAGAAGTTTTCCCGGTTCCGGTTGACCTAATTAATGCAGCCTAACAATCATTTAATGGATTTGATTTATAGAAATGTGATAGTGTGTTATGTTTTTGCCAGGTTAAAGAGATGGGTCTTTAATCTAGATTTAAACTGCAAGAGTGTGTCTGCCTCCCGAACAATGTTAGGTAGGTTATTCCAGAGTTTGGGCGCTAAATGGTCAAGTCAAGTTTATTTGTACAGCGCTTTTCACCATACAAATCATTGCAAAGCAGCTTTACAGAAAATTACGTTTCGACAATATATTTAGTGGTAGCTTGTCAGTGGTGACTGTCAGTTTATGTACGTATGGCAGAAATGTACGGAAAAATCAATTTAAGACGTAATAAAACAGACGATGAACACTATTAACAGCAATTATTATATGATGCAATCAAATTTATAGCAAAATGTGGTAGTTCTGTGTGTTGTTTCAGGGTTGGCATCATCTGAGGTCCTCTGAGGGGTTGGCATCATCTCTTCCTGGTTATGAAATATGAAAATAAAGCTAATTCAAAATATTATTAGTACATTAATAATACTAAAATAGCACTGATCTGAATGCTAGGGGAGTTTGCGTTTGTTTCAGCCCGTAAATCCCGTGTGCTCATGGTGCATTTTTCTCTACAATGTTATTTCATTCATTTCCTTTTTTTTTATTTGTTCATTTTTGGGAGGAAATTTGTGTTTTCTTTTTTTTCCCCTTTTGATTTTCTTCATACTAAAACATCCTTGCAAATTGCAAAAAAAAATAAAAAATAGCATATTTTATTTCCAGTGAGTTAAATCTAGAAACCTCCTTTTTCCGTTATCAGAAAGTGCAAATATACTTAGTTTAATTTTTGGGTGAACTAGCTCTGTGGTCTCAGCTGTTAGATAGATAGTGTTGTTTCAATATTAACTTGTTGAAATTACACAGTCCAGCAGGTGAGTCTGCACTGCAGTGTGAATAAACGGTCATCACTTTGGCTAAAGTACATGCTCATACGTTTTTGCGTAAACTTGTACTTTGTCTGTGTAATTTGTCAAAATCAAGTAAATACTGTCTCTACAATTTTGAAGCATGTGTTTTCTGTTAGTTCAGCTGCGACTGCCAGGCTGTTCTCTCCATTCGTCTCCGTGTTAGTTGGCAATATTTAGGCATTTCATTTGTCAACCAAATACTTTCCATTTGGACTGGAGTTTGTAACCCTGCCAAGACTTCCACAAAACCTTTTTATGAAGTCATTGGTGACTGTTTCCACAGAGCTCGTGTGCAGTTTGTTTGAGTTTAAGGGAATTCTCGGGTATTTGTCACCTGTGGCATGTTTTGCTACTTACTGTGACAAAGTCCACTGAAGTACTTGTGAAACAGGCCTAAACCGAAAAGCTTATGCAAACATATATAACAGTGTAATTCTACAGGGTTTAATTTCCTTTTTGTGACAAATAGCACTTTATTTGGACTGTACAGTCTGTACAGTTTCATCAGAATGCGGTGGCATTTGAGCTGTGATTAAATCAGGTATAGAAATACCTAAATTAATCTCCTGGGTACCACAGTGCCGGGATGTCCAGTCATAATGGTATCTGCAGCTCTGAGAGACTGTTTCAAGGAGTGAATTACTGTCAGACTTGGTTTGTTGGTGAAATTAGATGCCAGGAGTGTCAGATGAATGGAGGAACTTGAATTACCAGTCTGTAAAACCGCAAAAGCAGGAGTTGAGGTGTTCTCTGTTCTGAAAAACCTCACCCGCACCCTCATTTTATTGCCCTGGTCAACCTGTCAGTTGAACCTAAATGCTTAAAGGGGAACTTATGACACATTGGAAATTTACATTCATCTACAAGGAAATAGTAAAATTAGTTATTATGGAACTCAACTGCACAATGGAACTATTACACACATGATCAAAAGGACCATTAAGAAATTCCAGTTTCAAACAGCAGTTGAAATATATTCAGTATATATTGTCTGGCTTTTATATGGCCATGTCTATCTGTTTGCTTTGCAGGTCTTCTCACCTTTGTGAACTGCATGAAGGTGAAATGGGGGGCCATTCTTCAGGTCATCTCCACTGTGGCTAAAGTCCTGGCTCTCATTGTCATTATCATTGCTGGAATAGTTGTGCTGGCCCAAGGTTTGAACATGCTGACACAAATGTTGTTTACTATATATACCATATAGCATTAATACTGTTTAAAAGTTTGGGGTCAGTATTTATTTATTTATTTATTTTTGTAAAGAAAAAATATTTTTATTCAGCAAAGACGCATTTAATTGATCAGCGTGATAGTTAATTGTATCAATATATATTGTTTGTATAATGCAAAAAAATTATATTTCAAATAAATGCTGTTGTTTTCTATTCATCAAAGAATCCTGAAAAAAAATTATCATGGTTTCCAGACAAAAACATTAAGCGGCTCAAAACATTGATAATAATAAGAAATGTTTCTTGAGCAGCAAATCAGCATGTTAGAATGATTTCTGAAGGATCATGTGACACTGAAGACTGGAGTAATGGCTGCAGAAAATTCAGCTTTGCATCACAGGAATAGATTGCATTTTAAAATATATTAAAGTAGAAAACATTAATTTTAAATTGTATATCTTTCGCGATAATTAGTGTTTTTTGCGTGTATTTGTGATGAAAAAAAAAAATAAATGCCAGTCTTGGAATCATCATATATAAAACTTATCGACCCTTTACTGTAGTGCTACACATTTATATTTTTGTGAGTCATTACTGTTTGTTTTTGATTTTTGACTGCATTTGCATTGCTGTGCCACAGGAAAAACAAACAACTTTAGGGATTCCTTTGAGAACTCTAAACTGGATCCAGGAAACATGGCCCTGGCTTTGTATGCCGCTCTGTACTCGTACTCAGGCTGGGACACCCTGAACTTCATCACAGAGGAGATTAAAAACCCAGAGAGGTACTGATACTCATACGTTACGATACGATACACTTTATTGTCAGACTGAGTCTGAAATTTGTCTTACGTTACAGCAGGTTCACTCAAGGTTACAATACTTTATCACATAAACAACACAGAATGCAGAGCTTTCACACACATACATATATAAAATTAAAAAAAAGGACATTTACTTTTTATATGAGTTATTCAGCACTAATACAGCTTGATGTACAAATGAATTATCTTAATTCGGCTGTATCTTGGGACCTTATATCGTCGATCATATGGCAAGAATACAGATTCATTATACAACACATGATTAGGTTCAGAAACAATGTTATTAGCTAATCTTACAAGATTATTATGGTAAGATAGTTCATATGCTTTTTGAAGTGGCTGACCCACAATTTTGGAGCACATTTTTAGTAAGTTCATTAACTTTGTTTTTAGACTTACAGATAGACTCCTATACCAAACCGAATTACAGTACTGCAAGACACTCATGATTACAGACATAAAAAAACAATAAAAGAATCTGCTTTCTTGCTCCAAATGACCTCAATCTACGGAGAAAGTAAATTCTTTGCATTGATTTTTTTACAGATACTATCTATATGTTCCACTCATTGCGAGTAAGAATCAGTAATAGAAGTATTTGTCATGTCCCAGCTTAATATGTGGAGACAACTCTAAGTAAGCCATATGTGGGTTGATTGCTCTGCTCTGAAAAGTTTGAACACTGTGGCTCTATATTTCTTTCAAAATATTGCTCAGTTTGTTTGAGCAATTGACTCAAGTTGGTTCAACCAATGGAATTAATTTGGGCTCATTGGGGGGTTGGGGGGGGGGGGGGGTCATTTATTTTTGCAATCCTTTGTGGTGCAGAAATTGCACACTTCATCTTGAATGAACGTCCAGCAGTTTTGTTGCAAATCAATCAGGAAGATCAAATATGTAAGCAAAATCTTTTTCTCTCTCTCTGCTACAGAAACCTGCCATTGTCTATAGCGATCTCCATGCCTATTGTCACAATAATCTACATCCTGACTAACATCGCCTATTATGCAGTGCTGGACATGAATACACTGCTACAGAGTGAAGCTGTGGCTGTGGTGAGTAAAACCTTCTTGGATATCTGTATATTTCAAGCTTCTGTAGCAAAACTCATTTTTAATTCACATGATCTGAGATGTCACATGGAAGTTAATGGACAGCATCTGTTTAGTTTATTTGCTCCAGATTTGATCATGTTTTCATCTCCTGTTACACTGATCTAGTTAAGCAGAGCAGCTTGAGGCAACGTCTTCTCTCTGGAGATGCTTGATGATGTTAGTCTACATCCACAGACATTCTGCTGCCTGTAATTATGCTAGTATGCTGCTCTGTGGAAGTTTTTATGGCCAACAAAATGTATTTACTGTGTTTGATACACTGTTTGTTTCTGATGTGTCCAGTTCCATTTTTATACACTGAGACAACTGTATGTTCTTCCAAAACATTGCTCTGTTTGTTTGAGCATCTAACACACTTACATTAGTTTAACCAGCTGCATGATTAATCAGAAAAAAAAAAAAATTTCAATATGGCTTAGTGAGGTTATCTAGTCGCGAAGGCTGCAAATTAAAGGAATATGTGCGTTGCATGTATCAAGAGTGAAGCACGGCACTGTGTTTATTACTCTGAGCAGCGCAGAGTAGTTTTTTCTTCTCTGTGTTTCAGAACGATTCGGTT
The DNA here is from genome assembly GCA_018155175.1 of Sinocyclocheilus anophthalmus. Lineage (NCBI taxonomy): Eukaryota > Metazoa > Chordata > Actinopteri > Cypriniformes > Cyprinidae > Sinocyclocheilus > Sinocyclocheilus anophthalmus. Next base: position 172,971 of record JADLZN010008306.1, on the reverse strand, counting down.
CACAATAAATGGTGCTCCACATGAACTCATCTCTACATCTGCTCTGAGCCTGGTTCACTTATGCATTTTGGAACACAACATGCACTGATCATTTTCCTAAGCAATGTGAAGTGCTTATGAACCGGCTGCTGTCAACAGAAGGGAAGCTTTAAGGGCTCCCTACAATTTTCCACCAAAATACAAGTTTGATGGTTAACAAACCATTATAGTATATTATTATAGATATATATACATATATATATCTATATATATATATATATATATATATATATAATATTATATATATATATAAATTTTTTATATATTTAAAAGTTTTTGACAGTGCAAGTTTGCAATCAGTAATATTTAATTAGTTAATATTTTTACATTTAAAATAATATATTTTTTATTATTATTATTTGTAGTCATATTTGGAATATATAATCCACATTTTTTGGCAATTAGATTTTTTCCACAGATCATGCAGTCTTACGGTGGTACCGACCAGCGCCAGAAACATCTTTGCAAACATTTATTGATTTTTGGGGATCATAAATGTTCTGTACCATGATTTACAAGATTTTTTTGTATTTATTTTAGCATTAGTATTGTTTTACTTGATTGTTTCATAGCTCATTTCCCTTATTTTACATTTAGATTACTTGACATCATCTACCAACGCACGGTATGTAATCCTTTAAAAACCGAAGAATTGAATATCAACTGTTAAAAAAAATTAAATCTTTAGCAATCAAAATAATATATATATATATATATATTATATATAATATATATATATATATCTAATTTTTTAAATTTTTTTTCATAGTGTCCATTATTGTTGCGATGCCTAAATTCACTTGTAGCATTTAAATTGGCTCATTTTAATGTTTAGTGTTCAATTTTTAATTGTTTTAGAAAACTATAGGGTCGGGCAGTTATTGCGTTATTGCTAATGAAAATAAAAAACACTTTTGTATTTAATACAGACGTTTGGTGACTATGTGGTGGGATATGCTAACTGGCTCATCCCGTTGTCTGTGGCCATATCCTGTTACGGAGGTTTAAACTCCTCTATCATTGCCGCCTCCAGGTAAAGATCTTGTTCAGAGTCTTCTGTCGTTTCGGTAGTCGATGCAAGGTGGCAGGAACTCAGTTTCTTAGCCGAACCCCTTTTTTTTTCCTTTCAGGCTGTTCTTTGTGGGTTCGCGTGAGGGCCATTTACCCAACATCCTCTGTATGATCCACGTCAAATGCTACACACCAATCCCAGCCCTGCTTTTTAATGTGAGTAAGCAGGCTCAGACATGCCTTGTGCTATGTAGAAAATCGAATATCCACATTATATACTAAAAGCAGGACACTTCATTCTGATCTGCTATTTTCCCTCCTCCTACAGGGTGGAATGTCACTCATATATCTCTGCGTGAAAGATGTGTTCCAGCTAATTAATTACTTTAGTTTCAATTACTGGCTGTTCATCGGCCTTTCTATAGGCAGTCAGATCTACCTGCGCATCAAGGCACCTGACCTGCCCCGTCCTGTTAAGGTAAGTCAATAGCTCTGTTACAAAACACAAGCTACTGTGCTACTAACCATTATAATTGACTGATTCTGAATTGTCTCCATGTAAGCAAGTAGCACTCCTCATTTAAAGGAGATTCTCAACTCACAATTCATTTCAATAGAGTGCAACAGTTGGGTTCCAGTAGTAAAAGTCCATTCATTTTCACCATGGAAGTCTTGATATTTAAGAATAACTTGAAAACTTGAAGACCTGAGCTACGAGGTTGTTAATCAGTTGTACATGCTTTAAAAAAAAAACTACAGTACCCATGATTTTGCAGACAAATTCAGAGAATTGCGACAAGCAAATAGAGCCAGAACATTTCTTTAGTGCCCGTTTACTCCCCCTACAATAGTCTCTCAAACTACTTTTTTATATATATATACAGTATATATATATGGCAGTTAAATGTAAAATGTTGTTACAATGTACATAATCAACATCTTTAATTGAATAGCTTTATATTTTATCTGTTGATTGTCATTCACAATGCTCTTTCCCTCATTAAAGCAATTATGTTGTGACATCTTAATGCTGGTTGGTTTCAAATAATTTTTTTTAAATTCCTATGGGTAAAAATGAATGGGAAAAATACCAAAGCCGCTGACAAAAGGGCCTTTTCTCTCTTCTCCTCTATGAAGGATATGTGTGATTCTTAGTCAAGATAAAGTATTGTAGAATGAAGGATAATGTTTCTTATCTTATGGAACAGCCTTCACATCAGGAGCGCATTTATGATGCCTTAAAATACTCAGATAATTGCCAATGTCATATATTTAATACTTACTTTATTTCATTATTGCCCTGGTTTGTGATGTGCTTAATTGACTCTCTGGGTTTGTTTCCGTGTAGTTGAGTCTGTTCTTCCCTATAGTGTACTGCCTGTGCAGCGTGTTTCTGGTGGTCGTACCGCTGTACAGTGACACTGTAAACTCTCTGGTGGGAATCATTGTCGCTCTCTCCGGGGCTCCTGTGTATTACATATGTGTGCACCTCCCGCCCAGCTCCCGACCCGCCTTTCTGGGACACATGCTCAGTGAGTTAGCACACAAACATGCAAAAATCTCTCGTTTTTCTTGTTTCATTTCTAGTAGTCCAGCTGGGCACCTGCAGTACCTCCACAGCTTTGGTTTCTGCTGTTGGAAGTGTTTTTGTTTTGAAACATTCTTTTATGTGCTACACCCAGGTTCTGTTAGCCTTCTAGGGGTTTTGGTGCATATACACAATTGTGGTGATGTGTAATGAATTTGAACCCAAGACGAATGCGCTGTTATGAAATGGGAGTATTGTAACCATATAAGGTGACCGTGATTTCACCAAGTACAACATGTTCCTGGATCAACATCCTTGTTGATCCTGGAACAACATTCCAATCAACCAATCAGAATTGAGGCATAACTTTTCAGGAAATATCTGTTTTAGGCTTACAATCAGGGTTAGGTGCTTCTACACCCTTGTAAATGAGCTATCATTTCACACTGATTTTAGGAATAAATTATGGGTAAGGTTAGGTTTAGGGGTAGGGATTGGGTTAAATCTGTATTTTTGGACAGTAATGTTGATCCAGGATCAACAAAAGATGTTGATCCAGGAACATGTCTTACTTGGCAAAATCACGGTGACCAACCATATAATGATCCATAAGTACTCCAGTGCAAATCGCTTTACAGTGAACAATGACTTCACTGTTTTCATCCATCTGAGACCGCTGTTCTTATACCGAGATAGGCTTTCATGAATCCGGAGTACATTACAGAGGGGGGGGGGAGATTTCAGTCATTTTTGATTATTTTCTGGTCATACTTTACATCATTTATGATGCAGTTGTATTGAGTAATAAAACTCAGCTAATGTGCTTAATATAGACGATTAGGGAAAGAATGTCATAGAAATTCAGGTGTGGTTTCTTCAGTCTGAGCCCCGTAAACAACCACCTAGCAACGACCTGGAACACCCTAGCAACCATATAACAATGTCTCTGCAACTACTTAGAACAGTGTTTCCCAACCGGGGTGCCGTGTAAAAAATCCTTTAATATTTTTAAATTGCTAAAATGTTCAAAAAAGCACCTATTTTATAATATACATTTTTAATGTTGCCAATAATTAGAGATGCACTAAAATTTCTGCTGCCGAAAATTAGTTCACCGCTCAGGTTTCACTTTCACGTGGTGTGACGCTCTGCGTATTATCTGCTCTATGCATGTGCGCTCCGCTCAGTCGCTCCACTCATATACCGTTCATGCGAATCGGAACAGCAAAGTCCACTCAAAAATTGAGGTGACAGGAAACATCGATGTAGTACAGTATTGTTTCTGTCTGCAATAGCCCTACTGTAACATGGTGTGGTACATGGGCAACTCTGGTAACGCTGCCCTCTCATTCATTGATCTGCTAACCGCTATGTTATGCTCGCATGTTCTGATAATAATAGCTTTCTAGGACTAAACATTATTTGGATAATTGGTAAAACATTTTTTTAAATATCTTAACCCTACTGTTAGACATACCTGAAAAACTAAAAAGCAATCTATTTAATTCGAAAGCCTGTTGTTATTTTTTATTTGTGCTATATTCATTTCTTTATTTGTTCTTATTTTACTACTGACTGCTTACTTGTAATTTTTTATTCAATTCAAAGTTTTAAAATCAAGCTATCTCGTGCTACTGCACCAAAATAACCCCACTGTAAAATAAAAAAACACTGAGTGAGCAAATATTTGTGAGATAGCTAGTTATAATGGTAATTAAATAATGTGTACATATGAATAAAAGCCTACATTAAAATTTGTCATATAAATTGCTCTTCATTAGAACTAATGATTGCCACCATTGATGGACACATTTTTTTAATAATATTAAAAATATCTGTATGATATTATATTCTGCAGTTCTTCCCTGTTTTACCGAATATCTATACTTTTCAAATGGTCATATCGAAGTTAGAAATTCAAATATTGGGACAAAATAAATTTTGTAGGGTGCCAAAAGTTTGTTAAGTTCCAACGACCCTACTATTAGATACATTTCCACAGCCTCACTCACGTCAATTCGCACAGTAAAAACTGAAACTGACTAAAAAGCTAATATTTGAATTGTTAGGGCTGTTATCAGTTAAACTTTTTAAATTTAATCAAATTTTAATAGAATTGCATGATGTGCTGAATTTGTTACCTACTTTTAAGTCTGGTTTACAAGGTTTGCTGTGCTTACTGAATTCTCCTAAAACAGAAAAAGTGGTCTTCAAAACGCAACTTTTCTTCAAACTGTGAATGAAATCACACTAATATTATTATTATTATTATTAATGCTGTATTTTTATTTAAAATGAATTTAATTTTATAATTAGTTTTTTTATTTCACTTTAAATTAAATCTGACAGCCCTTTTCATTATGTATAACATGGACATATGATGTAAAGTATCACCATGTTTTTAGAAACGTTGATGGTTTGAGTTCATAAATCATAAAAAAAAAAAAAACTTGAGCCTCAAGTTTTTAAAGCAGGCAAATTAATCAATAAAATTTTTACCTTAGACATATGGACCTGACCAATTAAGAGGTTTTCAAGGAAGTATAGACTTCTCTGACTGTTTCGTCTCCCTGTAGTCTTGTACACGGATTGATATAATATTCTGGATGATTTTCACGTACTGATCTTTGATCTTTTTCCTTTTTTCAGATGCAGTTTCGTTGCAGACACAGAAGCTGTGTTATTGCTGCGTGGCAGAACCCAGTTTGGACCTGGACAATCCACCCGAGGATCACAAAAAAGAATAAACATCGGCTCTAAAGAAAGCTAAACCAAAGAAGCCGGATTACCCAGAAGTCTTTGAGAAGAATCCAAAACTCAAGCCAGAACCGCACATCTGCACCTTCCAGTCTTGAGCATGCAGGGAATTAAGCACACAAGTACACACACCCTGTGCCTCTGATCCCTCAGACCTCTGACTGTGTTCAGTCCAGTGGACACAAGAATGTGATGGTGATACTGTGTTTTTAACATTAGGTTTACCTCCTTATTTTATTCATAAATGTTTATTATATTTGTCCTTTTTTGAGTTTCTGCTGTTTATCACATATGGCATATGTCTTCTATGACACTCTACTGGAGATGATCAACTTTTGTTAGGCCTGTTAACTGAAACATGGCAACTTTAGAGATGTTCAAGATGCTTTTTTGCTGGATAATGAATTTTGTTTACTGAGATGAAGGACTGTTTCATATGTTCTCCAGACTTGAAAGCCATACCTTTTTTTGTTTTTTTTTAGTTATAACTCCAGTTGGGAAAATTACTTCGTTACTAAAGATACTCTGTGGGCCTTAATTCAGCTTTGTATAAATATTTCTTCCTGCTATCGAGTGTGTCCTAATAGTCCAAAGCACAGTATGTGTTTTGTCATATTGTCCAGACCAGAAAAGTGCGGATCTGTTGTTTTTAGATTTTGCTTTTATTTTTAGTGAATAACATTTGCATTTTGTTCGTTTCATTTAAATTACTTTTTATTCTGGATAATTTCCTTGGCCACAAAAAGCATGATGGTACAGTTTGCAATTGCATAAATGGTTTAGAAAGCAGTTTTTGGGAGCACTGCCACTATGTATAGAAATGTGTTTACCGGACAGTTATCATGCAAAACAGCAGAATTTGAGTTTACGAGAGAAGAATCGGTGTCTTGACGTGTTCACCAGTTGTGGTCAATCTCAACTTCAGATGTTTCTAAATCATTTTATTTTGTATGATTGTTTACGCACAGACATCACTTTAAAAACTGATGGTCAGATGTGACATTTTCCAGGATTTCTAATGAGTCAATCAGTTCCTCATCAGATGGACTCATTAGAATAATAGGCCAAAGAATTGGTTAAAGGAATACCAGCAAATATGTAAAGATAGTAAAACTTTAATATATCTTAAAGCTGCTAAATTACAGTACATCTTGCTGTTGCTCTTGTATTCTGCACTTCAGCTTTTGATTCCATGCACAGTTCATCCCTCTGTCCAATAAAGTAACCAAAGTCATATTTTAATCCATCCAGAATGTCCTGCCCTGATATTGTTAATTACATGTAATTCTGACCCAGCTCATTTTGTTTTGCAAATGATAGTGTGTTAGTCATCAAAACAAAATATTTAAATGTTGATCATGTTCATGTTTGTTCTTGTTCTGTGATAAATATTCCATCAATTTTTCCTTGTGCCATAAGTACTATATTGTTATTATGCGTGCCTTTAAAGCAGTTGTGATTTTATATGGCCAGATGAGCAATATTTTGTGCAGGACGTTTAAATGTTCTATATACAGTCTTTTGAGAGTTGATGTTATAAACCTATAATATGCTCTTCTAAATGTTCTTCCATTGCATTCCATTATGTTTTATGTTCATGTGTAACTGTTCATTGGTTTCTTTTATTTATTCCATAGATGCAGAATTGTAGACACTATGACAATAAACATTAGACAAAAAGAAACTTTCAGTCATTTTACTTATTTTTTTTAGTCTAAGGCAAGGATCACAACTATTGATCATACTTATGATACAGTAGAACATTCGTGCTACACACATGAATGAAACCTCAAATCATGCAACTTGAATATCATGAATATCAAAACAACCCATCCTAGCAACGCACTTAAAAACCAGAACAGCCTGACAACAAGTGTTGAACAGGCCATCACAGAGTCTATGTATCGGAGAAGACCACTAGAGGGCGACATAGGATTACAACTACTTTATTCCATCAGCATCATGTGACGTTCAGAAGAAATAAACAGTTTGGAAAGAAATTGGATTGAATTGAATTAGACTGGATTTGGATTAGTGTGCTATACATGAAAGCCTCTCATGTTTCTGTTTACCAAGTTTCACGTACTGCATTCATTACTTTATAGTTATTGGAAACATTGGTCTCTGGCTAGTTGTGTTTCCTGACACCGTATTAAGCTGTTAAGAACAGTGTTATTTTAGATTATTTATAAATGTGTTATTATAATTCTTTTGAATTAGCCTTTATTATTTTCTTTTTCATTTTAGTTTGATTCTAGATTTTTTTTAAGTCATTTTAGTACCTCAAATTAAAGTTAGTTGCCAAGGAAACATTTATAATCTTTATTTAGTTAAATTGAAAGTTTGCCACTTGATGAGTGAGGGATATATGCCAGATTCACAGACATTACGAATCACCTTTTCATGTACACAAAGGGTCAAATATAAAGTCATGCATCCTGTCTTGTATCCATCCCTCTTTGTGCGTAAGACGGCTAAGTCACGTTTCCTTCGTGTGTGTGTTTGTGCCCAGATACCGCCATGGATAGGTGGTGCTGGGTGGCTCCTGATCAATACAGCTGAGTGGCGTCTATTGGTCAAGCCAGAGGGAATTGAGTTCCCCGACTCATGGAAGAAGATATAGATCTCAGGCAATGCCAACAGACTGTGTGAGGACAGAGATACCAGCCGAAGAGAGAGTCCACTTGATACTGGCAAAGACCCCCTCCAAGGGCCATGTGTGTCTTTGGATATAGCTCCATTTTGGGGGACAAGAGAGAAGTGTGGCTTATTGGATGCCGGTCATGACCTCCCTGTTTAGTTTTTTTCCACGCCATCTGTGCACAGCATGTTGAACTGGCCTGCGTCTTGTGCGAAAGCTACACTGATCCGCAGTTTCCTGGAGTTGTTGTTCCCTGGGAGGTGCCTTCCGGTCGCCTCAGTCACCTTAATGTCTCCAGTGAGTTGTGACTGATGTTCATTAATTACTCTGATGTTCTTTTAGAGATTTATCTTGGTCGTGTTTGTGTGTTTGTGTGTGTGTGATGTTGTGTGTTGGGTGGTGTGGGTGTGTGTGTGTGACAGAAAAGAAACATGCGTGGGAAGGGTTCCTTGATATATCTTTCTATCTCAGCGGAAATGGCTACTCTTATAGACTTTCAAAATAAAGGTTCTTGGGGCATCTGGTGGTCCATGAACAACCTTTATATCGCCGGAGCCTTTTCATTCTGATTCTTTATGTTGAAAAGGTTTCTTAATTTAGAAATGTTTGTTTTCACTGAGGAAACTTGGTTCCTGAAAGGGCTTGTTTTCTTTGTGGAACCAAAATGGTTCTTATGTGGCATCACAGCATAACTCCTTTCTCCGTTGTGTACCGACTGGTTAGTTGCTGGTTTATTTTTCAGAGTGATAATGGCTCCTTGAACCTGAAAGGTTCCTGCATGGTAATATCTTCTGGAAGTTTCCTCCTGTATGTATTTTTGTATATTTAGCTGGTGTGTTCACTGTTTGTGTGGGAGACAAGGAAGGAGTAGGCATTAGAGGGGGAGTGTGGTGCAGGCAACAGTTTCCCACAATGACCTCTTTCGTCTTGTCACTTTTCTGCTTCTGTAGATTAAACCCCATGCGGTCTTCGTGGGATCAGCTGTTGGATGTCTTCTTGCGCACTCTGGGGCTCTGATTGGCTGAAGGCCAGCACTGCTGATTGATGATGTGTTCTTCAGATTAGTGGTAGACTTGTGTAGCCAGCGGTTCGCTCAGATGTGAAATAACAAGAAGTTTAATGTGTCTTAGTTTTAGTTCTACTTCTAACCCATAGTGTTGAGTAGTCAGTGGCCATCCAATCAAAATGTTCCCTTAGCTCACAGATTTCGGACTACAAGGGATCAAGGTTTGGCTGGTTAGCTTAAGCAGTTAGTTTCTATTGGTAGATGTCATAACTTCACCATTATGCAGGAAAAAACATATTTAGAGGGCTCTTAAAACCTGGAACTTCAAAATGGACTGCTGGACACAAACTTAGTATGTTCTATGCTGTAATTAAGACAAAGCTGCTGGTTTTCAAACATTTTTTATTTACTTCTGAAATCACAAAAATAATTGGGATTCCAGAAGTTTTAAGAACTGTTCATTAAATAATCTTATAATAATCAATAAATAATCTTAGGTCACCCCTTTGAAGTTTGCTGAAGTTTGGCCCCCTGTTTGAGAACTAGTCCTTGTCATGGTTTGTTATTAATTAGATCCTACCCTTTAATGTCATTTTTATATGTTGGGTGACAATATTGTTCCTTTTTTATCATTCCTTTTTTCATTCCATTTTTATGTCTTGTATTGATGGAACTGAAAATATCTAATAAAGAGAAAGAGAAGAGAAAAAAAGCTGTATTCATTATAATTTAAAGTTTGAAAGGATTCAGGGCATTGGGAATATTTTCTATTAATATTATATTATGGATAGTTTTTGGTTGCAAGCATGGACTGAGGTTCGCTGTTTTCTAGCCCTAGTTCATTTACATATTGAATTTGTGTAATTTGGTGTCTGTGTGTTGTGCTTTTCCGCAGTCTTGTCTGTGTCTGAGAGAGAGAGAGAGATAGCTGAAGAAATGTGATAACTAAAGGTAGCCAAGCACTAGGCACACGTGTACATTAGGCTGAGTGGACTGAGTAAACTGATGCTGTTTAGTCTGCCCTTTGTCACTGTGAATGTGCTTATATACACAGCCAAGTACAAAATATGCAAATATGGGCAACTTAGAAATGCCTTAATGTGTTTTATTGTGACATTTAAGCTTAAGGATGATAATTATGGTATAATTGTGTGTCCGGATTGGTGTTACTGTGATTTAACTGCTCTCTTCTTCCTCTCTGGTTAGCCACAGATTACTCATACTGAACCTAGCAGTCTTATTGGCTTGGGCTCAGACGAGCATAATCGTGTAAAATTAATCAGATGTTTATTAAATAGGACATGATGTTGATTCGCCCGTAGTTTTGTCTGGATCTCACCACCCCCATGTCAAAATGAGTACAGCGCTAACCATGTTTGCATTACAAGGAAAGGAGAGAGAGAAACAGAGATGAAATCCTGTTTTACGTGTGACAGAAAAGATTTAGTTCAGGCTCATCAGCCGAATGCCGTGACAATAGGGGGAACCCATGTCCTCAGAATCCCTTTGCATAGCTAATTAACAACAGCCATTCTTTAGCTCTGCAGCTAAGGTACAAATCATTCCTCTACAAACCTAAACATAACAGCTACAGCTGCTGCTGCTCTGGGGATGTTGACTATGTGCCATGAATTCCGCCCCAGTCCCAGATTGGTATTAATTTCCGCCTGTTTTTCATTTGGGGAACATCTGATCTGTGCAATGCTATTTAACTCAGACATGCTATGTAAAAGTTGGCTGCCTACTGTATTCCACAGATGTTGTTTCAGAAAATGGGAGGGTGCATTCACAATTCTTCTAAAGTGTTATTAGACCCTAAACATAATTCACACATTGTGAAAGTAGCCTGTGTGAATGCAGATGCTACTAGCTATGCTAGCTTGTTTTCATGTGGTGAAACCTTATAGTATAGCTAAAATAACCATAAAATGTCTTCTTTTACGGACAGTTTCGGGATTGCTACTGTCAAAATAGAGCAATAGTTTGCAGATAGCCTAGCTAAGCAAGTTAGCTAAGGTCCAAATGTTTTTTGCAACTTTTTTTTGGTTTAATGGCAGAGTCAAGCCAAGTCAAGTCAAGTCACCTTTATTTATATAATGATTTCAACCATACAGATTGTGTCAAAGCAGCTTTACAGTATCAAAATAGGAAAATAGTGTGTCAATGCAAAAGGACAATAGTAAACACTCCATTTTCAGTTTTTTATCTGTGCAATCAAGTCGACGATATCACTGGAAATTAGGTGTCCCCAACTAAGCAACCCAGAGGCGACAGCGGCAAGGAACCAAAACTCCATCGGTGACAGAATGGAGAAAAAAAACTTGGGAGAAACCAGGCTCAGTTGGGGGGCAAGGCATTTCAAGGTACTGTAACTTTATCGCTCTTTGAGTCCTGAGGTTGGTTACTGCAAGAGAGCACATCACACCGTGCCCCAACCAAGTGCTATACACCATGACATGCCATAAAACATTTTTTAATCAGAGGTTTTGTCCTGCCTGCCATTCTATTTTAGGGTACATTTAAACGATAATGATGTACCAAATATGGAAAAGTTTTCTTTTGCGTTTTTGAAAAGTCTTGAGCACAGAAGACAAAAGTGTCAAAATGATCCCCATTCACATGGATCCACGAAAATGACTAAAAACACTGCATTATGCATGCCAGGCCAGTAAAAACACTACACGCTTTTGCAAACCAATAGACTGAACAAAATTTCGCAAATTTGCATTTTTGTAGTTTACACAGAGACAATGGCATTGTTATCATAATTGCACTTTGAAACCCAAAAGTTTGTGTTTTCAGGCTCCCAAAATGCTGCTGTCGTATAAATAAATGGCCAAAATACGTAAAAAGTTGACAGTTTTTAGTTTAAAAGTGGTGTTCTGTTTCTATGGAAACTGTGACAGTGATTGCCACAGGTATTGATTATGTGCTATATTTAATGTCAAAAGGGTCTAATGTGAGTTTGAATATCATTTTGCTTGACCTTTATAGCCAGACTGAAAGTAACTATGGATAATTTACCTCAGACCTTGAAAATAAATTAAAGGAAACATAAACATTAAAACTGTGAACTCGGTGAGAACAACAAGAGTATTCAATGACAAAGAGTATATCAGTCACTCCATATTTATTTTTAATCATTTTAAAATTATATAATAATTATGAATTAGATTATGCATTATCCATTTTGTTGTGAGTGCAGAACGCTCTTTGGGGTATCTGGGTTTTGGAGAGAGTGTGTTTGGTAAAAATTAGCAAAGTTGAAGGAAATATGCTGCTCTTTACAATGCTGTAAGCAATTTAATTTGTTTTGGTAACTTCTGCTCTTTTTACTTGACCACATGTACTTTAAAAAAAAAACAGATCCCCCAAAGACATGTCAGCACAGCTGATGTTGCAAATCCCATTGTGCAAAATCATTCACTGGCAAACAGCATTTCTGATGGCCTGGGTTTCTTTCTTCTTCTTCTTTCTTTCTTTCTTTCTTTTTGTGAAAAACGTGATATAAAAAACGAGTTGTATAGCATTTGCATTCACATACTTCAGTAGAATATGCTATGGGCATAAAAGGTTTGGTGATATTGAAATGCTTGTCAAAAACTGTTGACAAGCAGTCTTTGACAATTGGGTGGAAGCTGTAAAACACGTGCACTCTGTTCAGTTGCTTCGGTTGAATCTTAAAATAATTGCTGATTCCACTGTGCGTCTGTATCTCTTTTGTGTCTGAGAAGAGGCTGAAGGCTCGCCATGGACTGTAGATAAAAAGATAATCTGTGTGAATTGAACCCCACTCCACCTGTATTAAAACTAATCGTTAGGAAGCCCCGCCGTTTTTTGAAGGATGAAACGCATGTATGCATACACTCAGAGCTTTGGGGGGGCTTATTTCATTTCAAAGACTCCTTTCATCTCTGTGACGAGTGGATCTGGGTAGTCTGGACCATTATTTCTAGACTCACATATAGACGTGTTGAAGAGGTGTTTGTACCAGCAAGACAAAAGGCAGCGCTGCGCGGGGAGCAAGGACTCGGCCTTCTCCACATGAGGGGCTTGAAGGTGTCTGAGGATTGAAGAAGGACCCCAGAGCTCTAGACTGTATCACAGCCTGTGGTGTCCATGGGGCAAGAGCTGTCTGCTGTCTGACTTTACTTGCAGAGACGGTCTTTGAAGAGAACAAAAAATATGGTGGAGGAAAATCTGAAAAAGGATAATGGATGAAACACCTGCAGAGTGACTGATTATATGGAATCTATTGTTGCTTAAGGTGAGGGTTGGCTGCCTTCAATTTCCTCCGAGGCTCTTGCTGAAGATTTGGGTAAAGGTGCAGTATTGATCCACGCTTGAAGCCTTTGTGAGCTGTAAAGCCATCTGACAAGACACCCCAAGTATCCTCAAAGAGATGCCTGATTACAGTGATTTATCGGATGTGCTCGACATTGATTTTCACCCTGGTTGACCCCTGAGACTTTTCAAGGTCTTGATCAGTCTTTTAGATAAGTAAGGCAGACAAGCTTGGTGATGGCTTCCTCTAGTTTCAGTATATAGGCCTATGTTAGTCTAGCAGAGGCAGTTATCAATAAATGGACAATAAATTAAAGTTAAACTCTATTAATGGCATCTGTGACTATAATTTTGGCTTGTCTTTCAATTTGTCAAAAACAAAGGAATAAGACCATTCAAAATCTCATATTTGCTCAGCCCACATACAAGGTTTCTAAAAAAAAAAAAAAAAAAAAAATATATATATTTGGATATTTGGTTATATATAAATATATATATTATATTAGATTTTCAATTCCGTTATGCAGTGATAGCTTATTTTCAGCATCATTATCCATGTCTTCAGTGCACACGGATCCTGCGAAATCATTCTAATATGCTGATTTTTTTCTCAAGAGACATTTCTTATCAATATTGAAAACAGTTGTGCTTTGTACTTAATATTTTTTACTGTAACGTTTGATACATTTTAATGCTTTTTTTTTGCTGAAATATTTTAGTAATTTACAGCATCTACCAGCAGGGGCTAACTGAGCCATGCTAACCACCTGAACAAAAATAAATCAATAAATAAAAAATGAGAGGAATCCAGCTACAATGGAAGTCTATGGGACTGTGGGAATAGAGGTCAACTAGTATTTAACCCTAAAAAATACAGTGACAAACCATATTCAAGCTTTCATAATGATCTCATTGCTCTCTCTGATTCTTTTAGCAGAGACATCTGTTTCATCAGAGCAGCTGTGACAAATCACTGAAGAAAGTTAGATGCCAAAAATAGTCCTCATTCTCCTTTGATAACCTAGTTCCCTTCTGAGAAGTCTTAAACAGAGAACGTTATTCTAAGAGTCCTATTTGACATGAATGTCTGTCTACAATCAGACCGATTAGTTCTCTGATCAGAGCCTGAAGAGCATTTCCACCCACAGAAACACTCCAGAGACTTGTGTGTCCACCCACTGGAGCTCTTGCCATGGTTGCATGATAGTGGACAATGTTTCAATATGTTATCCTGTAGTAAATGCAAAAGAATTACATTTTATGTTTTGTTAATGCTTTGTACGATTAGGGCTTATATTGGTTATCTATTTCTGACCAGACAGCAGATTCAACATGTCTGATGATAATACAAAACTGTCCTTAGGAGACACAACCAATTCCCTTTTAACCACACACACACACACACACACACACACACCACTTATTTCAGTAAGATCCATTCATGCAGCCTAGCGTACTGGCACATGGCAGCCGACTGTTTAACACTAGCGCGCTAACAATGACTGTTACTTAATATTGCCATCTGAGAGGCCTAACAATGAGGCACGAGAACCCTCCAGAGAGAGGACGGCTGAACATTAAACATGCCGCAAAGCAGTCTGTGGTGTTGCTAAGAGTCATTGTTGTCATATCAATATTCAAAGTGTTAGGTTTGAATACTTTAGTCTCCACACTGTAAGGTTAGATTGCTCTTAAGAGGGTGATTCACTAAAGCCTGTCACTTTCAGAGAAAACAACATTTTGCAATGTGAAGATTGCACTTGTTGCCCACAAACATGTTAGTGGTCATCGAGGAAATGAAGAAAGCTTCCTGTCTGTAACAAGGGCATATTTTTGGTAATTTTGAGTGCAATGGAAAAGGAAGCACTAAATAGTATTGTACAACAGTTTGTTACGGTTCTCGAATTTGATTGGCTGAGCAAAGTTCCAACAGCACAACGACGTTTCACTGCTTGTGCCACTGTGTCATTTTGTGTATGAACTGTTTTCATTGACTGTGATGACGTTTTAACAGTTATTGACAATGTAAGTGTTTTTTTTTATAGTTTCATTTTGAGAATCATTAATATACATTTATTAAATTATATTATATAAATTATAAACAAGTGAGTAGCTATATTTGTAAGAGCGTAATAACTTACTCTTACTCTGCAATGTGGGCCTGTCCCAAGACCCACACTTGCAGTCTTGTGCTCCGAAATTGCATGATGTTGAAGAAAACCTTCCAGTATAAATTAAAATGAATGAGATATTACAGATCATTTGGAAGTAAAACAAAAAGTGTTGTGCATTTTGTTGGTACAGAGAATGTTTGCAACTGATTTTTATCATTTAATTAGAAGCACCACAAATAATAATCTGTACTCTGTTACACAGAAGCTACTGAGCAGACATTTAGAAGTTTGTTTTAAAGTGCAAAGTATTGAAATTCAAAATGTGTAAATAAAGCACAGGTAATCAAATGTTCTACACACTTGGGCCAAACACAGGAAATATGGCAGAAATAGTAAAAGTAGTATGCTAGTATGCCGTTTTGAACACCATAACTGTTTTTATGGATTAAGTCATTTAATCATTCGTTCAAAGGATTAGTTCAAAAACACTTCAGGAATGAAACAACTACTCTGTGTTGCTCAGAGACACGAGTGGTTCTGCTGTGGCTTTGTTTTGAAGAATTTTCGAAGGTGGAGCGGAAATGAAAAAAGTAAATGGCAATACTGTGTGTAGTATGTAAGTTACTCAATATTAACTACTTGTTTATCTAACTGTTGTATAAAATTACATTCGCATTATGCTGTTGGTCTGAATATTTGCAATGATACTGCAGCCCCGTGTTTATGGTAATCTGTGCTTACAGTATTGAACTTACTATAACTTAAGTTATGGAAATACAAGTTATGCAGTTGATGCTTGATTTGATTTGAATTGACAGTTATGCATGATCTTGAGGACTCTTTGAGGATCTTTTCATTAAACAGATTAAATCTAATTTTGAGACCTATGTGTTTGGTTTTGCTTTATCTTCTGCTTTTGGCTTCCTTTCTTTTTCTACATTTATTGCATAACTATAAGCTTTGGAGGCAGAGCAGCATCTTCCCACTCCATGGCAACACACCTCTCCAGAGCTAATACAGGATCCTTCATATGGAGGTTACGCACCTCAGAGAGGTTTAGGTTACAGAGATGTGATTCATTCACACTCCTCTTGCTGTTTCGTTTCCTTCTCTTGATTTGCACCATCTTCCACCCTCTGACTCTACTTTGGAAAGATATTACATGAGGCATTTAGACATCCAGGGATGTTACTGATAGTTACCCAAGACCATAATGACCACATGGCCCTGATATTAGAAAATAATAGGGGCCATTCATGCATGATGATGCAGGTAAGGGCCCTCGAACAGGGTCACAGCACCATAAACCATAGCGGGTCCTCTCAGAACTCACAGTCTTTGATCACAATGTCAGTAATCCTGAGTGGCCCCTGCTGGAAAGGAATTGATGTGCCTGTGTGCAGCATGAGTGCACCAGGTTCAACAACATTTAAGAAACAAGGGTCCTTGTTTACTGCTTTTCTCATTCAATTTTTCTTAATGTTAGAGTGACCTTTGTGTATAATGAAGTATTCTAGTTTCAGTCAATTCATGAACATCTTTAGAATGATTCAGGGGTTTTTAGATTGTTTTTCAGAAGCTAATGTTGAAAGAATCAGCTTGAAATGAAACAGCAGATATTCTGCAGAGTTCTTGTTAACAGGGAGGTCATTTGATGGAGTTAATTAGTGGGGGAATAACAGGTACGATTAAACACACTTAACCCAAAATAGTCAATTTCAGCTGTAACTCAATCATGTAACCAATGTCCAAATACCATTTGTTGTGGCTTGTTGAGGAAAAAGTGAGCTCTTCCTTTTTTACGTGATTGGATTTAGGTTATAATATGGAAAAAAATCCCATGGCTTCCAGTGAAGGAGGGACCCAAGCCAAATGTAAAATAGCAAATACTTGGGCAACATGCCAAGTACTTAGAACATGTTAGCCAGTCTTATTTTAGTATTTTGTATATACCCTTACAGTATTTATTCATGTTTTTAATCAATTGTTATTTTTATATTTTAGTTTAGGTTTTAGTGACTTTTGTTATGCGCTTTGTGATTTTATACGTTATTTTATATATTTGTAAGGTTATATAAATTATTTATTTTTTTATTTCAGCTTTATTTCAAAAAGCTGAAATAAAATAAGATCCAACCATTTAATAGTTTTAGTTAACAATAACAAACACTGCTATCGCAACTGCATAGCAACCATCCATAACACTGTAATTTCATTTAAGTGAATGTTATTTAATGTAAAAAATCGTTTTACACAGTTTTTGGAAGCATGTTTGATGAATATTTATCAGTAGAGTTAACCTTATTGCCAGAAAACAGATGGCCAGAATATGTGTCTTTACCAGTTTCATTTTGTCTCCAGAAAGCTGACAATCACAAATGAGTCATTCTAATAAATTCAGTCCTAAAGAAACCAGCAGCAGCCCGCAGGAATGATTACAAAACAACTCTGACACATGTGAAGCCGTAAATATGTACCAATAGGGTGATGATGCCTATTACAGTCTGTTGTATTACAAAAGTAGCTTCCAACAGGGGTACACATTACTGGAACAGATGGGCAACAACAGTGTGCAATCAGAAATGATGTCCCGGGTTTTCAAGAGCATCAGTCGGTGAGGATAGGGTTTGGGCTTGGTGTTGATGGATTCTGGGATGTTACCATGGCTCATCGTTGTTTTAAAAGCAGGATGTGGGCCCACTGAGGAATGCCAAGATCCCTCGGTTGGCTAGGCTGAATGAGCAGAGGGTGACAGCCTTGCCAGGCATGCTAGGAAAGATCATTCTCATGTAGATAAACTGGAAAAGAGCTCCTTGTCTGGAGTTCTGGAACTCCATATGGGAATCTCACACTCAGTACTAGGATGGAAAACTAAGAGCCCAGCACCAAGCAGTTCTCAGCATGTTCAGGGATAAAGAGAATAATTAATTTATAATTATTTTTCACTAAAATAACAGTAATAAAGAAAAAATATTTTTCAATCTATTATCTATATATCTATCTATCTATCTATTATCTATCATCTATCATCTATCTATCAATCTATCTGTCTATCTGTCTATCTGTCTATCCGTCCATCTATCTATCTATCTATCTATCGATCTATCTATCTGTCTGTCTGTCTGTCCGTATCTATCTATCTATCTATCTATCTATCGTTCTATCGTTCTGTGTATCTATCTATCTATCTATCTGTGTCGTCTGTCTATCTATCTATCTATCTATATCTATCTATCTACTATCTATCTATCATCTATCTATCTAACTATCTATCTATCCATCCATCCATCACTATCTATCTATCTATCTATCTATCTATCTATTTATCGTCTCTATCCGTCTAGTCTATATATCTATCTATCATGCTATCTATCATCTATCTATTATATCTATCCGTCTATCCGTCTATCTATCTATCTATCTATCTATCTATAGATCTGTCTATCTATCTATCTATCGATCTACTCTTCATGCAAACCATCACTAATTTTATATAAATATTAAATTCAGATAATTTATTTTAATTTGTTAATCTCACCAATAGCAAACCAACCCAATCACCAATATTTATATTAAATATTAAATGACCATTTATTATGTTTGTTTCTTTGTTTTGTAATCCCACCAAATAGCAAACCAAATCACTAATATTTTATTAGTGAATATTAAATTTTATTATTTGTTGGTAGTAGTTAGCACGTATGGCCCCAATAGCAAACAAGGATTTAAATTATAAAAATAATTAATCATATTAAAAATATTTAAATAATAAATATAATAAGAATGAAATTACTATTTTAAATATTTGTTGTCTTTTTTGTCATTTAATATGAACAATAGTTATTTTAGATATATGGTTTGCCATAGTTATTTTTTATTCAACTGTTGTACTTAGTTTGCTCAACAGAAAAAGCCCATTCACATTTTTTTACCACCCTTTCTCTCTCTTTCTCTTTGTCTCCCTTACATACACAAAATACTATACTATATCATCAGCCATACAATATCACTAACACTGTTCCAATTTGTCAAGGCATATGGGCAGGCATTAACAGATCATGTGTTACTAATAAGTCTAATGGAGATCTTATTGATTTGACCAACATTACTTCAATTTTGTTGTAATTTTACCCCATGTCTACCATTTCACTTTTTTAGCTGTCCATGTATTGCTTGTTTTTTCAGGAAGTGGTAAACGTGTGAACTTCTGACACAACTAAGGCATGACCAATATTTCTCTTAACCAACATCAACATGCTAGAGATATCTGGAAGGTGTGGCTCTCTTCCTTCCCTCTTTCTTTCTCTCTCCACCCCCTGTTGCAAACACAACCCTTCTCTCTGGTCACCTGTTTGTGTGGGAACGGATGTGATGCAAACCACAGAAGCTTCTCCACCCATAGCCTGTCCTGCTCATAAAGATTATGTTATTTTGTTGCTTAAATGGCCCTTTAATTATATCCACCTCCCATAATGTTTATCAGTAATTAATTAAAGTGCAACAAATTGCTGATTTCATGACCACAAAGTAATTTGAATAAGAAGATTTTATAAATAAATACTCAATTGTAGTGGGAGCGTTATGAGGATGTTGGCAGCTTAACACACGATTATTTATGAACAATATCAAACTAAATAGGAGTTTACCTGTATGTTCGGAGGCATTTTTGCTAGTTACTTGTTTTATTTACTACAGTAGTCATTTAGTAAAATAGCTTATAGCAACATGAAATTGGCATTAACATGGTATTAACCACTTCAAAGAAAATATATGAAATTTGTGAAAATTATGGTTTCAGTTTCATAGAATAAAGTATGTTTTTGACTCACTTTTTGCATTTGTCCTTTAAAAGCCCTTGGGGATATGAAAAATAGTTTAGTGGTAAAAACAGAAGTTATATTGAAACTGGCACAGGGTGTGGTTCAGTAAAACTGTTTGTCATGCCTTCTGAGTAAGCAGTAGGGCTTTGCAAAGTGGCTTTGGGTCACTGAGAGATTAAAAGCTGAAATTAAACAACACTCCTTCACTTATGGTTACGCTGGTGACCCTGACATGAAATACAGTCCTGAAGAGCTTTTAGGAAGGAAAACTATCTGTCATCTACTGTTATTTTGGACAAACAGCGTTAGCTGTTCTTGAAAACTTATTTAATTTACATTCCCTGACCTTCCTCCAACATTCCCTCAGAATAAATCTGCAAACAGACTCAGCAAGCATTATAGGCAGACCGGCCATATTCAACCACTTTTATGAAGCAGCATTAGTGAGACCTCGACTTGTCACTGTAAGAATAGAATGATGTTTATGTACAGTCTACTATATGCCAGATCATCAATCACCTTTTATTGCAGTACGTTTCTTGTCTTTCTGGCAAAGCAGCAGTTCTTAGTAGATGCTGATATTATAATATATACTGTATATGAAAAGAAATGAACAAAGTGGTACAATAAGTGAATTTCCTCAGCTTATTTCAACATCCTTCCTTATTTTACCATCTTTGAGTCTTAGTACAGCCTGTGCCATCTAAAAGAGGTTACACATTCTAGCATAAGTAAAGCACATTGTTAAGTTATAATTGACGAGAATTCAGATTATTCACATCATCAGCACTCATGCAGTTCTTGGCACTGATACCAAATCAAGAACAAACCCCAGAATCCTTTTATCTGACTCACTTTTAAATGACTGGATTGAACTCTTGATAAGTTAGTTCTAAAGGTGATGTGAGTACTTTAAAGTTTTTTTTTAATTCTTACACACAGTTTTTGAAACTATGGCTCCATTTCTCAAAACGCTACACGCAAAACCACAAAACACACACACAACATGCAAAACGTCACACATATCAAACACTTCTTTCAAAACTATTTGAACTCTTCTAAAAATGGTCGTTTTGTGTAGTAACTCCACACACGAACAAAAAATAATTAGCCACATACATGCCAAACTACACACAGATGTGAAAAAAGTAAAACACTACTCTTGTGTGTCTTTTGCTTGCTCAGAGTGCAGTGGAGTGCACAGGAGTTTGTCATAGCACTTGCACATTAATGCATATGCACATATGCACTGTATATACAGTATGTAAGTACAACTGATTAATTTTACAGTTATGCAACTAAACTGAATCAATACTGAACTGACTTGAGCTGAATAATGACACCATTGTCCTCTGTAGAGCTGCTTTACAGCAGAATTGGAATTCGTCATATTTGAAACTGTGGTGAAAAAATATATTGTATTAAAGCGGTTTCTAGTTATATAATATATATATATAATGTGTGTGGTGTGTGTGGTGTGTGTGTGTGTGTGTGTGTGTGTTTGCTGTGTGGGTGTGTGTATGTTACGTATATGCCACAATTATATATAGATATATTTTTACCACACACACACACCCACACACACACACACACACACACAGATATATATATATATATATATACAGTATATACACACTAAGCAATAAAGATGCAAGGGGGTAAAAATAGTCTCTTTCTCAAAGCACTGAGTTTTGATTTCTAAGTGAACAAGTGTTTTTCGCACATAATCACCGGCTGTAGGTCATCAGTAATTGAGTGTGGCATTTAAATGGCAGTGTTTCCCAAATGAAACAAAAGAGCTGTGAGTTTTGAATGATGCGTGTAATGTAGAGAACTGTGTTTAGGGTTTAGCAAAAAGTTTGTTTAACAATTTGCAAACTTAGTTTAAAACACGTAATGTGCTTTTGCAGACTTGGTCTAAATATTAGATATATTAGTGAATGGTTTCATTGAGTGGGCCTCAAGTACCACTTTTAAAAGTAATAAAATGTGAACTTTAAGGCAATAGACACTAAAATGTTCCTATAAAATAAACGCAGTAGAATCACTGTAGAAATGGATTTCAGCTTCTCTATTAAACTGTTTAACAAACTATCAATATCTGTGGAGCTATTGTGCAGATTACTTTCCGGCTTCCCAAAGACTTTTGTTTGATATTTTTCATACAGTGTGTTTCTTGTTTTTACCCAGGGCAGCCTGTGGTGAGTGGGATGTGCTGATAACAGCAGGTGTGGTGTGTGTGTGTGTGTGTGTGTGTGTGTGTGATAGCTGCTCATTCTCAGTGGTATGACTAACAGCTAACATAATTACGACAGGACAGACTGTTGATGAGCCTGTATTGACATAAAAGACTTCATTTTTAAATCTATAACAAACAATGAAAATAAATACTAGGCAATGACTGTTTTATTGTGGAATTTGTACATTTCATTTTATGAACAGTATAGATGAGATATGCTTTAAAGGTTTAAAAGAACATATACTTTAAATAACTGCTCATCTGATTTAAAACATGTTTATTCTTATACATATGGTTATTTAACCTCAGAAAACCTGTGCCCTTTCAAAAGGTACTAATATGTACACTGCATGAGAAGGATTTTAACAGAATTTTTGCATTAGATTTGAGGTTCACACTGATGTTAGTTGTAGCCAGGCTTATTGTGTGTGGTCTGGTCTAGAGAACGGTTCCTCCTGGCAATTTCAGGGGTCTTATTACTCTCTTGTCCTTCATTATTCGTGCGCAGAAACCTGAAAGGCACCATCAGGAGACTTTAGGCCATGCAGGGGCGAGCCAGTCTATCTCAAACCAAACACAATACACTCATCAATCTTTACCTAATATTAGTGAATTTTAGTTGCATTGCTGTAGAGTCAGGGAGCCTTCTGGGGATTGCAACTAGCTGTTTACAAGAAAAAACTTTAACCATATGAAGAAAACTAGACCTGACCCATCTCATTATGATTCATTTTTATAAGAAACATGTTTATAGAAGTCGTAGTGCTTCGAAACGTTTTACCGAACAATAGGTTTATTTCACTTATCGCCATGCGAGTGCACTCACACAAGACACCACTAGTGAGCTGGACTGAGAGGGACGTGAGGTGGTACAGAAAGGCCTTATATGGATATGATTTGGCAGATTTCATGCAAATTAGTAGATCATTTGGAATCATTTGGATTCATCAACATTTCAACGAAGGTAGGAACAAATTTATGCGCGTGTGCCACTTATTATTAGGCCTGTTAGGCTACTGGCAGTAATCAAGTGAAAATCAATCGGTTATCAAGCGAAAAGTTGTGTAAGAACATTTTTTCGTGCACATAAATAAGAAATTATTAGTAAATAAGGTTTGTTGTGTTTGTACAAAATCATACAAAACATACAGAATCTCTGTTTTGTAATTTAAAAATAGAGTTTTTTTTTTTTAACAGACATGATTTCTTCAAATTCTGGTTCAATTTTCTTTCAGTTAATTAGTTTATACCAGGTTAGTTGGTGTAGTAGGTGGTAGGTAGCCTAATGTAAATGTTTTATTTAATTACATAAAGTAGGTATAGGTAGGCAGTTCTAGGAGGTGTTCGCTAGTTATGGCTTCCTCATTTAAAATACGTTTTTGCTAATAGAATGTATTTGATGTCAGGTGAGACTTTATTGTCCAAAAGCATAATTTGATGAATCCTTCATGTCCATATAGCACCAACTGGATGACTTACATTTCACAGTTTAATACTGTTAATACTCTTCATTTGTATAATAAAAATAATAATAATAGTGATTCTTGCCTTAGCAAACACCACTAGTTGTGAAAGGATGGAGCAAGCATCAGAATGTTTCCTGGAAACGTGACAAGTGTGGGTGGATCTATTTTGGTTCTTCTATTTAGGACATGTAAGTGAATAATTGCTGTTATACGACTGTGAGTGTGTGAGCTGACCCCTCCGTTAATGAGATTGTCATTAGGTCAGTTCCACAGAGCTTTCATCAGAGGCACACCAAAATTAAAGAGAAAGACTTAAATCTACTGCAGCCTAGTTACTATTTCAGAAAGACTTAAGATGTGTAGAACATGACAGAAACTTGTAAGTGATTCACCTTAACCCTATAAAGCCTACATCATATTTGATATGCCAGTTTAAAGGGGTCATATGATGCGATTAAAATTTTTCCTTTCTCTTTGGAGTGTTACAAGCTCTTGGTGCATAAAGAAGATCTGTAAAGTTGCAAAGACTAAAGTCTCAAATCCAAAGAGATATTCTTTATAAGAGTTAAGAGTCAGCCACACCTACCTAAAACGGCTCGTTCTAACACGCCCCCCACATATATACCTCACTATGTGGGAAGATTTGCATAACGCCGCCCAAATGTTCACACAAAGAAAGAAGGAGTAACTTTTATTCTCGCTGTAGTATTGTTGTTGCCATGTCCTGAAGGTGCTGTGTGCTTCGTTGTGAAAGCAAAACTACTTTGTTTGGCCTTCCAAAAGAGAACGATATCTGCTTCGTCATGCCTGGAGCTGATCCGTGCTGGTCGCTGAGGAAATACATCAACTTCGCGCTGTCGATCGCCGGATCGGCTTTCATCGTGGACGAAGCAGAGTCACATGTGGTTGCCGCAAAACCCTCTTTAAATTGCTTAAAAAAATGAATGTAAAAAATACTTTGAATCTTTAAAACATTTATCCAAAGATAATCAATCCCTTGGGGAATTGTATAAAACCATGTATGAGTCTCTTTCCTTTTAAGACTGGTAAGATTTTGTACAAGATTGACATTCTCTTTTTATGTAAATGGAGTTTCAAGCAGATGAATGTAATGTGAATTTCTATAGTGCATGAGCATTAGAAATGTTGCCAAAGAAGAGCACAACTAATTGTTTAAGTGAGAGGAAGGGAAAACTGCAGTAATATTGTGGATTATTATTACAATTTAAAATAATTTTTTTTCTATTTTTATATATTTTAAAATGTCATTTATCCCTGTGATGGTAAAGCTGAATTTTACTCCAGATTATGCTCCAGATATCATTCTAATATACTGATTTGGTGCTTGAGAAACCTTTTTTTACCTATTTTGTACCTTTTTTTCCTCCTTGCAACCCCCTGAAATGTTTAAAGAATGTTTGTTTTGTTTGTTGTTATTGTATGTATATGTATATATATAATATATATATTATATATACACACACACACACATCGGACATTTATGTATGATGAGAGATGTGATTGGTAAAGTGTATATTTTGTCATATGCATGTATGTAAATGTGTAAATTGATACTGTTCAATAAAAAAAATAAAATAAAAACCTTGGTTGCTGCAGGCATCACAATATGGTAAGGGGCGTAACATTTCCGTCACACGCTTGAGGAATTCGGCCAATCACAACGCACTGGATAGCTGGCCAATCAGAGCACACCTCGCTTTTCAGAACGATGAGCTTTGTAAAAAACATCAATTCAGAAAGCCGGGGCATAGAGGAGAAACAATAACGTACAGTATGTGGAAAATAATGTTTTTTGAACCTTAAACCGCATAACACATTTCATTACACCAAATACACAAAATAATGTTCTTTTTAGCAACATCATATGACCCGTTATTAAATGATTTGATAAGGCCTCTAAATGATCAACATGTTCACAACTTTGCTTAGTTAAAAGCCTTTTAGTATAATTATAAAAATATCCACCTTCAGGTTGTCTTTTTGCTGTGAAACCAATAATGATTTTTATAAAGTAAACGTATGAATAACTTTTTATATTGTTAGTAATATTTCAAGATGAATACTCCACAGGGTTTGGCTCTCAAGATGCTTCGGCCCGACCTCCGCTCAACACATTACGCTTGGCATATTTACCACACACACATACACATCTCCCTCATTCTGACACTCACACAGGAGATTATGAAATCATTCTGTTGATGAAACTTGGCCTGGATGGTGTGGGCTCCCACACACACTCACACTCGCCTCGGTGCATTGAGTAGAAGCTCAGAGCGGTCCACTGCCTCTCGCCTCTCTGCTCAGGGCTTCACGTTCACCTGGGGGGGGAGACAGTCCAAACGCTGATTTAATTTCACAGTATAGTTACTGCTCCAACACTTAAGCGAAAGAGAGGATAAGACGGAATGGCCTTTCCTGACATCACAAAGGATGACCTAAATGAACTGATGTGTGAGGAGGCAGAGGATGTCTTTGATGATTACGGTAGGTTCACGCTGGGACAGGTGGGAAGTTTAGGCCATGGTTGTGAGTGAATCCTGTGGAGATGTAGTTTTTATGTGTCTTATCTAAGCAAAATAGCGACTGTGTTGAGTGGGCGTTCTTGTATAACTCCTGGTTGTGTTGAAGTACATTAGTAGATCTGTTTGATAACTCGGGTGAGCATGTAGCTGTACAGCTGCACATGTAAAACTGAAACACCGCAGCCGTTTGGCATTTTAGAAGGTAGTACATGATCAGACATGTTTCTTTAAGAGATATCTGCTATTTGATATGCCAAAGCAGAGAAACAGGATGCTTGTTGATCTTCTGGAGGGCAGTAATTTCCCCTGTTTATGATATTTGCATAAATTAACATACTGTAAGAATTTTGTAGATCCTGCAAACATTCTGTAGAGCATTTACTGTATGGTTACTCCTAAATTACTCTTTTGAGCAACACAAACAGATAAGATATAACAAGATTGACATTCTCTTTTTATGTAAATGGAGTTTCAAGCAGATGAATGTAATGTGAATTTCTATAGTGCATGAGCATTAGAAATGTTTCCAAAGAAGAGCACAACTAATTTGTTTAAGTGAGGAGAAAACTGCATGTAATATTGTGAAATATTATTACAATTTAAAATAACTGTTTTGTGTTTTAATATATTTAAAATGTCATTTATCCCTGTGATGGTAAAGCTGAATTTTACTCCAGATTATGCTCCAGATATCATTCTAATATACTGATTTGGTGCTTGAGAAACATCACTTACTGTTCTCAATTTTGAAAACAGCTGCTTAATATTTCTGTGCAAATCGCAATATAAGTTTAAAAGAACAGCATTTATTTGAAATAGAAATCTTTTGTAACAATATAAATGTCTTTACTGCGACTTTTGATCAATGTAATGCATCCTTTCTTTAAAAAAATACCAATCTCAAACTTTTGAAAGGTAGAGAGTAGTGGGAGAATTGAAAAGCATTTGGGTTTTTGGACAACATTGCCAAAATAATTCCTGTTTTGTTGCTTATTCGGTGTTTAAAGGGTTTACATTAGCATCAAAGGCTGTGAAAAATCTAACTTGTTAACTGAACAATGAACATCCCATATAAAAATCACTTCATTGGTAAAGTTGTCATTTTAAATCCTGTTTCAATTCTGGCAGATGTCCACTGCTTTGTCTGTGATATGCTGTCTTAAACATGTTGTCATCTCCATCCATCCAGCACTGAAGAAATAAATGTTCAGATTGACCTGCTGTCTCTATGAGAAGGATTGTGTCTGTGTATGAGAATAGAGAGAGAAAGAATAGTATGCAAGTTATTTCACTCAATCCCTGACTGTATATTATGATAGATCTTTATATAGATCTTTGTCTTTTCCCTGAAGGGTTTGAACTGACTGAATTTGGATTGGGTGGAAATGTGTTGCAATGTGTTTATTTATAGACTGTGTGAATGTGTTAGACATTATTACCCATCACTCTCACATGCTCTTAAAGATCATTGTTTATCAAATGCAGAAGCATGTGTTAAATGCAGAAAAACAGATATATGGAATAGTTAGAGATATATTGTGTATATATATTTAAAGATAATATACAAAGATTTATGCTACATATTATTGTGTTGCAGGAAGTAGTTGTCAGCAGAAATACATTACTGATATTTGAGATGTTGAAATGAACCAAAAAGATTTATGTCCTTTAAGCCAAGTTTTAGGAGACCTTCCTGACTTGGTGTCCAGCTAACCTGGTTTAATAAACTGGACATACTATTAAATTAGTAAAAATTAAAATTAAAATCTAAATCGGAACTGAATTTGACAGTAAATTATCTCTGTCCTTTTTCATTGTATTAAAAAGGCAGCTTTGCCTTTGACATTTTGATAATATCTCATGCTCTATGATAATGACAACATTAAAGGAATAGTTTGGTTAAAATGAATCACTCTCAGAGCATCCAAGATGTACAGTTTGTTTCTTGCTTGTAACAGATTGGGAGAAATGTAGCATTACATCACTTGCTTCTGGCCAAAATACTAGTCCATAACTCATAGTATTGCTTCCTCCAGTGAAAAAGTCCATCCCTTTTTGTCCTCTCACATCAAAATCCATCAACATATTTGTTTAGAACTGTTTTGGACTGTTTTTCGCTTGTAAACAGTGCTTGATCTGTGCATATTTCTCTCCAGATTCAGACAAGACAAAATTTTCAATGGAGAAAGCATTATTTTGGATAGAGGACTCATATTTTAGCTGGAAGCGAAATGATGAACAAACACGCAGCTTTTCACTTCAAACCCATCCTTTTGTTTTTATTGTGACATTTTTCATCAGCTGTTTGGACTCTCATTCTGACGGCACCCATTCACTGCAGAGGATCCATTGATGAGCAAGTGATGTAATGCTAAATTTCTCCAAATCTTTTCAAACAGAGAAACAAACTCATCTACATCTTGGACCTGAGTGTGATAGCAAATGATCTGTGGAAGGTGCGACTCTATTGCAATGACCATATTTAGATGTGAATATTTCTGCCACAAACACCTTTTTTTTCAATAATAATTAATTTTTTTAATCTTCCATTATTTAACCTCCATATAAAACCATCTCATGAGAGTCCCTCGTATCATTTCCAGTTCACTACAGACCATCCAGCTTGCAGCCTAGCATAAACTTTCTCCAAAAACTTTTACAGTTCACCTATTATTTTTTTCCTTTAACCTAATTCGATCACAAAGTGTTTGAGTAAGGGCAACTTTATGGAAACAAAATACACACTTGTGTTCTTTTGCATGTGCTTCATGAGTTATTCAAAGAGGGTTTTTCATGTGGCCGCCCACAGCTCCTTGAGTAGAGAGTGAAGTCTGTTCTCTGATCCTGGAGCAATAAAATATGAGCACTGCTGAGAATATCCTCAGAATACCTGGATCACGGTGACTAGTGGAGTCTTGGTAAATAAAATTAATTTACATTAGTCTCCAATACCATGTCAGCCTAACCCAATGACTAACCAGTCTGCCACCTAAAGCAATTACAACTACTGGGCACATAATTAATATTATGCCACCTAATTAATATTCATGCGACTGATTTATAATGTGTCACCCTCACTTTTCAGATCGTTCCTTCTCTCCTTTTTTTTATCAATATACAATTACAGTTGGTATTACGACTATATTGATTTTGCAGTATTACATTTAATGTACTCCTTAATTGTTTCCAAAGCATAAAAGTAATTAGTTGAGACTGTTTATGTATTTTCATTTAAAGGACTTTGCAACTTTATTATTGCCTTAGTGCTCATGCAATATTGTTGCAATGATATTGTGAGGTGGCAAAAGCTGCTGTACATGTAAGAACAGCATTTAAGCTGGATTTAATCATGTTTTCTGTCAATCAAATCAAGTCAGAGTCAGATTTCAAGTCATTTGTACACTCCCTGATCTATGGCACTCAGGCTGGGGAAACCGTATCCCCTCAGGGGCTTCGGCAAAGCTTGCTGTGGTGGCATTTGATTTCAGCCCTGAGCTGTTCCATGTATTGATTCATGCAGGATGTTGGTGCCACTAGGAGAGACTTACGAGTGTAGTCTGGCTTTAACTGAGCCGTTGGTAAAGATGTTATCTGCAGAACTGGCACTGTGATCTCTACACAATGTGCTCAGTCATCATCACTCTGCGCTACATGTCCAAGGCTGCCAATGAATAGCTATGATGTCAGTGTCTATGTCAGCAAAGCAGGATTTGTAGGAGCAATTGTAGCTCTAAACGGCTGTATGAAGGGCATCAACTGATGGCTTATCATTATCAGAGGCTGATTTAGAGTATGTGTGAGTGATGTAGCACTGATCATTTCACACAGCTGTTTGATTCACCACACCAGACACTTTTAACAGTAACAAGATTAAAGTAGTCACCACAGATTATAAAACTGATTATAGGACTGATTATAAGATTATAAAACAGCTCTGTCTGAAATCTGACTGGATGAGTCTTGTTCAAAGTTGTATTGGGTTCCATATTATCTATAAATAACCTTCAGTTAGACTAACTGACTATGTTATTGCTGGAAGAACTTATGTATTATTATTAGTATCATCATAATCATCATTATTAATGATAATAATAATAATAACTACCGGTATTATTATTATTGTTGTTATTATTAACACATTAAATTGTTTAGTGCAGATCTTTTATAGTATATTTTGTAATATATTATATTAATAATAATTTATATTGCAGGCCTTTTATGATATTTCTGTTTAGCTCTGATTTGTAAAAGCAATAAGCCACTGCAATAAAATTGTCAAACTTTACAAACAAACAAAAACACTAATCATTGAACACTACCCTATTGGCTGGAGCCTGAGTTATAGTCATTTTTCTTTTTCTTAATCAGTGTTTTTATATATTTTTTTCTTTGCTTTTTTTTCCAGTAAAAATATCTTAAAATATACAAAGCATACAAATAAAATGAATTGGCTTCTTATCACACAGGCAAATATTTTTACTATTTTATCAAACAAATATTTAATTATTTAACAAACAAACTTGCCTGCTTTTGTTAGTAATAGTAAGAAAAATAACAGTGTTGCTTAAAATAACAAAACTGATTAATATCTTATGCACTTATACTTTTCAAGTGAATGTATCTTTTTTAAAGTCACCATGAAATAAAAATCCAGTTCTTTTTTTATGTAATATTGCAATGTTTATATAAATGATTTATCCGTGCACATCATACATTTTTTAAAATCCATGTGCCTGTGTAATCTTTAATTAAAATAACTTTGCAACAACATCTCTTCTCTTTTCTGTTTACTGGCGCAAGGGTGGGGCAACCTGTCACTTTTGCAGCAATAGCAAACAAAAACGATCCACACAATTACCAATTACCACAATTAAATTACTCTACATTTTTTCTTGCTTGAGAAGCTGTTTTACTCGGTTATTTGTCACAACATGGAAGAAAAGACAACTTCTGTTCCATGCCAACATTGAGAATATATTTGACTGCAAGACAAAAATAATGATTAAAAAAAAGATTTTTTTGCAGTGCATTCTTTCTTTTTGATAGAATTATTGATAGAATAGAAGAGAAGTAACTGGAAATTATTGGAGAGTGAAAGAGTGAAATGCAGTGTTGAGGAAAGTCACTTTTAAAAGTACTGCATTACAATATTGCATTACTCCCTAAAAAAAAGTAACTAAATGCGTTAGTTACTTTTTATGGAATGTAATACATTACGCTACTTTTGCATTACTTTTCCTCATCCGGGCTGGTTTTGCTTATTTGTTTTTATATAAAAAAGTTCTATTTTGATGTAAAAGCCTTTTCACACCAAAAGTGAAATGAATAAGCATCAGGCTGAAGGAAATGTAAATTCAAAAAGCTTGATCACAAAAAAAAAAAATTTAACCAAACGTTATGTTTATCTAAAGTCATTTTTGCTTATTAGTATGGTTGGCTCCTGAAGCACGGGTTAATAAAAAATTAGATTAAATGCATAAAGGATTTTTGCAGGATTACATCATATTTTGAGTTTGCTTATCACTGTTTTTATTCATTTTGAGGAATACTGAATCTGTTTTTGTGCAAATGAGATGAGTAAATGCGTGTTCACATTTAGTCTAGAACTACAGTAACATCATGTTTACACAGCGCACACTTACTCCTGATTTCTCTCAACTTGGGGACAGAAGAGCTGTCAGTCAATAAATGGGAAAACAAAGTAACTGGCGTTACTTATGTGAAAAAGTAATTCAGATATTTTCTTGTAAATTAAAATGTAATGCGCTACTTTACTCGTTACTTATAAAAGTAATCTGCTTTTACGTAACTCACATTACTTGTAATGAGTTACCCCCAACACTATGGCAAGATGTGAGGCATGTGTGAACACCCTGAGGCTGGCTCTGAAATTCCCAGTATTTTTTTCCTCAGAATTACAGCCATACTTTGACAATAATATCAACTTTTGTGTGTTGCTAGGTTCAGGCTTATGCAGATTGGAGGTTTTAGCCCCTCTCACTGCAGCTTGCGTGCATAAGGTTTATCCATCCATGTAGCGTGTGATGCTCAGGGCAAATGTGTCAGCAGGAAGCAGCCATGACCTGGTCATAGCGACTCAGGACACATGCCCTGGAGTGCACAGAACAAACTGTTAAGGCTCAGGGTGAGAGCAAAAGAACATAGAATTGCTGATTGCTGTTCTCTTTCTTTGAGCAGCGATGGTAGTATTTTTTTAAAGACAGTTCAATGAGAGATTCAGGTGTCATGTGTACAATGACTGTTGTGTGGGAGGTTGTGCATTACGGTTTGTTTTCTCCTCACCACCGCATGACGGAGGCCTCCATTGACCTACTTTAGACCAAACAGGAGTCTACGACTGAATTCTTGTGCTGGACGGTGGGTGAAAACACACAATGTGGAGAGGTTGACAGATGAGCACAAACACTTCCTGGTTTGCTCTGAACCATCATTTAGTTGGAAAATGTGATCCACTGATCTGGGACCACTGTACCTCAGTTTATTTTTTTTTCTATTATGTCATTTACCATGTCAGAACTGATCTCAATCTTACGGTAAACCTATTATGCAGACAGCGCTTACCGAACACCTGGAGGCCGACTGTCTACAGACAGCTGTGTGGGTTTGGCACTGTGGGCTGCTATCTGCATCAGAGCCTGTCATTAGGACCAAAGGCAGGAGATTAGCCACAGGGCACAGCAGCCAATAATCTAAAAACTCAGGCTTACTGAAGGCCTTCAAACATCATGAAATATACACAGTTTTGCAGTGCTGCAGTTTCAAAGGGTTTAAGGGGAAATTTACGGCCTGACAATTTACTTAGAGTTAGATTTATACATCTCACAAGAATATGTGAGTGGTTCCTATACACATGCAAAACTTACAATAGGGTGCTTTCTGCTAGTTCTCTATGTTTTTGACCCCAACAGTAGGCCCGATACTTATAGTTTCTTTAAATTAAATTTCAGGATTCCAGAAGAGGTTCCCATTCTTTTTAACCAAGGTATTTACATGACTTTTCAAGTTGTTTGTAATTTACTGAATGAGTTGGTTTTGACTTGATTTAAAAAATATTTTTAGCTCACTATTTCAAAAAAATACAAAGTTTTTTGATTTTATTAATTTACATGGCTTTTCTATGTCTAGCAATCACACTTTAAATATTTTTCAATTATTTTTCTGTCTACTACATATAAATACATTAAAAAATAATAATAAATAAATAAATAATATATAATCTATATATATATATATATATATATATAATATATTAAAATATATATATCTTATATTGATTGGGAAAATTTAAGTACTCATTTGATGATATTTTTGAGAGACATAATTATGGGGGGTGGGGGGGCCGGGAAAGAAGTTTTGTTAAAAATGTATTAATATTAAATTGTAAAAAAAACAGAAAATAAATAAAGGCATGTACTGTAGTGTGAACAACAATGAAAAAACATGCAAAAAAAAGTACATTTAGTGCATTGTTATGTGGTTGCGAGGGAGATCTAAGAGTTGCGCCGTAGCTAGTAATAGAATATTCTGTATTGTAAAAGGGATCCTTCCATCGACAGCTTCAACACAGACATACTGATCTTCAGCTGCACTTGTCTGGCTGCTTTTCGTAACCTCTTTACCGTGGCATG
Source organism: Sinocyclocheilus anophthalmus (assembly GCA_018155175.1). Classification (NCBI taxonomy): domain Eukaryota; kingdom Metazoa; phylum Chordata; class Actinopteri; order Cypriniformes; family Cyprinidae; genus Sinocyclocheilus; species Sinocyclocheilus anophthalmus. The sequence goes on along the minus strand of JADLZN010008306.1, from coordinate 138,874 downwards.
TACCTATTCTGTTGTCTCTCCCAATGGAAGTGATGGCAAATACCTGAGATGAGACATGTTTCGCAAGAGCTGTACAAAGGTTGTGAATGACCAGGGGCCTGTTTCAGTAAGGAGGTTCAACCAACTCTGAGTTGAACTTGAACTCTGAGTTGACTTACTCGGAGATGGGAAACTCTGAGTTTTCGGGTTCAAAACAGCTGAATTTAGTTAGTTCAATCCACTCGGTGAGTAGGTTGACTCGGAGTTTAGCGCGTGCACCATGACTATGAAAAGCCATGATCAATGGAGCTATTACGATTCACCATGGCAACAGCACCCAACAAAAAGACGTCTGCATACTTACTTACTAATTCTTATCACTGTTATAATATCACAGGTGAAAACTGGCAGAACGGTAGGTTATTGAACTAATAGGCTATTAATTTTCATTGTATCCCACGGGCAAAAAAAGATATAATAATAATAATACTAATTTAAGTGCATTTTTCTTATTTTGCAAATGATCTGCCAATAGGGTAAGTTTCTTAGCGATAGATCCTATTTACACTTAGTGAAAAAATTGTGATATATTCTATTTACCATGTAAATGTAGCAGTTCTTTGCTATAAGTGTAAATAATAATTAGATGCTATTTATACTTATACTGACAGATTTACATAGGTACATACTATTTGCACCTCAGTATTGTTGTACATTAACAGGATGCAATAATAACATAGAGTGTAAATTATTAAAATTCTAAATACTTTTATCATTATTAACGCCCAACGCGTTACTGCCTACATCACCGAAGTCATTAGTCATGCACGTCGTATTTAACTTTGTGTGACATTGGAGGGCAGAGCTACTGTAAATTTCCACTTAGTAATAGACACTCCGAATAATCTTGTTTTCCATTTGCATTAAGATTATTTTATTACCACACTGGCAGATAATTTTACTTAAGTAAAATGCACTTAATTTAGATCCCCCCCAGGAAACAAGACTAAATATCTTATATAGGAAATTCATCCTGATTTAAGAATTTTTTGATATTTGTACTTGAAATAAGAAAAAATACTAGAATACTAGAAAGTAAGAAAAGCATTTTTGCAGTGTGCATGAATGAATGAAGTATTTAAACATGGCTTGCGCTTTAAAAAGGGGGAGGAGACCGAAAGAAACTCTGGGTTTACCGAAGAAAACCTGCTCCTGACCAGGTTAGGTTCACAGAGTAAATTACCATGGTAACTGACTCTGGAATAAGTTACCTGTCTTTCAGAAACGGGCTTGACTTACCCTGCTTTCTCGGGTTTGACAAACCTCCCATTCTGAAACAGAAAACCCAGAGTTTCCCTCATTTCAGGGTTAACATACTCAGAGTTTTCCTTTTACCTCCTTTCTGAAGCGGGCCCCTGCTCACTCTGTCTATTTACAATACAGAACATGACAGAATGAGTGGATTGTTATGTTTAAGTGCATGTCCACTCCAGCCGCTATAAATGTCAGTGATTATCTGAATAAGATCTTTGTTTTTTTGAGTGTCGTCACATTCCTTCATTGAATATTGATTCGACTCAAAAAAAATAACCTTCTGTTTTCTTCGATGTCACCAACTAAAAAAAAAAAAAAAAATGGTAGACCAGTTGCAAGTGAATGAAGAGAGCTTCTGCTTTTGTACCAGGCTCCTGTAAGCCTGAGAACTGTTTGTAAAGGGCTTCAGTAAATATAGCTTCTTGTCGAGGGCTGCTGATGACAGCCATAATTACAGGATGAGGCAAGCAGCAGCTGAGAGAGAGGATGCATGTGGAGGTGTCTGTGCTACACTGTCCAAGCCTGTCTGGATGCACCCAGCCTCTCCGACTATTATACAACACATCACACTGCACCCACCATGTGAGAGCGTTGTACCACCAAGGTCAGGTTTAACCACAATGAGCTCAGTGGGAAGACTGGGACTTTAAGAACGAGACATGATGTAAAGTGGCTTTCACAGTAAAAGTACCTAAATCAGGTGCTCAAACTTTAATGTGGTCATGCTGATTCTGCTATAAAGAGCAGTGTCTGCAAGGCACATTTCTTCCACCTACTGCAAAGACTTCAGCTTAAGGAATAGATTTGTGTGTTTTGTGGATAAAAAGATAAGAGAGAGAGATTTCATGCATAATTAATCCTCCTAATTGATCTCTTATCTGCCCACATTGTCTTAAAAATAACATACTAATACAGTGACACTCTGTTGTTTTGGTTCCATTCATTCCAATTCAAATAAAACTTGCTCATCTGTCTAAGCAAAGTCAATCATTGAAATTAAATTTACTGATCTTGACATGAATGATTGATGAGGGGTATGTACGACTGACAATGCCTACCTAAACTTCTGGCAGAACTGCATTTGTAAGAAATAAAAGATTGGAATAATTCAGATTTAATGCTACTGATTTGAATGTTTTTAAAAGAAGTCTCTTATGCTCACCAAGGCTGCATTTAGTTGATTAAAAATACGGTAAAAACAGTAATATTGTGAAATATTATTACACTTTTAAAAAACTGTTTTCCATTTGAATATATTTTAAAATGTAATTTATTTCTGAAATAAAATAAAAAATAATTTCATAATTTCTCAGGTTTTCACATGATACCCCATCCTTTCCACGTTTTAAAATTGAATTAGACCTTATTTCTAAAATCCCTTTGCTTTGTAAAGAACAAAATGATTATTTTTTAAATATCATGAAATACTTAAAACCCCAGTAATTAGATGCCATCCTTATGTATCTGTGTCTGTAAGTTTTTTTATGTACAGCGCTGTACATATTAGTATTATGTGTGCATCCCTAACATTTTATTTGAGCCTTTTATGTTAAAGTTATGTTTATTGTATAACACTCTTTTTTGTTTTTTTTCTCTCTTCTAAATCTCATTAATCTAATAATTTGTATTTTCCTGTAAAGGTTCCTGAAATTGCTGTAGATAGTTTTTTTTTTTTTTTTTACTAAATTAGTAGTTGTGCACCAATGCCTATTACAATTTAACAGTAAAAATTACTCCATTAGAGGCATAATAATTTATAATCACAGCCAATTTAATGAACCCAGTACTTTGAAGCTCAGCTTAACACTGATATCCAGCTCTGTTTTTAAGACAGTAGTCCATTGGTCAGTGGTCAGGTAGCTTGTACTGTTTTCCATAGTGTGCAGGTTTCATGTTGCCTACAGGCACACTGATCTATTTTAAATATGCAAAAATCTTACAGACACATAGTTTAAGCAGCTTAAGATTCACTCTGACAGCTGAGCACACACCCCATTAATGCCAGCCCCTGATGTGGCACACTACAATGTGTTTTTAGACAAGCCTCAAATCAGTCAAGGCTGAATATGTCATAACGGGCAGGCCCCGCCCACTACCACAGAGCTGCCTTCTGATTGGTCCGTGGCGGCTGCGAGGAAGCGCTACAAATCGCTACGAATGTACTACATATGATTTTTGATCCGCTGCTGTGCTGTCGTGCTGGATGGGTTCACTCGGTAAAGTGTGTGTGTGTGGTGCTGCCATTCAGCACGTTTTGTTAAAATAGTTTAATTTAGCACAATCAGCACTCGAGCCGCAGAAAGGAGAAGAGATATTTTGTTTGCATAGATGGAAGTGCACAACTCGAGTAAATAACATTCACTGGAATAAGTTTTCTGTCTCGAGCGGTGAGTACGGTCTGTATATTGGACACTATAACGTATTTGAATATTGATATTACAGCTCACTGTGGCGACATGCTGTTTTGCAACGCGTGGGTTTGCTGGAGTGCTTCTACAAATGACAATTTGAAGGAATAGTTATGCATTGTGCATGTGATGAACTAATTAATAACTGCCGTTTTAATTCCGCATAGAGTCCAAGATGTATCTGCTCATATGAAATTTAGTTTTAAATTATGTTGCTGAAGCTGGTCAGTGTTTAATTTTTTTTTTTTAAATTCAGTTCGCTTCTCCAACGAATGGTTCATTTGAGCCGGATCTTTTGTAATGAATCAGTTAGAAAAACAACAACAGTTCAGTCCGGGTCGAGCTTCACGACAATCTGTCTGAGCGATTTTGCATTTAATTGTTTGTATGGAAGTTTTATTAACACATATTATGCAGATCTACATTTGTATATGTCGCTATGTAGATGAAATGTAGATGTATTGTTTAATGTAAATTCAAATTTAGCTGTTTTTAGGAGCAAAATCATTGCTGAATCAAACTGAAATGGTACACATAAAATTATAATACACATTATTATTATTAATAAAGCGTAATAAAAACAACATAATTGACAGCACTATGTATGCATTCATGGCTTTATATGAACATTGTATGGCTAGGTTCTTTTATAAACGGTTCTTTGAAACCAGCTGTGTCGAAAGAACTGATTCGCGGAAATGAATCTTACTTGCCACTGCTAATAGCTGCACTTTGTTGGCTCGTGCGGGTGTGAATAAAACGGATTGTGTCATGAAATAAGGCAAACTGCCATCAGAAAACCTGACTGATGTCTGTTTGAACCTGCTGTATAATTTTGGCAGCTGTCAGGTCGATATTTCATCAGCTCATATGGATGAAACAGTGCCATATGTTAACTTCCAGAAAGTGAAATGCTTCTCTTTGAGGTTGCTTTCTTTATTGGAAGTTAACATTACAGTGATTTGAGGTATTCGTGTATGTCTGAATATTGTGCAACAAACATAAAATATGTATTGCTATAATTTGCAATGCTTCCATGCTTAAATGAGTTTTGTACCTTCATCTTGTTTCCAGTTTTCATATATTGCTTTGCTTTGAATCAAAGTTTGTACTGTTGAGAGATCTATCTCCGAGCAGGATGTTTTGGTTGAGAACTTGGAACTCTTTAATGAAGGTTTTATTGAAATTCCTCCCGAGAGAGTACAAAAAAAAGAGGAAAATGCTTCTGCAATCAAGACCACTGAAAAAGTGGGTGGTCACGGTTACGCTCTATTGGAGGGGGTGCTAGAGCCTCGAGCTGCCAAAGCAGTGACAAATTAGCATTTCTCAGAATTTCATCTCTGAAGTTTTTTTTTTTTTGCACTGAATATACCCATATTTTCCTCCCCTATCACTGCATCTCCCAGCCCTGTATCTCTTCAATCTCGGTCTCTCAGAAATGTCATGTACACTCTAAAAAATGCTGGGTTAAGTACAACCCAGTGCTGGGTAAAATAGGGACAAACCCAGCAATTGGGTTGTTTTGACCCAGTGGTTGGGTTACTGCCCAGAAGGTTGGGTTAAACATTTAACCCACCCGCTGGGTCAAAACAGTCCAATTGCTGGGTTTGTCCCTATTTTACCCAGCACTTGGTTGTATTTAACCCAGCATTTTTTAGAGTGTAGTGCATATTAGATCACATTCTGCTATCTGTTCTCTGTTTGACATTTCTAAGCAAAAATTCAGTGGTTAATCGGTTTTACCTTGGTCTGCTGAGCCGGTGGGTTGCAATTAATTGAGTCGGCAACATTGTCTGTTTGAATACAGTACATTTATGGCTTACTATTTGATACAATGGGTCATTATGACAATCCATACAGTCCTTGATTCTAAACTTGAGTCTAAACTCTCAACAATGCAAATAATGATTGCTGATGCTCATACATGCATTTATTTATTCATCATAAAAAATGGGATGTTTGGATTTTGAGTGTACTTGAGGGCAAAGTTTGTGTCTTCAGCAGTGCATGTTATTCCTTCGTGAATTTCGCTGGATAAGGTAAAGCTCAGTGAAACTTGGCAGGCTTTCAGTAAGATGAGGCCGCTTTACTGCAGGCTCTTCAAAAACATCCGACGTTGAACACATCAGCTTTGTGAGTTGATGTTAAGCTGTTTACAGCAATGTTTAGTAGTGTTTTCCTTTAGGCTTTAGTGGTTTACCTTTTCACAGCTGATAGTCATTGAATTTTCCTCTCTTGGTGGTCATCAGTGTATAATCCTCCTCGGGAGGCCTTCAACCATTGCTAAGCCACTTGGCTGTAGAGGTAAACTGTCGTCTTTCGTTTGTCCTCATTGAGATGTATCTTGAAGTGTATTGGCTGCACATCATTGAGGTATCTCTGACAGAGATATAATCAAGCTTTTGAGGTTCATGTTTGTTTGAAAGACTCTTTCTCCAGTGATCTTGTACTGACAAATCCCAGTCACATAGGCTGACCCCTAGGGCCTGTGGAGGGGTAAAAAAGAAGTTGTTGATGAAACAGAGTTTTTTTTTTAGTAGGTGGAGAAAGCGGTATGGAAGAGGTCTGGGTTTTATCTACTGTCACTCTGTGCTTATGACAGGGGGCAGTGAGAGGTTTCGGCTCACGTCACGGCCATAAAGGGAGCTGAATCAAATCAGCGCGGTCAGCAAGAGGACGGCAGAGCGTCAGAGTTACTATAGAGTCAGTCTCCAATGACATATGCTCTTTGTTGTCAGCTAACACTCATCCAGTAATATTCAAACGGATGAATGAATATATTACGATTGAATGCTTCTTCTAATGTTAACAAGTACATGTGATGATGATAGAATCTCATACATCCAGTGGAAAGTAGGTTTGTGTGGCTGATACAGCATTTTAATTTACTTAAGGGTACATAATTGGTTTATAAATGGTGTCCAATACTGTTATTTTCATGTTTTTTAGCATTGATGTTGATATATGTTTCAGACATTCTGATTGGGTAGTTAAGCTGCCTTCTAAGCTGAATTATTTGCTGCGTGATATTGAAGAAAAATGCGACGTTAAATAATGGGATATTTGATACGATAATGTCTTGCGTTTGTACAATCAATTTCACAAGTTCATGCATGAGTCACATTTGACTTTGACATTTTATAACTTTCTGAAGTATTAAAATCGCTCACCACAAGCCGTTGCAATATGCATATGCAAATTTTTGATCATTTCTGTATATTGCACAGTCCTAATATGCAGCACATGCAAACTTGAGAACAAAATTGTGTATTTAATTTGATTAATTAGACTATTTTAAATAATTTTTGTTATTGAATGCATTTTATGCACAGTTGTCAATGGCATCTCTCTTGACTCGTCCTCCATCTTGGATGCTGTGCGTTCTGAGTTTTCCTCATCTGCAAATGATACATGTGCTGCTGCCTTCAAAATTGTCCAAATATGTTATTTTAAATTGCCGCTTAGATTTTGCAACCGCTGTAGGCAGCCAGGTTTTTGGAACAGACCTTGTGTTTTGGTCAGTTTCTGGAGAAAGGCAAGCTGAAGTGAATGACTTGGCATCTTCTCTTGTTCACTCTCTCTCTTCCTGAACAGATGACGTGCTTGTAGCTCTCATCAGTGGGGATGCTATCCCATAATCCCCCCTGATTAACAGTCTCTTTGAATTTGACCGCACTGAGGACAGCTCTCATACATCTGTTTTGCAGACAGTTATTGCATAGCGACAAAATCACAATCTCTCATCCCTGTGATTAGTATTACGGTGGTTTATCTTTTAAACATAAGCTGATGAACTCAGTGTTTTTGTTTTTCCTTGTCTGTTTGCATAGCAGTTAGAAGGTGTGCGGAAATCTGATTGGTTGTGGTGGATTCTTTCTGCAGTGTCATTGGCTGATTGAATTGAGGTCCTCGGATGTTGTCGTGTATGACATATTCTCCCTCAGATGATGTGTGTTTTTTAGATTCTGTCAGCTGTGATTTGTAATCTGCTTTGAAAAGCCAAATCCTTATGCCTTTTAAAGGGTGCTGTCCTCCTCGGGGTCTGTCCTGACATACATCTGCGCTTTAGCAGGGATGAAGTCAACGTCCTCCTGTCAAACCCAGAAGCAATGCAGATAACAGGAAAGTACCCTCATAAACTACAGCTGATTTTAAAAGCCAACTATATTTTTGTTGTGAAAATGAAAGTGAAAATGCCTGAGTAAAAACTGACCAGCCCTCAATGTTTTTCCCTCATTGTTAATCGATGAGATTTGTTCTCTGCCTGGTAAAAAGCATAAATCTTATTCAATATTATAATATTATTCAACAATTGGCAAAATTCAAGATATCATTTTTGTCCATAGCACAAACTAGTAAGTTACGCCATAGTTTAATAGGGTTACGTTTTTTCTTTCTTTCAGTTTTACACCCAGAGTATGTAGTATTTATGATATTTGCCTTAGCGAGCACCACTAATTCGGGATTTGGCTTTTTGCCTGACCTAAATGCACCACATCAAACCTCTGTTAGTCATATTTTTTCATCATCTTAATTTTTGTTGTTGTATTTTTAGGACACAGTTTCATCTCCAGTCTTTTAAGGTTGTGTATCAGTGTGCGCTTTTCTTTCTTAGACTGTTTGAAGCTGAAAGTGACATGTCATCTTTCATTTAAAATGTCTTTTCAGTCTTCAAAACAAAAACTGTTTCAATCTTTCATCTGCATATGCCTGGCACAAGTCAAAGTGTTGGCATCTTTTTTTAGCAATGTTCTAGTTATGTCCATTTGGCAGAGTGCAGGAGAGACAGATATGCAGTGGCAACTCTTTCTCCATCTCTGTTCTTGTCTTTCTCATGCATCTTGCATACACACACACACATTCATAATGATCTGTGACTGACCGTTAGTCTTTCAGAGATTCACTTGCAAGTGTCTGTGTCCAATGACGTGTCAGCTTGGGTCACGAATTGCTTTTGTTAATTCAGTTAATTTTTCCTATCCCAAAACTAAATCAGGCTTTTAGCTTGAGCCCTGTCTTATTTGTCATAAGGGTCAATGTTTCAAAACTGAGATTCATACATAATCTGAAAGCTGAATAAATATATATATTTACATATAATAATAGGACAATTTGGCCGAGATACAACTATTTGAAAATCTGGAATCTGTGGGTGCAAAGAAATCAAAATATTGAGAAAATCGCCTTTAAAGTTGTCCGAATAAAGTTCTTAGCAATGCATATTACTAATGATAATAAATTTTTTATATATTTACGGTAGGGAATTTACAAAATGTCTTCATGGAACAAGATCTTTACTTAATATCCATAATAATTTTTGGCATAAAAGAAAAACCAATAATTTTGACCCATACAATGTATATTTGGCTATTGTTACAAATATACCCCAGCGACTTAAGACTGGTTTTGTGCTCCAGGGTCACATTTGTGCGGTACTGGTCAGTGCTGTCCAAATCAAGTGAAACTTAGTTCAGTGGCTTAACAAATGGCATAGCCCATCAGTGAGCATCCACATTTACTGTTGAACTTAGAAATTTGCATGTTATTTTAGGACAGCGGTTTCTTGCAGTGCCATTGCTTAAAGGGATAGTTCACCTAAAAAATGAAAAATCATTTACTCACCCTTGTGCCATTCCAAACCCATTTTATTTTCTTTCTTCCATAGAATACAAAGATATTTTGTAGAACGTCCAAGCTACTCATTTCCATACAGAGATGTTTTTTTTTGTCAAACTTGAGGTCAAGAATTTTCAGAAAATAGTGTCTTTTTTCTCAGACAAAACTGTTAAATATAGTTTCAGAAGGCTTCGAAAACTGCAGAAAAATACAGAAAAAAGGCATATAGACTACTTTTATGATACTTACTTTTTTGTGATTTTTGGAGCTTGCCAGTGTGAATCACAACACACTTTTATTGCAATTCATAACTATTTCACATTTTGGAGAATTGGTGGCAAAATTGTATGAATTTATACAATCTCATTTGAGCGTTTACTTCACTTATGCCCCACTGAGGGCTACGATTGGGGGTAGATCTTCAAGGACCGATATACTCACATGCAGCAAAGTTCTTTGTCGTTCTTTGTTTAGGGGTAAAATTAAGTTTGAAATATTTGAGCAGCATTATACATTATACTGTGCTGCTGAGAGGCATTTAAATGAATATGTAATTATGTGCTGGATGATTTCCTTGCAATAACAAAATAAACACACAACAAAAATGACAGCAGTGACAAAAAAAACAAAAAAAAACAGAAATTTTGCTTTGGCAAGCTGTTTCAAACTCCCCAAATCAACTTTGCTTTGGCCTGATTTAGTTTGAAATGCTATACCACAAGTTTGTACTTTGATATTGCTTGAAGTATAATGAAGTCTTCATGCTTAGTTTTTATCAGAAAACTATATGCTTTTAGACAAATCAGATTGTACAAATTAATATGAAATCGCCAACTCTTAAAATAGTTACATTTTCCAAAACTTTCTTTTTTTTGGACTTCAACTGAAGACACAGTATGAGGTTTAGTGAAGAATCAGCTTCTTTAGAAGAATGATGGCAACACATGTGATTATACAATACCCCTCCCCTAACAAGTTTCCCACATTTGACAGCCTCTAAGTAAATGTGTTCTCTCTTCTATTAAGACAAACTGTAAACTGTAAGGTATTGCATTTTTAAGCTGCCGTGGTACAGGGAAGAGGATTTTTTGCTTCACATCATATCACATTTGATCTGGGTTTGTACTGGTTTTTAGCCAGCTGTGCTCTGTTATCCTCAGATATTCTCACACAGGGGTTTTTTAGGTCTCAAGCCTTTAGGTCTTGTCTCCACATATAAGGATTTTCATCATTTTCTCTTTGCTGTTTTGTAAATATGGCTCAGAATTATAGCAAAACTTCCACATATCACTCAGAATTGTCCCTCAAATCTAGCCCATTTTCAGACTCATTTCTTTCTGTGACTTTTTATGTGTGTTTTCCTCATAGCTGTCTTTAAACTGGATTAAACAAGTCACTGCTCTGCCTATGAACCGTGTTTACATGCACATGTAGACTTCAATTAATATCACAATTTGGTCATATTACAATTAAGTAGGTGTCATGTTACTCTAATTCAACTAAAATAAATAATAGGTAATAAAGCCTGATGGTTATGTAAATGCCTCATTTATAATTCAGAAGAAAACATTTTCAGAGCGAGGAGGGAGATTTTATTCCAGAAATGAACATAAATCAATATACAAAAGCACAGTAAGAGTCTCAGATCTATATTTTACAGTTGTTATGTGCTGTTGTAAAGGACATGAATGTGAATTAATGAGTTGATTAAATTTACCCTGCAGAATTACTAAAAATGAATGGCAAGAGTGAGCATCTCTATTATTTACACGAAAATCATGAGAAATGGATGTCTTCATTTATTAATTTAATACACTGATTAGCATGTATACAGGAATATTTCAGTAGTCTTTTTCTGAATAAAGGCTTAACCAGAATATGGACTTGTTGAAAAACCATGTTCATGTAAAATAAAATAAAAAATACTTTTCTCTCGATTATCTTTCTCTGCTGTGTTTTTGGAAAGTATGGTTATCATAATTTTTATTTGATAGCAGTTGAATATTGAACAGACATTTCACACCGTGACATTTCCAGCATGCTTAGATGGATATGAGGCTGAGATTACAAACCCTGTGCTTTTAAGAGGTTATCAGTGGTCAAGTGTAATTCAGGCCTCTTGACATAGTTTCTTTCTTCTTCAGTCGCAGTGAAGTTGAAAATAGCGTGACATTTTAGTATTTGCTGTTAGATAACATTCAAGTGATCTGCAGTCTGAAGTCTGTGGATTAAATATGAAATAAATCATCCATTAATATCAAAGTTGGGCCAAATGATCCTGCTGAACACACATTCTTGTTCAAAAATTGAACCGTTTAGTAATAAATTAACTGGAGTGTTTCTAATCATATGAGATTCATGTCCATGGCTTAAATATAAATGCCTGTCTTTGACCATCAGAAGAATCAAAAGGAGTTGACCACAAGATGTTTATTTCACTTTTTCTGTTCTACCATATTTTAGCTTTAGGGGAAGTTAAATTTACAGCCTAACACATCAACTGGATGTGTTAAAATGTCAGCTTCATCTTTCAACGTGTTTTGAACCCTTCAGCCTTTACATTTGATGTGGACTTTTTACCTTTAACATAAGAGAAAGGAAGAAAGTATGAGGCGTGCTATATGCTGCACTCAAAATAAAGAGCAGTTCAGTGAAACTATTGAATTGTGGCAAACATTCCCACACAATTGTTTTTTCTTCCCAAGCTTCACCAGTAAAACCATTCTGGTTGACCAGCAATAAAGCAGTTTTGACTAGCATGGATATTGTGCAAGAACTTCCTTCACTGTAAAAAAAAAAAAAAAATCTAGTTTTTACAATATAATTTGGGCACCTGTGGTTGCCAGAATAATTTTGTAAAAATCTGTAGTTTTTACAAAATAATTTTGGCAGCTGTGGTTGAAAAAATACAGAAAAACTGTAAAAACATTTACAGAACAAAACCAACTGTACATTTTACAGTATAAAACTGTAATTTACAAACAAGAAAATTTGAGTGTAAACTAGTAAATTCAACAATGCACACTGCTGCTAAAATCTGTTTTGTATAAACTGACAACCACCATAATAATGCAGGTGGTAAAAGAGACAGCAATATGAAGAATCAGTTCATCACAAGTAGCTTTTCCACAAGCTGAAGTATATTAATATATAGAAGGCACACAGAGTCATTCACGCAAACACAAAACACCAACATGGTAACACACATGGCACTTAAATAATGCAATAAACATTCATTAAACAACAGAAGATGTAACATAAACCCAAATGTACATAACTGATAACAAACATGACAAAACTATTAAGAAACATAATTATTTAAACAAAATACTTTCAAATGTTGAGTGTCAGGCAGGGAGTTCTGGAAATATCAGGAAATATATTTTTGTACTCTTGATTATACATTGATTTGTTCTTTTTTACTTCTAAAAATTTCACCATTAACAGCATTTTACTGTAAAATTACATGAAACGTCTGGTTAGATATTTGACAGTTTTCCCCTGTATATAGTATGGGAACTTACTGTTAATCTATTAACAGTTTAGTTTTCCCTCTAGCGTTACAGTAAAGTTTTACAGTGTTATTGTGGTTCTCTTTGCAAGCATAAAATGTGAACTTGGATTCTCCTTTTGGTCCACCTCAGTTTGGGTCTCTGGTAACTTTTCATTCATTCCATTCATTTTTTTTTAAGTTGACTCTAAAGTAACCATCAAATATTATATTTTGAACAATAGAAATTTTGGATGTTCCTGACTTGAATGGAGTTGAATGGAACAAACCATTGCTGAGGGCGTTTTCATATTTTCTTGTATCATTCCACCTGTACATTCTTTGCACTTTTTATTAGGTTTGGGCATGCACTGTGTCACATTTTAATTTGTGTTTGTGTTTTTTCTGACATGGGGAATGTTTCACTTGTTTGTTCTTACTCTGTCAAAAAAAGTTGTGCTTATTTCCTCATGTTTGCATTTTGCAGATGCAATCAGTGGGTGTGGTTATAACTAGCTAACCCTTATTTAGTGATTTTTGTGCAGGCTGTTGAAGCCCACATTAAATTAATAAATGCTTTGATTACATTTTTTAAAGATTTTATGCTTGCACCTCATATATTTTAAAATAATGCTACTAATAAGGTGCTGTAGTCTAAGTGTCTCCCAATTTCAAACCAAATGTTGGATTTTTTTAGGACAGTGATAAACAATAGCAGCCACTGTCATGACCACATGATCTTTTGGTCACAACACAAGAGCATCCATTCAGTCATCATGCGCCTGCTTTAGAATCATGTTTCACTGTTTATAATCTTTGTGCTCATAGTAAAGAGTCCTTTCCTGTGCAGCGATATAAGTCAGGCCTGTTATGACATATTTGGTCATTGAGTCATCCAATCCGACTAGTCTATTTTGAGTGTATGTGGTTTTTGCACATCCTCGTATACTAATTGTTCTGGCCCGTCTGGCGACACTGCCCAAAAGCACACATTACTACAGCATGAGTAGAACAGGGTCAGTCGGCCACTGCCACATGCCTGACATTTCTCTGACCTGGCATGGGTGTTTGAAATGAGTTCATCGCTCTTCCAAGGTGGAGTGGAGAGCAAGTGTCAGTGTGGGACAAGACCAGCTGAGCATCACACAGCTGCTGAACTCCTCCTACCTTCGAGCAAAAGACCAGAAAGACAACAGGTCTTCAGAGCAGAAGGACAGGAGGAGGCCTGCTGCGGGGGATCCATGATAACAGTGTTCTTTTACTGGACACATTGTGCATTGTCTGCTGTTACTATAGAAACTGTAATTTAGACAGACATTAGGAATAGTCCTGCTGTAAAGTTGCCGTGTGGGTTGAGTCTGATGATATTCACGCGTGCAGATAGTGTCCGCTTGTGCATGTGTGCATGCGGCAGTGCACACTTGCTTGCTTGGAAAATATAATTACTTTTCTGAGGGCTGAAGTGCAGAGCCATCCATTCAAGGAAATGGATGGCTTCGATAAAATCTTGATGTTATTTGTTTGATAATAATCACATCCATTTTTTTTCTCAGTAAAATACTCTATTTAACATCCTTAAAGGGACAGGCCATCATTTACTCACCCTCAAGTTGTTCCAAACCTGTATGAGTTTTTTCTTCTATTGAACACAAAAGAAGACATTCTGAAGAATGTGGGACAACTTGAGGGTAATGATGACAGAATTAAAATTTTTGGGTGCACTGTCCCTTTAAAACTAGGGTTTGACTAGTGTTAAAATTGTCTGATATGATAAGCTGATAATTATTTTCATGTTCTGGCTATTAACCCAATAAATTGCAGATTAAAATTGTCTAAAAACGCTAAAGCTAAAATCAATCATTTTAAATGATACAAGTGAATTTAGGCATCAAAATTATAATATATAGTATGAAAAATTTATTTTTGAGATTTGCATTATATAGTGTTGTTAAATTACATTATGTTTTTAAAGATGACAGCAAAAGTAATCTAAATATAAAAATAGGGGAAATGAGCATGAACAATTAAATATCCAGTAACAACTGATACTGTTAAATTGGCCAAAGGTTCCAAAATATTATGCATTCTTATTAAAGACAAGTTTTTTTTACTGAGTGTTATATTAGTAAGATATAGATTAATGAGATATTACTACTTATTTTATAGAATATAACTTGAATTCTTTATTTTTCCTACCCCACTGGCAGTTGTTTTCTTGTTTTAAGCATCTCTCTAGATATAACAACAACAACAAAAACACTTTTAGTCAGAATTCATAATGTGGGCTGTTGGGAGGAAACGAGGGACCATCTCCGCCTCGCACACACTTTTTATTCAGTACTTCTCCGGCCCAGCCTCAAGATCCCCCTCATACCCTCAACCGGCCTGATAAACATGGTCCCTGCTGGAGGTGACAAATTAATGAAGCCCCCCTCCCTGGTTCTTTTGTCCTCGTCATCCGTCTCTCACAGTGAAGAGTTCAGAGTTGGGTGCCAGGCAGCTGTACTCAGAATACTTATGAGCGTCGTGCCCGGAGGGACGGGGAATGATGTAGCCCACATCAACGGCGCTTCACCAGTGCCTGTGAACCATGACGACTAGGCCTGAATTGAATGAGTGGAACAATCCCAGCATGCACTGGGTGGCACAGTGTCGCTTTGTGTTTTTGAAACTAAAGTGGAACCTTTGTTTGTTGAAATAAGCAGTTGGTTATGTTGGTTTCCTTGTGTTCGTTTTGTGATTTGATAGATTTCAGCATTAAACCTTTGATGCATGAATTAAGTTGATATAAAATAAATAAGATTGCACCATTAATATAGAATAAAAAATGTAGTAAATTAATAAAAACATGATATAAAAGAATATAAAATATACTATATACTGTACACAGTAATATATAGTAATATATAAAAGCAAAGTTCGCTCAAATAACTCGCCGACAGGAGATTTCTATGTAGTATACTTGCTCCTGTTTGCAATAGCGCTGTTTATGTATGTGTATGTACACACAAACACAACATACAAATATGATATATATATATCTATATATATTATATCTATATATATATATATATTACACAGATATATACATACCCAAAACACATAGTACTTTTTATGTATTGTATTTTCAGTAGATTCTTTTATAGCTATTTTATTACTTTGTTTGATTTTTTTGGAACATATTTTGTATTTATAAAGATATTAGTGAATATTAAATAATAACAATGAATTTATTTAGGAAAATTTGCCCCTTTTTAAAGCTGGTATAGTTTTTACTTATTGAGATAACAACATTATGGACACAGAACAACAAACGGGACACATTTCAAAAAATATGGAAATTTAATATCACCGTTCTGTAGAGCATTTTTCTGATTGGATGGGTTATTTTAGACTTTAAGAACTGTATGCTACTGTGTATTCTTTTAATATTTCTGACTTTTATTTTCCTGTTTATGCGGATGATCTGAGAATTTGTCATATGATCAAACTGCACAGTACATAAGTTCATGTTCTAGAGGCAAAACCAATATTACAGTGCCTATAAAATAGCCTGGCACACGTTATACAAGGCTCTTTTGTTTTTCCTCTGCAAAACAACATCTATCCCTGGAGCCGTATTGGTTTTGTGTAGCTCTGTATAAGCAATGATGTATCTATTGCACTGAGCATAAACCCACAGGTGTATGATTACCTCCAACAAACAGCCCCTGGACACAGTGTGTAACCTCAACTATGCCGAGAATCTCAGCCGCAAAACCCAGATTTTTCACTCTTTTTTGGTGTAGCTATCAGTGCCAGGCAGGGTTACGAAGGTTACGTGCTGATCTAGGGTCAGAATGAATCTCTCACATCATTGATCACAGATCTCATAGCCTCATGCCGCCGCTGTCATCATCCCGCTTTGCTCTGATGAATTATGGGAGGTTGGAGATGGGCTATAAGGAGACAGAGATGATCTTGAAGGCTATTTTGTAGGCAGGAATTTTCTGTGCCCTCCCTGGATCATTACACTTGATAGAAATCAGTGATTACGTTGGTCTTTCTGGACTCCATTAGGCCACCTCATGTTTCTAAGTGCTTTTTCTGTGTCTTGATGTGCGGTGGGCGCTTTGAGCGGTTTATAAAAACCTCTGAATGTGCACCGTATGGGGTCTCCTCACCCAGCAGTGCTATTTTCAGTAACTGTATAAATCTGGTGAATGTGTCAGGCTCACTTGACAACAAGTTAATTGACAACATTTGTCGTAATATCAATTACCACATAACATCATTTGATTTGTACCTTGTTTTTAAAGGGGTCATATGATGCGATTTCAATTTTTCCTTTCTCTTTGGAGTGTTACAAGTTCTTGGTGCATAAAGAAGATCTGTAAAGTTGCAAAGACTAAAGTCTCAAATCCAAAGAGATATTCTTTATAAAATTTCAGAGTCAGCCACACCTACCTAATGTCCACGCCGCCCAAATGTTCACGCAAAGAAAGAAGGCGTAACTTTTAGTCTCACTGTAGTATTGATGACGCTGCAGCCATGTCGTGAAGGCGCTGTGTGCTTCGTTGTGAAAGCTAAACTACTTTGTTGGGTCTTCCAAAAGAGGACAATATACGCTCGTAATGCCTAGAGCGATGCTGTGCTGGTCGCTGAGGAAACATAACTTCAGCGTGGATGAAGCGGAGTCCAGCCAGGGGTCATCACGTGTGGTTGCCGCTCATTTGTCGGATCTGCCGGGCGCGCCGTTCTTGACCCCGCTGCCTCAGCTCACTCTAGCCGGGCCTCAGCACACGCTAAGCCGGGGCCTCAGCTCACACTAAGCCGGGGCCTCAGCTCACGCTAGCCCGGCCTCAGCTCACGCTAAGCCGGGGCTTCTGCTCACGCTAGCCCGGCCTCAGCTCACTCTATCCCGGCCTCAGCGCACGCTAAGCCGGGGCTTCCCCTCACGCTAGGCCGCTGTGTTTTACGTTGTGAAAGCGAAACTACTTTGTTGGTCTTCAAAGAGGACCCGACTACAAATCAGTGGTTAAGTTGTATACACACGGTTCCAGAACAGTTCAACCAAATATCCGTGTGTGTGCAACGCATTTTATGGAGGACTGATTCCTGGGAAGTAACGTTAGACTACAATGCCGGCTGTTCTGACTTACAGTCTGTAAGTACGTTTCATTTAAAGGATTTGCCACTGATGATTCAAACGCGAGTTTTGGGCAGTAGAGTAGCACTTGTTGTTTGTCATTTCTCTGATCACAAATGCAGACAGAGTTTTATGTTTACGCGGCGCAACGTAACGCGTAAAAAGACAGTACAAGTCAATATAATCCGTAATTATGTCCCCACTGAATGCAAAAAAATGCCTAGTTTATGATGGGTTTTACTGGTTTTGTCTCGTCACTCCGGCCGGACACGGCATCAACAGTATGTTGAGGGGTAAACATTTCCGTCACACGCTTGAGGAATTCGGCCAATCACAATGCACTTTATAGCTGGCCAATCAGAGCACACCTTTTTTTTCAGACCGATGAGCTTTGTAAAAATTGGCGCGTTTCAGAAAGGCGGGGCATAGAGGAGAAACAATAATGTACAGTATGTGGGAAATAATGTTTTTTTTTTTAACTTTAAACCGCATAAACACATTTCATTACACCAAATACACAAAACATATGTTCGTTTAGCAGGCATCAATGACCCTTTAAAAAAAAAAAGAAGCAAAAACCCAAAAGGGAAAATCGGGGACATCAATCAAGTTCATTCATTATTGTTTTAACAAAGGAGTAGTAACTGTACATTTCTGCATTTAACCCTGAAATGCACCATCTTGTTACTTCAGTTTAAGTGCATTAATGTAACACATTATTATTTATTATTGGTGCGAATAATTTCCTCTGTCTTTTAAGGGGATAGTTCACCCAAAAAATGAAATGTGATATTTATCTGCTTACCCCAAGGGCATCCAAGATGTAGGTTTCCAGTATGGTGACATGAATGCAAAGATATTATTTAAACTGAGCTGGTTGTTGACATCACTGAATTCAATGATGAACTGTCTTTAACTGAAAAATGAGTGTTTACTATTGTCATTTTGTATTATTGACACACTATTTTCCTAATTAATGCTGTTCAGTTGCTTTGACACAATCTGTATTGTTAAAAGCGCTATATAAATAAAGGTAGGTAATGTTTTTCTCATCAGGTAGAAAGTAAAGGGGGGGGGGGGGGGGGGGGGGGGGGGGGGGGAAGATTTAGCTGCATAGGGTCCTTGGTGATACATAAAGTGCAAGTCAACAGTTACCATCACTCTGAGAGTAAAATAATGAATCATATGTGGCAAAACAAAATGAATACTCGTGGCTCCTGATGATATATTGTGGTCTTATGAAGTGAAACGATCAGTTTGTGTAAGAAACTGAACATTAC
This sequence comes from Sinocyclocheilus anophthalmus, assembly GCA_018155175.1. Taxonomy (NCBI): domain Eukaryota; kingdom Metazoa; phylum Chordata; class Actinopteri; order Cypriniformes; family Cyprinidae; genus Sinocyclocheilus; species Sinocyclocheilus anophthalmus. The sequence continues at coordinate 119,659 of JADLZN010008306.1, read as the reverse complement.
TTACAACATTATTACCTGTAATCCAAACGGGGAAATCCGTTTCTTTGCTGCAAACTGGTTTTTTTTAACAGTTTGTTTCAATGAACTGGTTCAAATAAGTGATTCAGTACTTAATTTACCAAATCACACAATGACATAATGTATATGCAATTATAGTAAAGCACTGACTAATGATGTGAAATGTGGATGTTTTACATGTCTAAAGCATATAAAGTGAATAAACTAGTCTTAGTCAACTCACTGTTTTACATAAAATATGAGAAACCATAAAAACTTTCATTTCACCCCTTCATTCAGTTGCCTAGTTCACACATGCTCGTAACACGAGGTTGATTTAATCAACACCAGATTTTTATTGTTGAGTGAACTATCGCTGTAAATGGACTACTGGTTATAAATTTGCCTTTGGTCATTTCCAACATCATCATCCTACACACGCAACCCTTCCCCCATTTGTACCACTGACGACTTACTTACCCAGAATCCTTTCTGCTTCCTTGCAGGAGTGTCCTCCCGCTTTCCAGACATCATGGCTGCTGGCACTCACTCTCCTGGTGGGCCCAATGGCATCATCAGGAGCCAGTCGTTCGCTGGCTTCAGCACCCTGCAGGAGAGACGCTCACGGTGAGGTCTTGGCCCTGTCAGAGGCTAAAACACCAACCCCCCTCCCTAGATGAGTTACTCCAGCCACTAGATGAATATAAAGCATAAGTTTTGCCACTATGGAAGACGAAATTGTAAACCCCAAATCCATAATGCTTGTTGAACATGTTAAAACTCTTAATTCCTCCCATTGCTGCAATAACCGCTTTCACTTTTCTAGGAAGACTTTCCACTATTTTTTAATAAAAAAAATAAACTTAAAAATTACAAAAGAACTGCACATTATATTCATGTGAAACAGTGGATGCAGTAACAGCATTAAAGTGTGTGTTTGTGCAATGCACGCTGACTTATCTTAGCATGACGGAGTGCATCGTGAGTGGATGACCCTTAGGCAACATTCTACACAATGGCCTAGATTTACTGTAGCACTACTTCCAGTGCTTTTCTTTTTTTTTGACTGCGTGTGACATTCAGACACGTTGAGCCACCAACTGCCACTGTGTTATTATGAAACAGGAATATTATTAGATGCGGTGCACTGTGACAACAGAAGTAAATAAGCACCCTGCCTTTTGACAGAGTCTTAAATGTCAGGAAGCATTGAGGAAGAGTGACATTAGATGTACAACACTACAAGCTTTATCCGCATATGACATGCGGGTGGTTATTTGCATGGATATTACAGCGTAAAGTGCACTAAAATGCCAAAACTAGACTACAGGCTTCAAGTCTGCACTAAACTCACTGGCTTTTACACTTGAAGCATTTCCAGATCGTATTTCACCCCAAAATTAAAAGAATAACAATAAGAAATTATTAATTACAATTATTTCTGTGTAATTGTGTATTAATTCTTATAATTATACTATAATGCATCTGCTCATTTTTATTTTTTGCAGTTTCTGTTTTATATTTTTATATTCTAATTTCTATTTTCAAGATTCTCATTACTGTACTGATGTAGTGATTTATTTTTATATTTAATAGAAGTAATTTTCTATTCAAATAACAAAAATAAAATGATAATTGTTAATAATGTATCAGCATACATAAGGTAGTATAACAAAGGAAAATGTAAAAGATTTGTTACAAATTAAAATGCATTTATTTGTATTATTATTATTATTATTATGTTTTAAAAAACTATTGTCAACAATGCAAACAATCATAGGAGTTGTTTACTGCAGCTGCCTGCAACAAAAAAAATGTTTAATAATAATTTTAAATTGTCAACTGGTTGAGTGACAGCAACATTTGATGCAATAGAGCTCAACTTTAAAATCAAATGAGCAGCAGCACAACACAGCAACTGGGATTTAATAAATGTCAGTGTGAAAAATAAGGCTTTATTTTTTTTTATTGCAAAAAGTAATTTGTAATTTGCAGCTGAGATTCTCGGCATAGTTGAGGTTACACACTGTGTCCAGGGGCCGTTTGTCGGAAGTAATCATTTCAGTAATTTCTATCTCATTTTGGGGCGACAAAGGACCACCACATGTTCTTGACAGGATTTTTTAAGATTCATTCACATCTGTTTGTGTTTTCAGGTGTAACTCCTTCATGGGAAACTCAGCAGTGCAGAAGAAGCCCATGTCAAAGCCCAGGAAGCCCCATCTGTCTGGGCACAAGTCGAGCAGCAGCAGCTCACGAGAGCCGCAGCCCAAAAGAGTGGAAGAAGTTTACGGAGCCCTCAAACAAGGCCTGGAGTGAGTGCTGCTCAGATGTCTCCTCTGACTCGCATTTCTCCTTTCACATAGATCTTCTCTCTCAACTCTTGCTACAGTCGTACTGTACGCACATTGACTGCATTAATCACTGCTGCTCAGAATGGCTGTGATGAAATCTTTGTGTACGGCCATTCTTCCTGCATCATTCTGAAGTCTGTAATTTTCTCTTACTGTCAGTGAATATCTAGAGGTGCACCAAACAGAGCTGGATAAACTCACTTCCCTCATGAAAGACATGAAGAGGAACTCCAGACTGGTGAGACTGGATATGACATCATCAGGGTGCCTACACACTACAGTTTACGCTGCGTCAGAGTACTGCATATCTATTGATTTCAATGGGCGACTATCATGAGTTGTGAAGTCAAAGGCAGCAACTGGTGAAACACTGTAGTGTAATGAAATGTTCACAATTTTAATGTTGTTTGTTGATTTAGTCAGAATACAAGATTGGCTTTTGCAGCCAGTTGGTGCAATTCCAGCATCTACCAGCAATGGCCAATGAGGGCATGCTAATCAGCTAAACAGTGATATAGATATCCATTCAGGATTGAGTTTCTGTGGTTTCGAAAGTCCAATTCAGTGTATTCCTGAACCCGTCTCTTTAAACCTCATCAAAAGTCAATTTAATCGACCTTTTGCATGTCTGGACTTTCTGTAGTGTGCAAGCACCTTTACTTAGAATTACTGTTAGAGTGTATACCCTGCTGAAAAACTAAAGGAATTCAACAAGGACACAATAAATTTGATTGATCAGATAATTCTGAAAAAACTATCATTGGTTCCACAAAGATATAAGAAGCAGAAGCAGTACAGCTGGTTTCAGCATTGATAATAATAAGAAATCTTTCTTGAGCAGCAAATCAGCATATTAGAATGATTTCTGAAGAATCACGTGACACTGAAGAGTGCAGTAATGATGCTGAAAATTCAGCTTTGCATTACAGAAAATAAATTACACTTAGAAAACAGTTTTTTAAAATTGTAATAATAATACAAAAAAAATAATAATTACAATTTTTTTACTTTATTTTTGATCTAATAAATGTTGCCTTTGTGAGCATAGGAGACTTTGAAAAAACATATATTATAACAAATAATGTATTTGAAGATCTAGAAATGCTTTAAATGAGGTGTTTTACTTGAGAAGCAACACTGCATAAGACATTAAGACTTGTCTTCAGAGAATGCATTTTTAATATGAGACATTTTGGCGTACTGCAGTGGCAGATTTTTTTCTTTTTATAAACAAATAAAAAAACAAGTGAAAAAAAGAAATTAAAAACTCATTAAGAAGTCATTAATTGCAGTGCAGCATATGCTTTATTTGGATGCTGGTGTGCTGGTGTCAGACTTTATTTGCTAAAAGAAGCATGAAATCCCTGATCAAGTATTTTCAGTACTTCATCAGTTTGTTTGTTTTGTTGCCAGCATGGCTATATTGATCCACCAGCTTGACCAGCATTAAACAGCGTAAACCAGCCTGGACCATCATGGATTTCATGCTGGTCTAAGATGGTCTTTTCAGCAGGGTTTTTGTCCAAATATCAATTTTTGAATAATAAAATGTTGATTTTTGTAGCATTTCCAGTGATTTCACATATCTTTCTTTCTTTTTCAGGGTGTGCTGTATGATCTGGACAAGGTAGGGTCCCTAAACACACTAATGCTTCTTAACCTGTCTGTGGTGACCTGTATTAACCTTTCTTAGAAGTTTGAAGTCAGAAACATATGCTTCATTCGAATGATGTGCTGCATTCGTGCAGCAGTGATCCGTTATTGCGCCACTCTAATTGCCGCTGGTGTCAGCCGTGTTGAAAATTAGGGACTCTGAGCCTAGATTCATCCCTGTGTGAAAAACATTTTTCTGTTTGGCCTTTTCTCTTTCAGTGAAAAACTTTGCTTTTTGAAATTTTCTCTTCTTGCTTCCTAGCAAATGAAGACCATAGAGCGTTACATGCGACGACTGGAGTTCCACATCAGCAAGGTAAGTTAGTAATTTAATATATATATATATATATAATAATATATATATATATGTGTGTGTGGGTGTGGGCTTTCGTTGTCTGTTTTATTGATTGGAAAAAGTGAAGGCAGTACAACAAGTGAAAATAGTTCTTTTCTGAGAGCACTTGTTTCTAATGAATGTCCTGACTCATTTCGAGTCTCCTGGTTTGGCATTCTCCAGTGTCTGGAGTCCTGCTGTGTCCCCTTCTTCTTGCAGTGTGTTTTAGTGACATTACAGGTGGGTGGGTGTCTGCTGTAAACTACAGTGCTGATTGGCAACTCAGCAGCACGTCTAGTCCCGAAGTAGCCATGGCAACCTGATGATAGGAGCTTTGAGGCTGTTGAAGAGCAATTCATAGCTCAAATTAGCCCTACGCACTTGAAATTAGCCCCACATTCTGCTAGCTCACTGGAACACTCTGAACTGTGCGGTAGTATACAGATCTCAAAAAATCAATTCAATCATTATTATTTTGTTTCCACCCTTATAAAGAACATTTTGTGTGTGACTTGCAGAAGTGTTTTGTTTCCCCCTGTGTTTTATGCTGTTTATGGTTGCCACTGGATCTAGGTCAAGGCAATTCCCTTGAGTGACAAACAAACCTCTGATGGCTCAATCCAGGGTGATAATGAGCGTGTGCATGTCTAAATAGGAGGGAAATGCATTTTCTTTATGATTTTGGTGAAACAAAAAGGGAAAGTTTGTTCAAAGCTGATTTGAGCTATTTAGATCGCATGGATCTCAAATGAGTTATCTTTAATACCTCAACTATTTCTCTCAGGCCGAATAAATATAGAGCAAATGGACTCCTACTTACTAGGTAAAGACCCTAGTAATCTCATATGTATCTTCGCTGAAGCTTCAGAAGAGATCATAACACTTGTTCAGATTTGCCAACATAATAGTGATATCAGGTTCGTGAAGAAATCATTCTTTTGAACCGGTTCTTTTTAGTGAACTGTTAAACCAGTTCAATAAATTAGACTAAATCTTTTGAAAAATTCACATGGACTTTTCTTCAATAACATACTGGAAATATGCATAGCACATCTAGTTATATTAAGTAACATTATTATTATTATTTCATTTAATAAATAGCGTGATAGCATTGCATATCAATGATGCCATAACATGATGACCTAAAGGAACTGGTGAACTGAACACAATATTATATTTTACTATACTATATTACATTACATTACATATTAATGACGTTATTACACAATGACGCATGATGAACAGGTGATTTGTTTTTTTGAACCGGTTCACAGAATAGAATCCGGCTTACCATCACTACATGATTCCTGCAATCATAATTTCAATGTGAATTTTAGAATGAACTTCCAATTTCTCATTGAAATCTTTTTTTTTTTTAATCAGATTTTTCTAAGATCAAATTATACGGGCGATGTTGCTATCCACATTAATTTAAGGTCTGGCAGTAAAAGTCTTGATATTTATTGTTGGAGGAGGAGGATTTGTTACAGGAGCAGGGCTGGATGAATTCAGGGATTCAACTTCTCAAAGAGGGTTTAAACGTGTTGACAGTCAACAATTACTGTTAGTCTGTTAGCATGCTAGAGCACAGCAACCCTCTCCACAAAGTTAATTCCTAATAGGTTGAGTCGTCTCCTTTTTTTTCTCTTTTAAAGCAGCCAGTGTCTGTGACTATTTTAGTTCCATAGCCTCTGTTGAAAGACATCAGCACATAATATCCAGCACATTGGTCTGTGAGTAAAGAGTCCAGCGAAGGCTGTGGGAAAACTAATGTCTATAGTTATATCATTATTTTATGTGTCTCTCACACAAAGTACATCGATAACTCAGCCTCAGACTCTCAGCAGAGGTTTGTGCTTTTAAAAATCTACTTTATAACAACCCTAGTTGTCCTGCTTGCCCATAGGAAGTTAGGCAACACGAACAGGAAGTTTCAAAAGGCCTCAGCTTGCAGTTTATGATCTGGCTTTGGACCTCAAAGATGTTTGATGTGCGTGAATTATTGTAGCTTTAATCTCTGTTTAGTCAGTCTGACATCCCCCCTGAGTAGGGGTCTAAATCCTCTGATCACAGCTGATACATGCCTGTAACTTAAGAGGATTTTTCCACCTCATCCATTTAAAAAATCCTCATTGTACAGTGATACATATTAATATGCCATGTATGTGTCCACTCTTGGTCTCGTTCCTTCTGTTGTTTTTGTGGTGTGTGTGGACCAGCTGTGTATTCTTGGCTTGTTATTTGACTCAGTAGGCCTAATCCGAAACCCCGCACTTGCGATGGACAGAGGGCTGACAAACAGCTGCTCACACGCATGCATGGCTGGGGTGAGTCGCGCCTTGGACCTCTGCTGTCAACCAAAAAGAAGTCATGCCCTAGTAGATCAAACACATTATTTGTGTGTGTGTCACTCAGTTTGCCCCAGATGCATCATCTTCCACACCAACATACTTCTACACACCACACCACTAATACACTCTCACATTATATTATATTATATTATACATTTTCTAAAACGCTTGTACTGTGTATCCTTGTGAAAAAGAAGCACTTTAGCATACTTTTAAAGAGAGTACTTATTATGGAAATAATGTACTTTAATAATCTGAAGTGTGAATGTTTTTATACACTTAATTGAATGTTAATTTATATTAATGCCATAACGGACCAGTAGTTTAGTTTACTGCTGAATGAACTGACAACTAAAAATACTAAATAAACTAAAATATACTAATAGACATTTGGAATAATGATAACCCCCTTTAAGTACACTAATTTTATATATTATCTGCAGGTATATATATACTATATACGTTGCCACTTAAAGTGTACTATACATAAGATACGGTGAGATGTCGTAATGTGTAATATATATGTGTGGGGTGTGGTATATAGAGATATATGATACATATAGATATATATCATTATGATATATATATATATCTATAAGGAAGATTACAGATATATATATATACTATACGCTTTGAAGATCTGAAGTAACACTTCTTTTTATAAAGCACACTTTTTTACAAGGGTAGGCCGGGCGTTCGTGTAATTTATATATTATATATATTTTTAAAAAGCTTGAAAAAATTGATTAAGATGTACAGGTGTAAGGAAAATATATTAACACTTTTTGAAAACGGTATAAAAGTTTTTAAAAACCATATGAAACCAACATGAATGCAAATATTACATTCAAATGAACAAAGCTTCAAGAAATTTGAATATTTTTGTTGTGGACTCTTTGTTGTGGACACTCTTATTTGTCTTATTTGTTACCTATCTATATTACGACATTCATACATTTTTAAGCGTGGTGTAAGTGTCCAAATACTTTTTCAGGCCACTGTATCTTGAGGACTGTTCAGACGTGTGCTCAGAGGAAGTGGTCATAATGCGGCAGTCACCGCAGGGCTGTGTGTTTGTGTCACCACGGGCACTGCCTGTGAGAACAAATGCTGTGGGCACAGCAAATGAGATAGAAAGCGGTCTTTGAGTGGAAATGAATATTTAACTGAGACAATATCAATCTGGCTCAGATTGATATCAGTCGACTGTAATGGCTCAATGCTTCTTTTCTGCTGTGTCCGTATCAAACAAACACAAAGCTCTGCCAAACCCTCTGCTGACAGCCACAGCTAACCTGAGCGGCACACCATCCTGTTAGTCACGAGTCACTCCTGTTTAGACTCATTCCGTGGATACCTTTGGTAAATTTGGATGACATTTGTGTGAGCATCCTGCAGATAACATAACACTTGAGCCCTCAAATCTCATTTACAATCGAATATTCATACATCTTCAAATATGCACTCACTATGATAAGAATGATTGGTTCTGGCTCATACGTTGTCACATGATCAGTTGTGTTGCAGCATGAATGAATATTCAGTGGTGCCAGTGAGATTTGATGAAGGAAATGTTTTTAGTGAATAATGACTTACAGGGTTAGTTCAAAATCCTGTTGTCATTTACTCACCCTCATGTTGTTCCAAACCCATAAGACTTTCATTTATCTTTGGAACACAAAAGAAGAAGAAAGCCCACATCACCTCTCTTCAATCAGTTTGCACTGTCTGCCAATAGCCGCTTGCATCAAATTCAAAGTTCAAAGACAACCACTGACTCTGCACCAACATACCTAAACTCGCTAGTTCAGACTTATGCGCCCTCCAGAAGTTTGCGTTCTGCAAGTGAATGACGCCTTGTGGTGCCATCCCAACGAGGCACAAAATCACTATTTCATGGTACCTTTATGGTGCTTTATGTTCTTGTTTGAGCTTCCAAGTCCCTGTTTACAGAATGTTTTCTTTGTATGGAAAATTCATTTGAATTAGACACTGAGCTGATAGCTACAGTTAAGAAAAACTGTGTTTTTCCAAAGGCTTATTTATTGTCAAAATGCAGCTCATAAAAATACACCCATCAGACCCCACCCGACAGCCAGAATGGACCGGGCTGGGGGCGGTTATGGTGATTCATTTCCCATGCTGCTTAGCTGCTGTGGCAGATGAGAGGAGTCAGACAAGGGGTTTTACGGAGCCAAATAAACAGGCAGCTGTGTACCACATTAGGGCTGCGATTGGTGACAGTACGCATGTGTATGTGTGTGGTACACGGTGCAGTTCTCCAGACTTGGGTGGGGTTTTTCCTCCCAGTGTAATTAAACCCACAGGACCACCGTCCAGACACTCTATCCCCACATGCGCACAGCTAACTGTCTGTCTAATATATGTCGTTTATCATGAACAACCCCCACACATCATAGCACACACATGCACATCCATCATACGCACAGTTAATATACCCCATCCACACACACTAATTGGGTTAGATTGTCCTGTTTCTCACCCTTTCCCCTTAATGAGAGACTTCAAAAAGCCCCGCATCAATATTTCACGTCCCTTTGCTGCGTGTGTTTGAATATTTCCTTTTGATTTAGTATCCTGACATGTTTTGTTTTCTTCTCTAAGAGGCCAATCTGTATGTTATGGAGGAAATCTTTTTACAGACTTCCTCGCAGAGCGGCGCTCAGTAGGGCACATCCTTGGCATCACAGCAGGGTTTCCTTCAAGATTCTGTATTTCCAGTTGGGGGGGACTTGAAAATGCTTCTAACATTTTGATAAACATTAACAATTAAATTTCTTCCAACATAAAATAGTTTTTGATTAAAATACTATTATAACAAAACTCTAAAGCTCCATTCTACACTATTAACTTGTACTTGGTATAAACTGATTTAAGATTCAATAATCTTACTTACTTAAATGTACCTATTTTGAACATTGCTCTTAGTAACAGTAACTGTTCTCTGCTTGTGTTGAATCAGACATTAATAATAATGTCATTTAGTGAGCGAGCGAGTCATCTGAGCTGATTCCTGAGATGTGAGATTGATTCAGACCAATGATTAAAACTGCTTTGCCAGGCGATCATTTTGTTAGCAAATTGGATAGCACATTGCATTTTGTTGTTGTTCTTTTTTTAGTCCGTAAATAAGGCATAAACACAGTGACATACTGTGCATATATACAGTATATTGCAGTCATTGTGCTTGTTAACACTCAGGAAACAAGTGTGGTAATGAGCACTCATCTCATTACCACAAAAACATATTCTGTGCTCCGTATTCACAGAAACTGAATCAAAATGCACTGGAACTCAATACAAATAAGCAATAATTAAATAACAAAACAACTTTCCCTGCACTTTGTGGGCTTCGCATTAACCGCATTAATATTTCTATAAATGGCAGCTGCCATCAAAAGAGTACAACAAGTTAATTTTTTATTGAGTAAAGTAATACTTTTATTCAGCAGGATGCATTAAATTAATCAAAAGTGACAGTAAAAATGTTATTATGTTAATAAAGATTTATATTTCAAATAAAAGTTGTTCTTTTTGAAGTTCTATTCATCAAAGAATCCTGAAAGAATTATTGCCGTTTCCACAAAAATATTAAGCATCATGTCTGGTTTCAACATTTATTATAATAAGAAATGTTTCTTGAGCAGCAAATCAGCATATTACGAGTGATTTCTGAAGAATCATGTGACACTGAAGACTAAATTCAGTAGAACTAGAAAATTCGCTTTGCATCACGGGATACATAACACACCACAGACACACACCCATATATATGTTAAATATAGAATATAACATATATAAATAGAATTAAATATAATATTTCACAATATTCTTGCTTTTAATGTATATTTGATCAAATAAATGCAGGCTTGGTGAGCAGAAGAGTTCTTTTAGGAACATTAAAAAGACTCCACACTTTTGAACTGTAGTCTGGTTTGTTTTATAAAGAAATGACTGTTAAAGAGGCTCTCATTAGCTAACAAACAGATGCTCCACTAGGAACAATCAGTTCAAGTCCGCTCTAAAGGAAACCGTTTTAATGGCTTAAAACAGCTTTAAAAAATCATTAATGGCATAAACATAACACATTAACACATCCTTAATACATGTATAATTTTGACACTACAGATTCAGCAGTGATACAGGAAACACTGCATCACAGGAAGTCACTTCGGGATCTCGTTTAGCTCCAGTGTCCATCCCTCCTCCTGCCTACTCTATTTTCTCTCCCCCATCATTCTCTTCTTGCTGGCCCTTTCGGCCTTGACTTGTTTCTGTCACTTGCGGTCCATCTCCGCATCCTCGTTTGCCCCTCTTGCTATCTCTCCATCCCCCTCAATCACTCTCTTCAGCGCTGGTAGGATTAGCATAGCTAATTTCAGCCGGCCAGTGTTCACCGAGTTGTGAATGTGCTAAATGTGCATTTCCATGATAAAGGCCGTGGCTCCGACATGCTCGTCTGTCACAGAAGTATGGCATTACTATTGTCCCCAGGGCTGTTGAGCCGCATCATTTTGTGTTTGCTTTTGAAGTGTTCAAATTCATTTTTCAGCACTCTGTACAGTACGCCGCTCTATTGTGCTGACAGAACGTTACAGTAGATTGTAAAAGCCACGTTTCTGTGCTGAATGGGGTTCCCCAGGGCTCTGTAATGATGTATGCTACCACTTTAGACATCAAAGCTAGCGTTTATGCAATCTTTAGTGAGCGTTAGCATGCGTGAGCGTGTGCAGTGCTGCTTTTGTGTAATATAAGCCTGTGTGCCAATGCGGTGTGTGTGTGTGTGTGTTTTTACAGGTCGACGAGCTGTACGAGGGCTTTTGTATTCAGAGTAGGTTGCGTGATGGCGCCAGTAAGATGAAACAGGCCTTCACTGCTTCACCCTCCACTAAAGGCACACGTGTGAGCCTGGCGGAGGTCAACCGCAGATACAAAGAGTACACTGAGGTACATTATTAATGTTTGTTTGTCTGACCAGTTTTTTTCGGACTATGTTCACACATAGAGTGCATATTTTAAAATCAACTAGTGTGTGGATTGTCCGAATGACTAATCGACTAATTGGACTGTGTAATTAGGCTAGTTTCGGGTTCACCTGTTTCTGAGAGGGCATTTACATAAGACACACTGTATTTTGATCAAATAAATGCAGCCTTGGTGAGCATTATAAAGACTTCTTTCAAAAACAAATGGTAAAAACGGTAAACGGTAATGTATATGAAATATGTTGTTATAAACAACTAAAAACAGGATTTGTCTTCAAACTTTTGCTACAGTTATATTTATTTACTATAATTAGAATTGCATATAACGTATGCAAACAAACTGCCCACAATAATGACATTATATATAATACTAAATATACCCTTTTTTATTTATTAAATAACTATAATACAGATTACTGTTTAGTAAAAATAGTTCAGTAAGAATTGTTTATGGCCAATTTAATATCTCATTTGACCTGTCATTAATATTCAATGTGTTCCCATCTCAGAACATGAGCACTTTTGAGGCTGAACTGGAGAACCTTTTGGGGGAGTTTCATATCAAAATGAAAGGTACAGGATTTTTGCACCAAAATGTTGAAAAAATCTATCAAAATATTTGTTGTATTTCAAACTTTTCAACTCCTTTGCTTCTTGTCTCAGGATTGGCTGGTTTTGCCAGGCTTTGTCCCGGCGATCAGTATGAGGTGAGTTGTTTGAAAAACCAGAACATACTGATTTTCATGCATTTTTTCTGTAATAAAGCCAGATGCATCTGTCCTCAATCAAATTACTAAATGCTTATATTAATTGCTGCTGTTCTGCCAAGTACATCCAGTTAATTCGCAATCACAGCTCTCCTAGCAGCGTTTTCTCTTCTGATGCACAAGTACATACACCCACCAAACCCAATTAGATTTTGTAAGGCTGTATAAAACTAAACATTGAAAACTCCCATTGCTTTACTGCTCTATTAACAATTATGTGAACTTGTGTTGGCAGCTTTTTCCTAATTCTGACATTTTTAGTTCTTTTTGCCTCTCTCTTTCTTTTTCTGGCAGATTTTCATGAGATACGGCCGACAGCGGTGGAAACTGAAGGGGAAGATCGAAACGAACTCCAAGCAGAGTTGGGATGGAGAAGAGATGATCTTCATGCCCCTCGTTACAGACCTCATCAACATCAAGGTGGGCTTCAGTCCACACACTCTTCCATGAAAGAGTCCCAATGTAACAATGTGACTAATTCTGACAATGTCAGACTGGGCTGTAACCACCAAAGACATTCGAAAAGACACGTCCCCTCAATATTGATCAACATTGATTCCTAAAATTTTACATTTCGTCCCCTCAATCTTGAATATTTGGTTACAACCTTGATGAATGCAAGAAAAACATATTCTTATGAAGAAAGCTATGCATTTTTCTTGAATTAAACATTTCTGAATTGACATTTAGCAATTCTTACATTTATTCTCCTAGGTGACAGAGTTAAAGGGGCTGGCCACTCACATCTTGGTGGGTAGTGTGATCTGTGAAACCAAGGACCTGTTCACCGCTATGCCTCAGGTGGTAGCTGTAGACGTCAACGACCTGGGAACCATTAAACTTAACCTGGAGGTCGCCTGGTTGTAAGTGACATTATCTAATAAAACAAGATAAGAAGTGTGGCGTTTCAGTGAATTTAGTCACAGCAAATGAAAATACAATGCCCTCTTCAGGACAGTCAAGGAAGTCACACTGAATTACTTCCGCTTAACATTTGATGGGGCTTACACAGTAAATCTTGTTGTTTTAATTTCTATAATTTTTGTGTTTTCTTTCATTAAAAATACTTTTGAATGATATTAGATTGCTGTACATAAATGTATGTCTGTTTTACAGTCCGTTTGACGTGGAGGATCTGACACTGTCCTCAGGAAACGTGAGTAAAGCCACCGCCCTTCAGAGACGAGTTTCAGTGTACAGCCAAGGCACACCCGAGACGCCCACTTTCCAGGACACGTCTTTCTTTGTGAGTCCACTTCTGAAAAATCCTCTCAGTTCTGTTTAAAGTCCTGCTTCCATCACCATGCTAAACCCATAAGCTTGATTTGCAGCTGCAACATTATGCACTTAAATCCTGGCCTTGTGAAAAAGAAGTGCACTTTAGCATACTTTTAAAATGAGTACATATTACAGAAATAAAATAATATACTTAAGTGTGAACTAAATGTTTTCAGACACTTGATTGCATGTTGTTTAAAATGAAATGAAAATGTATTATAGTTTAAATTTATATTAAATGCAACTTTAGATGAAATTTCATAATTACCTAGAACATGTCATCTTTAAAGTGTGCTGTTGATGTACTGATAAGCATTTATGGTAAACTATAATATACTTTTATGTCATTTTAATAGAAACCTGTATGTTTTTAAATATATTTGTATTTACACATTTGTAATGATCAATTTGCTATTTAAAACATGTAAAATACTAAAATACTACTAACTTTAGATGTAATATCAAAACAACTTTTAAAGTAAATCTTTATACTTTTTACATTATTACAGAGGGCACTTTTTAAAAGTATACTTAAGCATGCTAAGAAACATAGTCATGAAAGTGTAAACTCTCCTTAAATAGACTTAAGCTGGCTTTATTTCACTAATATTATAGTATCTGCAATTACAGTTTCCTTAAATATAATTCTCATATTTGAAGTACACATTCAATACAGTAAAGTGCACGTGTTTTTCACTAGGGTGTACATACAGTATCACACAGGATATTGAAGTTTTGAAATCAGGTGTTAGATCACACTGTCACGTTTCAACAGCTGAATACTTAACTAAATATAACACTACTGATTCCGGCTAGCTGTTCTGGGTTCAGTGTTTATTATTTTGTGTTTATATTAATATATTGTATATATTTGTGTTTGAATATGAAAGCACTTGCATCTTGTGTGTGAATGTTGTTTAGTCTGTTGCTGTTGTGTCTAATGAATTGTATTCACCCTGTGGCACCATGTGCATCGTGGTTGTTGTGTGTGCGTGTGTGTGTCGATGGCAAAGAAGTGGCATCCTCGGCGGTGGGAGGGCCAGCGTCTCTCGTTCTTGCACAGGCTCAGAGAGACGCTCCTAGAGAAACTCAGGCGCAGTCGCTCTTTTGGCGATCTGGCTGCACTGAGACCTCGTTCAAGGTCCAGTCTGGAAGTCTACGTGAGTCAGGTCACTGTGTGCCCTGCCCTTCTGAGTGAACATCTGTGTGGCTCTTTTCTTTGCTTGAGTTTTCTGATTTTTCACACAATAAACACACATTTCTTTTCACTCATATTCACACGTACACATTTTCAAACTATGATATTAGATATTTAAAGACCCCATGAAATAAAAATTGTGAAAAATATGTCATCACCATATTAGCTTTTGTGTGGATAATTCCACTGTGGGGGAGTCCTAACAAAGAAGAGAGAGAGAGTTCATGTTAGCTTTGACATTTTTTTTTTCCAGGAAGATGGACTTAAAATATCGACTAATTTCATCCACAGGAGCATATAGAAATTGTTGTTCAATTACAGTAAATGAAAATCTGACCAAAAACCCCCTACCTACTGTACAATGAAATAGACCATCTTACTGACATGTGAAGTTACATGTTTAAGGCACTCACATGTAAACTTGACAAATCACATGTGCACAAAAATATCAACCCAGTTTATTTTAAACAAAGGTATTTGTAGTTTTCACAATTGCTTTCCAGTTTAATGTGCAGTAGGTATCTGATGGTCAACGAATAGACTATGGGATGTCCCACCACAGCTTCCTGGAAAGAACATTTGGATTTGCTAAACCAGGGTTTCCCAAATGAAGGAACTGCTGGGGGTTCTTGAGTTGATGAAAAGCTATTTTATTTCATTTAAAAATAAACATGATTAAATATTTTATTACAGAATATACACTAATGTTCAAAAGCTTTTGCAAGAAGTCTCATACTCATCAAGACTGCATTTGATCAAAAAATATATTTTGAAATGTAATTTATTGCTGTGATCAAAGCTGAATTTTCAGCATCATTACTCCAGTCTTCATTGTCACAACACCCTCCAGAAAAATCAGTCTAATGGCTTGAGTCCTGCTCAAGAAACATCATTGACTGGTTTTATCCAGTGTTCCTGATGAATATAAATTGAAAAAAGACGCATTTATTATTTGTAACGATGTCTTTAACTGTCTATTGAATCAATCCCGAAGCATCGTGTTCTATCATTTAATTTAAAGACAAAATTACTCCAATCTTTTTGGACTGTAGAGCATTTAATGGAGAAATGTAAACATGCAAATGTGTTGTTAAACTATAGAAATATTAACTTAAAATCTTAGGGGTTACTTCAGGTCAGTGTTTTAGGTCAAGTAGATTTGGCTGACAAAACATTTGGGAATCCCTGTGTTAAACCACTTAGTGGAAGTCTTTAATTGTTCTGCTGCTCTTTATTGTTCTGGACATGTGGAAAGAAAATATTGTTTGTATCTTTAGATAACTAAAATTATATATATATAGTAGTGCTGATAAGAATAAATGGCATCAGGGAGCCATAATTTACCATATTTTCTTTCTCTTTCCATCACACAGTCCACTTTACCAGATGATGTCTTTGAGAACGGAGGCTGCGGTGTGGCCGAATGCAAGCGTCTGTCCTTCACCTTCTCTGACACGCCCACCTCAAGCCCAGCCCCCATCCAGTCAAACCCTGAGATCACCGTCACGCCCCCTGAGATGGACCTTCCCTCTGAACCAGCTCCAGCCTCTGAGGAGCAGCCGGTTGAGGAGGAGTGTGTGGAGGAAGACTGCGGAAGTGTCAGTGCCAGCGATCCAGACCTGGAATGGGACCAGGGAAACGGCACAGGCTCGGCGGCCCCCTCGCTGTGCTCCGAGAGTCAGTTGTCTGTGGTGGGACTTGAGGATGTGGTGTTCTTGGAGCCCAATGTTTCTGACGAAGCCCTGGAGCTGAAGCCAGTGGAGCTAGACGGGGAGGAAGGCAGTCTGACCAGGCAACTGGTGAGGAGGCTCACCTCCTCTGACATGCTGCCCGAGGCCGGCGCTGTGAGCTGGTCTGGAGAGAGCAGCAGGACCTTCCAGGAGAGCAGCCTGGAGGAAGCCATTCAGTCCCTGCTCCTGAGGCTGGAGAGCTTGGGCCAGCGCTGCGGGGAGCTGCAGGACTTGGAGCAGGAGGTCATGAGACTCGAAGACCTGCTTAAGGTGAAATGAGTTCTCTGTGGTCTTCAAATAGAAGAGTTACTGTTGAAATTTTAATGCAGACCTGAGTTTGTTTGATCATGAAGCTTGGTTTATTTGATTAGCATGAACTTAGGTACCAAAGAATGACAGTTAGTTGGAAAAAGGCGGTCTAGGGTTCAGATAATCTACTGAGCCCACCTTGAATCCAAATCCAAGACCATATTTTCGTGGTATTAGTCTTGTCATGCATTCAGGAGCATTTGTGTTGAGACCAAGGATGCATCCAAAATCGAATACTTCTCTACTATATTGTAGGCAAAAAACAGTATGTGAACAGTATTCAAATTCACGTATTCTAAAACAGAATGCCAAAAGTCTCTGGATGACCTACTATTTCTGGTTCTGAAGTGTGCATCTGATTGTCATTTTGCTATCCAAGTTGTGAATGCTGGCAGCTATGGCAACTGACGCTGTTTGTTCGCATGACAAATGCACGACATGAGACTGAAGTATATGTTTTGGATAAATTCATTCTTCCACACATCATTACTATATAGAACATACTTTTTAAACGGTTTTAACCCTCATCGTCATAGTGTATTGACATTTCTTCTTTCAAACGAATCCAATCTGAGTTCTATAAAAAATGTCCCTGACTCTTTCCAAGCTTATATACTGGCATGATGGGGGTCGAGATTTTGAAGCCCAAAAAAGTGCCTCCATCCATCATAAAAAGTGCCTCACACAGCTCCCAAGGCCATCCTGAAGCAAAGCAATGCGTTTGTGTAAGAAAAATATCCATATTTAAAACTTTATTAGTCGTAATCTCTAGCTTCTGCTTACAGTCGTACGTGTGTTCATGAGAGAGTGGCGTTCCAGCGGATGATGTAGGTGTAGCGTAAGCTCTGGTGAGAATATGCTAGTCTCCTGAGAACCAAGTTTTGTTTCAAGCAAAGGAAAATTGGTCTCCTCTTGGCTTATATAGAAATGACGTTTTTCTTTATAAATCCTCATTTTGTACTTCTAATTCGTGACCATTTTGTTTTGCTCTCTCCTCTGCGCTTCCACGTTCGTCACTTCTCACCGGAGCTTATGTTTTTGCATTGGCAGAGATTTGCATGATACAAAACCAGGCTTCATTCACCACAAAAGAAGGCCATTAGGGGCCATTCACATAAAACATGTTTTTGTGTTTAAAAAGAAGAGACGTGGGGCAGTGTAATATAAAAAATAAAAAAAGAGAAGTGTTTTTTTTTTTACTTTGAGCATTACGTTTTTAGAACGTCCTGTCATGTGCAAGACTGCAGAAGTGGAATGCAAAAACTTACAAAAAACCTTACACTGTCTGAATCGTTCAGACCCTCTTCAGGTCTCTGTCTTATCTTCGACTTGACTCTTCTGATCTCAGTCTTGAATGAAGGTTGTTGTCTCTCCTCAGTGTCGGGTACCTGCCCATAGGAGCCGTTCATCAAGCCTCAGTTTGACAGTGGAGAGCGCTCTGGAAAGTTTCGACTTCCTCAACACCTCTGACTTTGATGACGATGACACAGGAGATGATGCTGCCGCCCTCTCACGCGCTGTCTTCTTTGATATGGAGTCAGAGAGAATCGAGTGAGTTGGACATTACACCCTTCGGTGATCAGGTTTCTCTGAGGAACTTGACTACATGGCCTCAGTAGTTGTGATTATGTACTTGTGACAGTGTGTCTTGCACGTTCAACAGGTCAGGCCAACATCCAGAAGCAAGAGGCCACCTGAGTGAAGCCCTCACGGAGGACACTGGTGTGGGGAACAGTGTGGCCGGCAGCCCGTTGCCTCTCACCACGGGAAACGAGAACCTAGACGTGGCCATCGTTGTTCATCTACAATACTGCAATCATCTCATTCAGGTGATTCTGTTTTTCCACCTTTACAACATTACAACAAATTCCACAATAGTGTGATTTTTATTTGTTTGTTACACCGAACATGGTCAGTCGACAACACATTTACGGCATAAACAGATTGTGTGTGTGTGTGTTTATTTAATATAAAATGCTGAAGTTTCTCTATGTATGGGATGCAGTTGTTGACCACAGGAGGAAGCCAGTCGCAGCACATGACATACCTGCACAAACTAACAATTCAAACACTTCTGCTGGAGGAGCTCAGTGAGAAAAACTTTGACAGACTGGGCAGCTGCATTTTAGTGTCTGATGGTGAGTATATCTCAAGTGTTGATGTTTACTAGTCCTTGTGGAGAAATTATGATGTTACGGTGACTTCTCACATGTACTTCAAAGCTTTTTTAAAGATTTTTAGCTGTTTCAGCATAATATTTATTTTATTAAAGTGTATATTTTTGCTCTGACAGAATGGGTACACTAAGTGCAAAAGACATTTCTGCTAGAACATTATTATAGCACTTAATTATTATAGCAGTAGGGTCTAAAATTAACACTCGCCAAGTGCAAGTAATAATCAGTTTAGAAAGTTATTGAAATCGTTTTTTTTTTTAGCCTCAACAATATTACAAACTTTAAATGAAATAGCAAAAATTATAATCTGACACTGACTGAGTAACAATTTTTCAAACCAAAAACAGACAAATGGGTACATTTAGCTATTTTCCATGGATTGGCAAGCACTCATTCCCAGAAAAAAAACAATCATGGCTACTTCTTAAAAATAGTATATTGTATAGATTTATCAGTCAATTTTTCTAGCATTGAGTCTTAGTTGTAAAAAAGATATTAGAATACTAATAAGAATATAAGATACAAAAAAAAATATATATATCTATCTATACTATATATATATAACTTTAATCATACGACATTTTAATATTTTTTTGAAGTAACACATTTTTTTTCATAGGGATGACCATGTCTGTTGTGGTATGGCATAAACTACGCCCGCGCAAATGTATAAATCCTAAATGGAATCCAAAATCCAAGAATCTGTCGAGTTTTTGTAAACCAAGGAATCTATATACAGTGACAAACTGGCCTCAGTTCTAATGTGAAAGTATTCAATTCATACCATCTAAAGTATTTATGACCCATAAATTTCCTTCTCATTCGTAATGGTCGTGGTGAAAGTTTTTTTGAAAGTGAAATAAACACCTCTCTTGGCTCCCTACACATGCTGCCCTGGGCTGTGGAGCGTTCCGCGGTGCGTTGATGTCCTCTGTGTCCCGACTGCAGGGGGGTTCTGATTCCATACTACACACTGTACACGATGTGCTGAAGCACATGCATCCATCTGTTGCCTTACTCACTTGCAACATTATTCTTCCTTTCACTCCCGCTCATATGACATAACCACAATTTAATCTGCACAGAGATAAACATCAGCAGGGGGGGGGAATTAACCCAGCGTTCAGCTGCCTGTGTGTCCATGATCAGTGATGGTCTCGTTTTCCTTCACTGCCACTTGCGAGTGCCAGGGACAGGAACGCGTCTACTCTCGAGCCTCGGATCGCTTTTTTTTGTTGCTCCTTATCACAGCATCTCATGGCACAGATTGTCATCATACTCTCTGGCGGTTTTCAGTGTTTGTAACCACGACTACTGTGTCTAAGTTCCTACATAGGCACGGATATTGGAGCGACAGCCCTGCTTGTTATCTTTCGCGTTGGCCAAATAGGGTAAGACCTCTACTTTTCGTTGTGATACTACGAATCCGATAATAACGAATAATGGAGTTGCGTAGAGGTAGCTTTATAAGATAACTTCACCACATTTTATGTTGCACCTTTGGAATATTTTTATTTTGTGGTTCTAAACCATCACGGCTGGGTGAAGACGTGCCCTGCCATTACTCGCTGTGTTATACAGAACTCTTGTTGTTCTGAGAGCGCAGGAAGTGTCCGTCATGTTGTCTGTCACCAGCTGCACTTCATACCCGTCCTCAACCCCTCTTTGCTGCTTTCCCCTCTCGTGGCAGCGCTGTAGACCTCTAGAATTGATCCGACGTTCGGCGAGCTCGCTCACAGTCCTTCCCTCCTCTCTTGCCTCTACACAATCCCTCTTCAGGTCATAGGTCAGCTCGTTACTGACTTGTACGCCCATGGTTGGTCTAGTGTTGGAGTTTGATTAACTGGATTTTGTCTATTTAGCCTTGGGTTTTAAATCTCACATAAACTTCTTACTCAGTCAAAATCAGTTTTGAGGTTAGGTACAAGATTTTTTGTTATTCCTTTTTGAAAAAGTATGTTATTTTCTTCCTGACTCCTTGTGTTGCTGCATTTATCATTTTTGCTCGAGTTCCCAGTATTATTACATCTCTTCACTAATAGTTGTGAAATAGTTTTATCCTTTAAAAATACTTCCACCGTTTTCCTATTTTTCATATCTTTGTAAAAGTAATTCTATGTTCTCAGCTTGTCGTTATGTTGGTTATCGCTCTAAAGTAACTCTGAAATTTTAAGTCAATCTCCGATGACTCCAGTGTCGCGACTCCCTCGTTCAGAAATCAGTCTAAGATGTTGATGCTTAAGCGTCACTGCGGTGACCAACATCTGCGACTGCTTAATAGTTCGCTTTTGTGGAAACCAAATAATTAAATAATTTTTTTTTTTTTTTGCCAATCAAGAGAGGTCATGTCTTCGAGATGACTAACTACTTCATGTGTCATTAGATGAATGAACATTCCTCGATTTAAGTAACAGATTTTACAGTTAAACATAGTGTTTATAAACCTTTGTTCGCATTAAAATGTCTGTATCTAGGTCGTCTTCAACAGCATTGTGAATGTACCCAGCCTTGCTTATAAAGTAAAACTGTAATACCCCCGACCTTGGTATAGCTGCTTGTCCTATGCTGAAAAATATGCATACCCTCCTTCTTTTTATTTTACATCTTTGTTAAGTTTTGCTGCCTGATCGGTAACTGCGGTTAAAAGTACCATTTTTGTCCCACATCATCTACACTCACCACCTCTATAAATGGATATAAGCAAAAACTCTGGTTTTAACATGCTTTGCAGAAGTTAGTCTAAAAATTAAAAAACTTACAATTAGGTCCAGTGCAGAAGTAGTCACTACTCCCACCCTGTTTCCCTTGTGTGGCCGATGGGGAAAGCTTAGGCGCTCAGTGATCATTCAAGGGTCTTGTAGACAGTACTTCGAGCTTATTTCGTTAGTCACTTTTGGGCACTGCGAGTGATAGTGGTAATCCTGTGTAAAGCTAGTAGCATTGTGATCGAGGGGAGAGGCTGGAAAGGCCATAAACACAGTAAAAAGTCGGAATAGAGCCTGAAATCCCTCGTATCGCGAGCAAAACCAAGCCCTGAGGGCATAAGAAGTCTGCTTTAAGCCTCAGAAAACAGTTCTCGGTGTTCACATCCTATACACTGGAGACTATTCATCAGAAAAGAAAGCTGCCTTTTCATTGAAGGGTCTGACCATCAAACGCATGTAGCTCTGTTACCCTTAGGGAAGAGGTGTTGAAAACAACCAGGAACTCGTCCTAGAGCTGCCGCCTCTCCTGGCTAAAGCTGGAGCAAATTGAGGGAGAAATGGTCTGGTTGCTGAAAGTGGTTGACCAACCATGAATGTCACTTCTCCGTTGGAGCTCCATGACATCATCTATGTGCAGATGGATTTCAATCTAAGAAGGACAAAATTATCCTGCAACACCCATCGATGGGGCTTATGTCGAGTGCCAGACTTCAGCGTCTCCTCCCGGGAAGACACATGAAACCCATTGTATTTTCAAAAATACACCTAAAGGCACTCTCAGACTCTCAGACCAGAGTCTCTGGTCTGAGGAACCTCAATTCCACGCATCATGTTTGAAGGAAACCAGGCACTGCTCATCACCTGAAGAGTACCACCCCAAAAGTAAAGTGTGCTGGTAGCAGCCTGTTTTTCAGCGGCAGGGACAGAGGGACTCGTCAGAGTAGAAGATAAGCTTAATGCACCAGTTAAGGTGCTTCAGCTAAATATTTAGTTATGCAATGTACTTTCAGTTTTTTTATTTTTAATAAATTCACAAAGTTGTGACAATTCTGTTTTTGCTTTGTGTATGGTGTATGGAGTGTAGATTGATGAGCAGTTTAACATAAGGCAGCTACATAACAAAATGTGAAAAAAATGAATTTGCAATTGTTCATTTGCGAATGAACATTCACAAGGCACTGTAGTATTTTAATGCAATTTTGTGCAATTATTGCATGGTGAAATGGTGAATAGAAATTCTAAGATACAAATAAAAAAAGTCCAAAATGCATAAAAACTATGATGGAAAAAGTGAAACACTATGATGCATATCTTATAACTACATAATCAGATACAAATAATAAAATAAAAAATGATATAAATGAAGAAATAAGAAACAAGAATAATAAGAAACCATAAAATATGAATATTGATAAATTAAATGCAAATTTGAATCATAGCAACGTGCATAAATAGATGTACAGTTGTTTGAGGACACCCGCAGGCAGGAAAAATGAGCCTTAAATTGGCACAGGAGTTGACAGCAGTAGTGTTATAATCTCTTGTCTATGCGGGTTGTCTTCGACGGCCCGCTCCCCCCCCCCTGTTTGAATTTGTTCCACCCAGGCCTATCACAGGTCACAAGCCCGCCACCATATCAAGAGATGCAATGTGACCGCTGCCTCTGTGCTGCCCTGTCACGTATCAGTTGACTCTTTTCGTCGTGTGTTGGGCCACACGTCACTTGAACAGAAGATTAAATCTTATCTGTGATTGTTTACAAGACTTTTCATTAAGCCTCTCTGTCTCGGATTATTTTCAGGCTGTGGAGAGCATTGATGCTGTGGTGTTACTGTGTGACTCTGGCGATGAAGATCTCCGTCATATTGCCATAGAAACCCTCCTCACATTCGGTAAAACATCCAGTCACACGAATGACATCCTCTACACTATTAGTCAGTTGAGTGATGCTTATAGTTTATGCTCTTTCTGCAAATTAGTGAACATTTGACTGAGACCCCATTCTAGACAGCAATGTATTAGACAAAAAAATGTGTATACGATGAAGTTATCAATATTTTTGGTCTGTTTTTCCAGAAGAGAAAGAAAGTGTCTTAAATAATGTTTTCTCAAATGCAAGGTCATAAAAATTATTAGATATATTAAATGGTGTAACAAAAGTCATAATTAACATTAAGAGATTTTAAATTTGGGGATGGAAAAACAGGAATCACAATACAGCCTAATGTGATTATTATTATATATATTGAATTATAAATTATGACAATGTTTACTTTTTGGTGTTTATATTGTAATATGATGTAGATTTAAGAGTGCTTATTTTATCTACATCTTTTTGAACGAGCAGCTGGGAATAGGAAAGCAAAGACATTTCAAAATAAGCCTCCCAGAGTATTTCAGCCTTTTTTATAATTAAAAGGGAAGGAAAGACTAAGAACATAAATTGACCACATTCAGTATATAGATTTTATTAATATTGGCACAATCTGTTAATTGCCTTTCTTTAAACACACTATTATTTTATCAGCAAACTATTATTTGTCTGATCATAAGCTTATTACTTTGGACTTTACACTAACTTATCCAACCAAATGTACTGACAACATAACCATTTCTTATCGTAAGTTCAATGCTATCAATGTTGATACATGATACGAGCATGGCAGCCTTCCCATAGACAGGTCAGGTTCCCATGTACCCACTCCTCTCCACGGATTTTAACGGAGCCTCACTTAACTGTCTAGTATAAGCCAATAGAGGTCAGGCATCACTCAACACAGCCTCTTCTCTCTCTTAGAAAACAGAGGTTTAACTGTAACACATTTCCAGTGGCATGTTTCAGATCCTTGGTATATGCATCTACAATCTCAACTGCTTAACGCAGCTCACGTCCTTCCTATAATTTCCCAAAATGATTAACAAAGCCAAACAATAGGGCCTAAATCCTTTTTTAGCACCGGTCCATAGGCTTGTTCAAGCTCCAATGCATAATGCCTTTCAACGAGAATCTGATAATCTATGCTGTTCTTTTTTTTAACGCCATTTTCAGGGTAAGCTGGATGCATTATGTGGGACATTTGGTGCAGAACTGACCACTTCTATGTGTGAGCTAGCTCTGTCTATTCAAACGCTCGATAACTTCTCCTTGTCCAATCCCACCTCTATTAGTGAAATAATATTGAAATCCACTTCTTCTTCCTGCCGGGCTGACCATGCACCAACATTCCTTTTGAAACACTGCACCTCTGTCATTTCTGCTCCAATTTCACATCTTGAAAACATGTCTCTTACTTCTGCCACTGTTCCAGTTTCACTTAAAACTGCTGCTGTTACTCCTATTCTTAAAAAGCCAAATCTAGACCCAACTGATTACACTAATTATCGCCCAATCTCCAACCTACCGTTTGTTTCAAAAATCATGGAAAAGGTTGTTTCTAGCTCACAATGAACTCTTTGATATGTTTCAGTCACGTTCACAACACAGTAATGAAACTGCTCTAGTAAGGGTTATAAACGACCTACTCCTTTCTGGTGATTCGGGCAATCTTTCTATACTTCTACTACTCGATCTCAGCTCAGCTTTTGATACGGTCTCTCATAAACTATTACTCATGCGCCTCTCAGAGATCGGCATCTCAGGAGCTGCGTTATCCTGGTTTTCCTCATATTTGACAGACAGACAATACAACATCACCATACATAACTATAAATCTCCCTCTTAAACAGGGTGTGCCACAGGGCTCAATTCTAGGGTCATTATTATTTATAATTTATATTATGCCCCTCGGACAAATTATTCGCCACCACGGTCTACAGTACCACTGCTATGCCGATGATATTCAGATATACACTTCCTGCCGACCTGACTCTCTCCACCAGACTGCATCTCTATTGTCATGTGTCAATGAGTTAAAGACCTGGCTTAGCTCCATCTCTCTCAGTTTGAATTTGACAAACAGATCTCTTACTTGTCGGGCCCCCAACTGTAACAAAAAACATAACAAATGCCCCTAGATTTGACCTCGAAGCCACATCAATTATCCCATCCGCCACAGTTAAAAACTTGGGTATCATTCTCGACTCTTCTCTAAATCTAGATGCTTATATTAGTAAACTCTCCAAAGCTGCATTTTTTTCAACTTCGCCATATCGCCAAGCTCTTTGTTCCTTCATCAGCCCAAAAGATGCTGAATTACTAGTACATGCTTTAATCACATCCCACCTTGATTACTGTAACGCTCTTTTTTCCGGATTACCATTACGCTCCATCTCTCGATTACAATATATTCAAAATTCTGCAGCGAGAATGCTAACTTACACTAAATGGTCTGCACATATCACTCCTATTCCATTCAACCTCCACTGGCTACCTGTGTCTTCTCGTATCATTTATCAAATTATTCTGCTTACCTTTAAGTCACTCCATGGTCTTGCACCTACCTATCTCTCTGACCTGCTTTCTCCTTATATTCCCTCTTGTCCACTTCGATCATCTGGAGTTGAAGTTCTTTGTGTTCCGAGATTTCGCCTATTTTCTATGGGAGGTAGATCTTTCTCTGTTATGACTGCCAAACTTTGGAACACATTGCCCCTGTCTCTCCGGACAATAACCACACTCCACTAATTTAAGTCTAAACTCAAAACCTATATGTTCCACCAATATTACCGGTTATAATGTCCTGTTAATGTTACCTGTTATAAATGTTTTTTTTTTTTTTTTTTATTTCTCCTCTCTATAATACTGTATTATTACTGTGGTATGCAACTGCAACCACATGTTCTGGACTTGGAAAATGTCTTGTCCATGTATGTAGGAACGTATTGCTTCTGTCATTGTGCAGTATCCTTGAGCTTGGGAAAGTCGCTATAAATACTTAAATTATTATTATTATTATCATGTTGAAACAGTTGTGTTGCTTCATATTTTTATATTTCAGGATTCCTTTTTCAGGTCACTTGATCAATTTAATGCGTTCTTGTTGAATAATTTCTTAAACAATTCTTAATGACAACAAACTTATCTAATTAAGTAAAAGAATCTGGGATATAATATTTATTTTGAGATTATGTGTTTGTTCACTGTAGACATACAGTATCAATTTTATTTGTGCAGGTCTTAAAAAAGCTCTTAGAAATTCGAATGCTGTGTAAATTATACATGGTCTCAATGCTTGTAAACATCACCTAAATACTACAACTCCAGGGGGGTATTCCAAAAAGCAGGTTATGTGACATACCCCGGTATGTTTGAGGATAAGCGAGCGGATAACCTCAGCTTTCGGTTCCAAAATCAGAGGTTACTTTCAGGGTATGTAATTAACCATAGCAACTTGCTCTGTGAAGATAACCTGCTCCGGAGCAGGTTATGTTCCAGGGTTAGTTCACTTCAGCGCACGTGTGATCTACTGACGAGCCTTCAGTGGGCATGACAGATAGCGCACAACATTATATAATATTACAATATGTAATATAGCCTATTATATATATTTTTTTTTATTTGTATGATATGTTAATGATGAAGCGCTAATGTAAGTAATAAATAAGGTAATGTATTATTCTAATATGGTTATTATATTTATTTTAATGGCATATAATAAGTTATCTTTATAATTATAAAACACTGACCAGGTAAGGTTAATTTTTATAATATATTTATTTTCTTTTATATATCATCTCAGAGAATCAGCCCGAGACTCACCGCGCCTTCGAAAAATCCAACTGGGAGGTGCGTAACCAAAAAAGGTTACCAAAGGTGAAGAGCTTTGAAAAAAGTCTGCACATCAAACACAAAGCATCACAAGCGAATTAAACCATATAAGCACTTTACTGTAATGAACAGGCAGAACGTGGTCGGTCACATGTTGACCATTTGCAATGCCAGCTACAGTGTTGAACTAGAAACCATCTTATTTGAGAATCACAATGATAATTAAAGAGATCCCATATCAATCAGAGACTAAAAAAAACAATCGTTGTTTGTGTCCTGATTGATCATGTGTTCTCTTTAATTATCATGTGATTCCTCAAATTAAGATGGCTTCTAGTTCTAACACTGTTAGCTTGGCATTGAAAATGGTCAACATGTGACTGAAACGTTTGCCTTGTTTCATTCAGTAAATTGCTTATATTATCATCTCACACATGGATCGTCATTTTCTGTCTAAATTCTAAATCAAAATACATTTCTGATATGACTTAATATATAATTAGCATCAAACAAACAATATAATTCATATTCTCGAGGATTAAAGATTAAACGGGAAAAAAATTAAAATGATTGCACAACCATCAATTAGACTATTATATGCACTAAGCATGTAAACGACCATTGAACAAAAGAAGAAGAAAGAAACAGCATGGCGTGCTTTTTCTTAACATCCGTTTCCATAGTGACTCGTCGCTCTGTTGAGAATGTCTTGAGTCTTAACCAGGAACATACTCTGAGTTGAATGAACTTACTCCCGGACGCGTTTTTGGAACCACATACCTCGAGTAAGCAAGGTTTGGGGTTAATCAACCGAGAGTTTGGGAATCAACAGATGGTAAGTTAACCGTGCTTTCTGGAATACACCCCAGCCTTCCTGTGTCTTAAAGAGCATGTTTGTGTTTCTGTTCTCAGGTGAAGACGGGCGGCTGGCATACGAGCAGTTGGACACAGTACCGAGGGAGATCGTGCGGCTGGGGACCCGTCGCGGTAACACTGTTACCACTTCATTTTAGAAAAACGACTCGTTATTCCCCTGTGACCCTGCACACTTCAGACACACCACCTGCTAACAAGGGAAAAAGTGAAGCTGGGCCTTCTATTTAGGCCCATATCTCGAGACCTTCAGCACAGAGTCTCCTTTTCTGTAGGATGTTTGCATTTATACCACTCGTGTCACAGTGGTCATGAGTCATTGTTGCTGATTGAACAATAAGAGTGTTAATATTGAAAGTTAGTTATTTGCAGATTGCAGTTGCACTGTTGGAGGCATGTAAATAGAACAGAAAATCCTATTTTAATTTTGTCCTGGGTTTTTTTTTCTCCTCTGTATGTGCCGTTCCGTTTCAGGGATTATAAGGGACTGTTTTAATGCTCCCCGCTTGAGTTTTTTTTGACCTGGACAGAGTGAGATTTCTGTAACCTCTGGGAAAGGAAAGATTTTAAGTGTGCTGTTCGAACCCAGCTGGAATACTGAAAACCTGATGTGGACGGTGGACTGCTGATTTATACATAGCTCGCTTGCCTTCACTGGTCAGGAGAAAATATTTCTATGGACGGAGCCTGTAGTGAACAATTGCATTAACACTGTACTAACGCCTGAGCACATGGGATCTTACAACAAGCGCTGTTTGGAGCCCGTCAGAGTATCTGAAAATGCACTTTTACACTCAAGAGAAGCGTGATGCATTACTGTGAATTTTTGGTTTCTGCGTAAATGAAGACTGGAAGTATATTTGCTCTGTGATCTGAACTCGCTTCTGTGCCTATTGTTACTGTACTACTGAGTCATGTGACTGTAATATCATTTGTTTTATTTACTTTTTCATTTCTCTTCACTATAAATAGTAAGATGCTGATTTTACCCTCTTTTTTTACATACTGAGAACAGATTGTTTTAATGATGTACTCAATATCTGTTCACGGTATGATTAGGTACAGTCAGGATTTAGTCATATTGAGGGGCTATTCATTATGAAATTATATAGTTGGCATTTTACATATAAAAAGATGTTTTATCAGTATCATCTTTTAACAGTGTATTCATGGAGTTATACAGTATTTGTGCTCAAGGGAACCTTTCCTAATCGTCCTTTCAGTATGCTAATGCACATGACCAGAGAAAACTCTCTTTGGTAACCGAACGCTTGCCTGGCTTTGACACGTCCCTGGGTTGATCTTTAAAGCTCTCAAATGTGAATTCACGCTTATGGCAGTTATTAAAACGCAGTTTTGTAAATCTCCCGACCTATTTTTGCAATATTTTCTATGACATTGAGAATTGTACGAAAGCAGGGGCTTAAATCCATCAAAAGAAGCACATTTCGAGGAATGTACTGAGTACAGAAAGGTTACTGAAGTATATGCCTCACAAGCACAACTGAAATGTTTTGGTAAGATTGCTTCTTAACATGTTATTTGGCATTTACCGCACAAACTCCTAAAGCCATAATGATACAGAAGTCAATATATTTAAGGCCGTTTTGTGGTTTCTATTTATCAGAATTAGCTATAACAGAAATTCATAAATAATACTTTCGTTTTTGCTGTTTTCTGTATTCAGTCACAGCTATGAATGGCTGTGTTTTCTTGCTTTGTGAGTTCGTCTAATGACCACCGTTACAGCATTTGACCCTGGGCATTGGTGACCACTCACACAAGAACGTTATTCTTTGCACAGAGATATCAAGTGAAAAGGTTGAATTAACATGTATTGCCTTTTATTCATCTCAGACAGAAGCTCGGTGAAATTCAACTGTATTTATTGTTCAAACCTCATTCAAATGTAAATGAATGTCCTTCATGACAGGAAAGCTGTGTCCAGGGCTTCAGCTGCAATAGCTTCAGCTACTGTTTGAATGAAAGCAGATCTCACTTGATGTCACAATGCTAATGTTCCCTCACGGTTTCATTTTCTTTTCATTCCCCCCCACCCCAGAGTTTACTGTATTTCCTCTGCTGAAAGTGGCAATAAATTTATTTTTACATAATTATCAGATATGGCATTGTGCTGTTTTTAATGGCTGTAGTGCATGGTACATTTAAAAAAAAAAATATATTATTTTACAACGATGTACAATATGAGAGGATCAAGACACAAAAGAGACTGGTTACTGCACTGACATCGCTCATTACTGTATACATGGAATGTTTCTGAAGCCAGTGGCAGTGAGAGAGCGGCTCTGCTTCTGTAAAGCGTGCTAACGGGATGACGTCACGACAACACGCGGAATGACATCAAAACAACGTTCGGTTTTGAAAAAAAGCTTTTTGAAAGTGTTTCAAGACCGGCAGCCGCATGATTCGGTTCCTCTCCTCATTGTACGATAACTACATCAAGCCGTATTTCTCCTCCCGCGGGGAAGCAGCAGACAGAAGCCACAAGAGTAAGATCCTCAAGGCTGGTCGACTGCTCCAGAGCACGCAGCTGCCCGCAGCAGTGAGAGCGGACGCAGCTCGGGACATCGGGATCTTAAGTTACACAGGTGAGGAGAAAACATGTCTATGTTACAGGCGTACCACACCTTTTTATTAGGGAATGAAGTGATATTTTTAAGCCGCCAGCAGGAGCTCTTAATGAGCGAGTCATTGAATCACTGTCAAGCAATGCGTTAGCAGCGAATACTGCGTCTAGTAAGTTAGTGTAGATACCAACGGCTTCGGCTGGTAATTTGGTTTGAAAACGTACTGAAGTACATGCTGAATTGAACGCGGTTGAAAACGAGGCTGTGAGGGAGACTTACACACTTTACAATGACACGCAGTGTATGCTCTCAGGTCATGTCATTTTTCACTAAACAGCTGAGTTTTTTTTCTTTTTCCGGAAATACCTTAAGTCGAACGTAACGTACAATTCAGTGAACGCACTTCCATTCTTCACAGCCTCATTTTAATTCCCGTCAATGAAAAAATGAAATGGTAGTATGAATTAAATTGTTTTTTTGTACACTATAGACCTTATAGCTCCGCCCTTTTCAGCGCTGCGCTGGTTGTCTTCTGTCTTTCTTCCGTTTGTATTTCACAACGTGAACCATTCATTTCAAAAACTTCCCGGTCTACTGATTTTGTTGATATCCGCCTCCAACATTACAACGCTCATGATAACTTTCGTCTACAATATCCTCCTGAGAAACATAAAAAAAAAAAAAAGTTTTGTGAATTTCTTTGTCATTGCGTTAGCTTAACGTAAACAAATGGAGAAAAAAACCATTTGAAAAAGGATTTTTTAAATTCATATTTATTTCTCGCTGGGTTTGTAGAGGGGACACAGACTAAGGTATTAAAAAAAAAATAGACATGTATATGCAAAAACAAGGTTTAATTTTTTTTATTGATCAGTTTTTAGGTTTCAGGCTATTTTCAGCTTAACTTTGTACAAAATTATAGCAAACCTTTATAACGAAGTCATATTCCGATTTGAAATCCCATAACATTTAAGACAAACAATTTGAAAATTAGTCAGATTTAAATAAATATTAACATACATTTTCTTAAGAGTGCTAAATTTGATCATTGTCAGTATCAGTCATTTTTAAAGATCAAGGAGGTGTTTAAAACGCCAAACATTTGATATCTCTAAAAAGCCCTGAATGTGCTCTTTACAGGACAAAAGTGTGGTATATAGGGCCTAAGAGGAATTTACTAAAATATAACATCCTCTACAGGAGGACAAAGGTTATGCCTGGGTCCCAGGAGGATATGTAAATCCACTTCACCAGCTCATTACTCTTCTTGTTTCTCTGGCACATAGGGTTGTAGTAAGCATATTTGGAAGCAGTGAATGTCTTTACGGCAGTCATTCAAAAACAGATTTAGTAATGAAACATCACAGTGACGCTCAGCAGCACAATAGTTATACTGTGACCTTGTTTGGAACCATTATCATTGATGGAATAGAGCTAAAGTAGTCGATATGTCAAGTGAAACACAGCAAAGCCTTATACCAGTTACAAACCCAACTAATTTAAACTCTTTTAGGAG
Source organism: Sinocyclocheilus anophthalmus (assembly GCA_018155175.1). Classification (NCBI taxonomy): domain Eukaryota; kingdom Metazoa; phylum Chordata; class Actinopteri; order Cypriniformes; family Cyprinidae; genus Sinocyclocheilus; species Sinocyclocheilus anophthalmus. The sequence continues at coordinate 87,116 of JADLZN010008306.1, read as the reverse complement.
GTTATGAACATGCAGCTCAAGCAGCGGACAAGTACATGGCAAGCATGGTGGAGCTCCTGAAAACACCTGACCTTAAGGATCAGCACATCATTCGAGTCCTAGAAGGCCTCAGTGCAATCTGCTACCTCCATGTCGCCAACCAAGACAAGGCACAAGCACTTGGGCTCCCGGACACCCTGCTGGAGTTTGTATCTCCAATCAGTAAACGCTCCTTCACATCACAGCGCTGGAGCTGCCATCTACTCAACATCCTCTGTTGCCACAACATCCCGATCATCTGCCACCTCAAGGACTCCAACGCCCTGCAGTCCAGTCTGGAGAAACTGGCGAGTCTGGACTGGGACGGATGGCCTTTAAACTACGCTCAGGAGCTTCTCAGGGTTTTAGGATTTCAGCAGAGCTTGAAGAAAGATGCTTTGAATGAGGAAGATGAGCTGAAGGGCTGCTCTAACACCAAGAGTGGTCACATGTTAGGTAAACCATTAAAAAGCATGTGTACAAAATATGAGTTTATTTCCATCGTATGCATTCAATTTTACATATGGACACTAGCAGTGAACATGCACATTAACTACAGGTACTGAAAATAAAAGCTTATTTACAGCAAGAGTAAAAGTATTAAAACAAAAGGTGCATATCTGTTCTCAAAAGGCAAAGATAAACATTCAAATAAAACCAAACAACTGGACCGTCATGGTTCTTTTCAGTTGAGCATTTTTCAGGATGCACCATTTCAGCTTTCATTTGCTGTGGAGTCATTCTTTTGTGGCACATCATGGTCATGTGACTGTTCTGTGCTCAGTTCAACACGGTCCTGGCTCTCATCAGCATGTTGTTCCTCATCATCAAAAGCCATCTCACGCAGCTCCTCTAGACTGTCTGGACTGTTACCGGTTAATCTCTGAGAGAAGTGAAAGACTGTTAGAGAAATAACTAGGGAAATTGAGGCAGGTTATTTTAATCTCTAGTCCAACCCTAATGGTGGTTACACTCACTTAAGGGTATCCCCGACTAAGGATTTTCATAGTAGAATCCTTATGTTCTAATCTTGCGATATTTTATGCATTCGAATCATGTTTTGGGGGCAGGGCAAAATACATTACCAAGAGTCAAGTCAGATATTCGACAGTCAAAATTACATTAACATGGATAATGTGTAAAAGACGCATCGCAGATACAAATGGGGTAAATAATGTTTTGATTAAAAGCAGTTAAAGGGGTCATATGATGCTTTTTTTAAAGATCATTATTTGTGTATTTAGTGTAACAGAATATGCTGACATGCTTAAATGTTAAAAAAACACATTATTTTTCAAATACTGTACATTATTGTAGGTCCTCTATGCCCCGCCTCTCTCAAACACTTCGTTTTCTACAAAGACCCTCCTTCCAACAAGCGCAGTCTGCTCTGATTGGCCAGCTGACCCAGTGCATTGTGATTAGCTGAACACCGCAAGCACTTGTCGGAAATGTAACGCCCCTTACCATAATCACAAGCTTCATCTTTCAAAATAAATGTACGGACAGAGCCCGAAAGGGGAACAGTCGCGTGACAGACACAGTGATGAAGCTGGTACGTGTGCAGTACACAAGCCACAGTTAAGACGGCTGACTCCACTGTGATTTGGCTGCTTCAACACTAACTGCAGTTACTGAAACCACGCCTTCTTTCTTTGCGTGCACATTTGGGCGGCATTATGCAATATTCCCACATAGTGAGGTAGATATGTGGGGGCGTGGCAGAGTCTTAACTTTGATAAAGAATATCTCTTTGGTTGAGACTTCAGTCTTTGCAACTTTACAGATCTTTTTTTTTTATGCACCAAGAGCTTGTAACACTCCAAAGAGAAAGGAAAACTTGAAACCGCAACATATATGACCCCTTTATATATAAAATAAAAAAAATAAGCATTTTATTATAATGGTCTTGTATATGACAAGACCAGTCATAGTTATTAATATTCGGCATTGTCGTTTGTCCTGCTCATGCTGAAGAGATAAATCACCGTACTACAATGAAGAGCTTTACTGCAGCGTAACTCAACCAATTGCATCTTACACTAGATAAATATATACACACGATATAGAGATAGATTTATATGTAAACTAACAACTGAAATGTTTTGGAATCACTTGTGCCCTAGCTGATCGGGGAAAAAAATAAATAAAAATCCAGTCTTTCACTCTGTCGGTGTCAATTTGAGTCTTGTTAAAGTATTAAATCCCCGCCACCAAGATGCTCCACTGTCAGTCACAGATTATGGAAAGTGAAACTTAAATCCATAGCGGTGGTTGGATTTATTCACGCACGTTAAAACATTTATTTGAAGCTTCTTTCTTTTCAGATTCTTATTTACAGCATTATTTTAATAGAACTACCTGTTTTCTCCCAGTAAGTTAATATACAGCCTATGTGAAATCAGACATTTGAGCATCCCTATATAGCCAAAATGGCATGATCATAACACCCCGCAAATATTCAACTGAGATTGGTAGTCGAATCAGACTCCTCCTATCGAAGCATCTAATCTTCGACTATTCGGGGGTCACCCCTAACAATCCCATACTTGTGTAATGAAAAATAAACTTTACCGGGCCAAGCAAGAATACCAGTAGCAACAGCCAGCTAGAGATGCACGATTTGCAATTTTCTTGGCCGATTTTTTGTTAGTGTGATTTGCCGATACCGATTTTTGCCGATTCTGATTTAGTTTCTAAAAACTATAATTGACAGCATATACAAAAAAAAAAAAAAAAAAAAAAAAAAAAAAAAAGAAAAAAAAAAAAAAAAAAAAAACACACACAACTTTCTATATATATATATATTTATATTTTATAATAATATATATATATATATATATATATATATAAATATATAGATTAAAAAACCCACATGTAAAGTCAGTGATAAACTTGCAAACAACAGACAAATATGTGCAATAGAGAGAGAGCTCCATGAAACAAGTTTTCAGGTTAAGGTAAGTTTATCAGTTAAGAAATACGGAACAGAAATTAAGTAATAAATGTAAAAAACACAGCCAGATTATTTTAAATTTGATAACTTTAAGTCTGTAGCTTCCATAGTAAAAATAAAAGATTGAATGTTTACCATTAAAGTTATAAATTAATCAGTAAGAGCAGAAAGTGATTTGTGTTCTTTTAGTAACACATGACCGACCAGCAGCAGGAATATTGGACTGCTGGTCACTTTAAGAGTTATAAACGGAACCAATATACTGTACCCAACATTAATTATCTTTCGCAACATTTAACGTTCAAACGGCTGCGTTTAATAGGGATTGAGATAACATCATTTGGTTTCGATATCGATATGATACTTATGAACTAAACTTTTAAATTATAAAATGTATTAAATTACTAAGAGTAAAACGGGTAATGATAAGCACTTAACTTTATGTTTAAATTCAATACGCCTTAATTGTAACTTATTAGGTCATATTTGTTTACACATGGTTCAAATCTATAAATACTACAGATGAACTATGGTCACTTTAGTAAAACCATGGTTCATTTTCATAAGGGACTACAGTGACCGGCTGTTGCATGCATAAAATGCAAACTTTTTATTCTGACAGCTATGATTTCTATTAACATTACAGAATAAAACATGATAAATATTATCTTTCAACGATCAATTTAAATAACTGTAATTGCACAAACTATGTAGGCTACAATTTCAGTTTGTTTATTGTGAAATAACTCTGTCCTCTGATAAGCATTGTTCAGGGCTGCCGTTCCCAAAAGCGTTAATGCTTTGATACTTCTAGGAAATGCAGCCCGGTTTGAATGTACTGTCAGAAGTGAGTGAACGCTCTCTGTGATTGATTAGTCTTGCAACATTTGCGTGTCCAGATGAGCAGGAAAATAGTTCTATCCTACACAATTACTCGCTTTTTATTACAAAAGGTTAGTCCAATTCAATGCATAGTACAAATTTTTTTTTTTGTTAAATTAAAATCACTGGTAAATAAAACACCTTAGTATCGATATTTTTGTTTGAGTAACGATACTTTTGATACTCGCGTCAGTATCGATACGCCCATCTCTAGTGTTTAACTGGATACTCGCCAAGACAATTCGGGCATTTGAACAATGTATGTATTTGATCGTTTTAGCGCAGTTAGCCACTCATTTTGGTATTTGTGGCTCACAAGCCGTTTGAGACCAAGTGCGGCTTGTGCGCTCAATTAATATCAGTGGTGGTGCGCGCACTGTGTAAACGCGAAACCTACGGGAATGACTAAAATAATGCACAACACAAGCACTATTTAACCGACGTGTGTGAGAGAGAAGGGGTCGGAGAGAAAAGAGCGAGAATGCGCGGCGGACGTTATTGCCCGTGCCACTGGTAACAAAACGGATCGGCTCGGAATGGGAAAGTAGTGAGACTGACCGGCCAGTCACCAATCAGGAGGAAAATCGGCCGATTCCGATCCCTAGCCGATTGATTGGTGCATCGCTACAGCCAACAATAACTGCAAACTACAAAAACACAAATTTCTGAAAAGGAGGTCAAGTACATTGTGTGTTCAATCTATAGGAATGTGCGCAGGTGCCTAGGGTTTCTTTATAAAGTTACGCCACCAATTATTGGCCTTGCATCATAATACGGCATTTTTAGTAGTTTCCGGAGACCAATGTGAATGGAGATAAATTTGACAACGTTGTCAGTGCACAATTTTTCAAAGGGGGAAAAAAAAAAACACACCTTCCATTTTTAATGCATGGTTTTCATATAAACATACCCCGAGTTTAGGTATGGAATCCTGATTTTTTTTCAGTGGTACTACCGTATATATTAGCAGTCTCTTCTCTTTTGGCATCCGAAACTGTGATGTCACTGACTTCACAAGTGCATTAATACAGAATAGAGCTCTTACTTCAATCATGTCAGCCATGTGTTGTACATGCTGTGCCAGCTCCTGTAACTCCTCATTTTCACTCTTCAGCCGAGCAATCTGTTCATCTTTGGCTTCAATGTCTTTGTGCAACTAGTTTTGAAACAAAGTTAAAGTGAACACAGACTCCCTCTGCTCTTCCTTAATTGTGGGAATAGAGGTGTGGTGCCGAAATCTTAAGATATTACAAATCGCACTTATTTCTATAATATTTAAAGCAGAAAAAATAAAAAGCCACCTATAAATCATAAACAGAACAACGGATTATTCAGCCCTATAGAGAGAAGTGGAGTAGGATGGCCAATAATTAGCAAATCACCTATTGATTAACTCACCTTTTCATTCTCTTGGAGAACACTGAACAGGGCTTTCCGCCTCTCTTCTGCCACTTCCTTCCAGTAGGAGGACCCAGGAGTTTCTAAAGAGAGTATTGGATGTTTTTAATTTTCTTTTTTTCTCCCCTTTCCCTCCTAAGTTACAGGAACTATCCATCACCATTAATGTCTGAACATTAACAACTGAACAGCACAGCAGTATTAACAGGTACAGCTTTGGCATGAAAGCAAATAATCCAATCAACTTCCCTGAACTGGACAGGGGATCATTCACCTTTGATCATGAGCTCATAGGCCTCTTGTGTGACCTCCTCAGGTTGGTTTTCATTTTCTGGAATTAGGGATTTTACAGCCACCTCTGCTTTGACCCTCTTTGAGCCCTTAACCTGCTCAGCATGCCACATCTTCCTTTTAGGAACCGCTTTGCCATTCTAAACAGGGTGAGATCGTCTTTAACACCATCCCTCCAACTGAAGGGTTTAAACTTCAGAACATCCAAAATGGCAACCACCACCACGTACCTCAAAGATACGACCAAGGTTCTTATTGACAGCAGACGGCTGAAGGACCTGCAGCATCCTCCTCCCTGATCCTGCTCCAGATGTTGGTGCTAAAAGGAATTTCTGAGAAGAAAAAAAATTTAAAAAAAAAATTCACTTCAGTGAAAACGAAAGTTAAGCAACTCTATACAAGCACACCGTAACAGGCTCCATTCACCTGCCTCAACAGTCATTCTTCTCCCCAACACCCGGTTAAGCGGTCAGTTCAAGATGGCAACAAGTAAGGTATCTGAGTAACTCTGCATATCTGCAGTTCTAACAAGCGTGGGAAAGGGGCAGGCCACTCATCAGCTGCATGCTGTGAACACCTCCAATTCCCACGAGCAGCTATTGGACCGCTTGCATTATCTTACTGAAACATTCTTTAACCTGTAATTACCGTGGGAACACACAGAAGTCTCCTTATGACCAACTGCAAGTTTGGAGTTGGTTAATGTTTTCACTCAAACAATACAGTGGCAGACAGATGCACAGTCACTGGATTTCAACACATTGGCAATGATTAATTTAAAACCAGAGCAAGGTCTGAGTTCAGTTTGTCCTAAATGGGAAATTTGATCCAGTTACAAACATGTTGCAATGTGTTGACATCATTCTTTCCCTTTTTGACAATACTTGACCAGACCATCAAGTAATCCAAGCATATGAATAACTAGGGATCATAATCTTAAAAAAAGTATGCACTTTAACCACAAATGCATGTTTTGCACTAGCTCCACAACACACGTTCACAAATTCCCACATAACGCATTCATGTTAGGAAAAAACATGGGGTAGGAAAGGTTAGGGTAAAAAAAAAAATTATATATATATATATATAATATATATATATATATATATATATATATATAATATAATATATATATATAATATAACACCACACAGCATACATACTACATATTTTTCTCCTCCAACTTCAAAATCTGCCGACATCGTTTTACCTTTTTTTTGTAACGGGTGCTTGACTTTTTGCACGTTCGCTTCGAAAAGACTGGGTCAGTACTTCCACCTACGTCACACTTGACCTTTCCAACGTGACTTTGTAATGTGTGAAGTCGAGCTAGTGCAGGACGAGCATTTGTGGTTAAAGTAAATACATTTTTATTCTTTTTAGAAAATAACGGATCGTTTCGCTAGATAAGACCCTTATTCCTCAGCTGGGATCGTGTAGAGCCCTCTGAAGCTGCACTGAAACTGCAAATTTAGTCCTCAAACGACTTGGTACCATTGAAGTCCATTATATGGGAGAAAAACTCCTTTGGACTGAAGAACCGCCTGAACACTTTGGGGTGAATAAATTATCAGGATTTTTTTTTTTTATTCTGGAAGTGAACTAATCGTTTAATTACATCTATGGAGCCTAGGGTAAAGCATTCTCACATACCTTTATGTTTTCAGAGGGATTCTCTGCATGCTTGGGTCTCCTGATGGAACTCATGTTTTCACCTAGAAAAGAGGTGAGGAATTCAGTGAATTTCAGTTTAACGGTCATGCGGAGTTCCAGTCATTTTGACTGGGAGAGAACTTATTTTCCCTGAAGATCCTAGCCAAAATATACGCTGAATCTTAAAGATCGTAACCAAAAATGAAAATGTGATGTTTATCTGCTTACCCCCAGGGCACCCAAGATGTATGTGACTTTGTTTCTTCAGTAGAACACAAATGGAGATTTTTAACTCAAACCGTTCCAGTCTGTCAGTCATATAATGTCAGTGGATAGGAATCACGGCTTTGAGAGAGTCATAAAACACAGGTGGTAGTAATGCACTTATAAGTCTGCGATCCGCCATAAAGCAAGACGACGCCTCAAGAGCAGGGTGAAGGCGGCGCTCAGGACAGTTCAGACATTGCAGTGAAAATCAGGAGGTAAAAAAAACCAATATAAACACAGTTTAGTTTCTTGCACAGACCGATCGTTTTGGGTCTTTACACAATGTAGCGTCACAAGCCACAGGGTTTAATTTGTTTTACGACTCTCAAAGCCATGATTCCCATCCACTGACATTATATGACTGACAGACTGCAATGGTTTGAGTTAAAAATCTCCGTTTGTGCTCTACTGAAGAAACAGTCACCTACATCGTGGATGCCCTGGGGGTAAGCAGATAAACATCACATTTTCATTTTTGGGTGAACTATCCCTTTAATAGTCTCCTAGACTAAAACTTCCCAACTTCGCTTGTTTTAGTTTGTACTACACAGGGATTTTCCCCTTACACCTATAGACTTCCAGCCTACAAATAAATGCTTTTAAGATTCTCATGATGCTACATTAGATTCAGCACCGGTTTTACAGCTCTCTACATGGAAACACGAAACTATGCTAATGGCTTTCAGCACAGCACAGAAACTACAAGAAACATGCAGTTTACATTCCCATAAGCTTAAAAATAAAATAAGTGACTGCATCTATAGATTACCAAGACATTTTAGATTAATTTACAGCAGGTTACATAGCAGCTGAAACTTCATACAGGAACGTTAGATAACTAAAGTCTTACAAATTAAGTAAAGTGATAACTAATGGACAACCAAAACGTTTTAAGCAGAACTATTAATTAACAATACATTCGCCATCTATATAACGTCAAGACATAAACTTCATACTTGATAACTAAAAATCACAAGCCGAGATCAAAAACGGTGTAGGCCTCTGTTAGTGTCCACAAACAGCCACACTCGTACAGACTGTACATTTAAAAACTCATTGCCACCTCTTAAAAATCAATAGAAAACCTCAAATAACTCAACTAAACAAAACAAACCACCACAGAAGTAAAAGATGATACTCACGGAAACTGCGCGAGACCCACTGCAGCACAGCCGCTCGAGTATGAAGAGCGCGCCACTGGCTTAAGTACTGCCTTTGTACCGTCACGTGACTCCGGACCTCGCGCGGCTAGAAAGACTGACATAAACAAACAGCCCATCACCATCATTCAAGGGACATTTAATTTCACTAGATTATCATTTCTATCCACTTCACAAAATATTGTGTGTGTTCAAAATAAGTACTACGCACAACTACATGGTGTATATTATGTATATTGAGTATTATGTGTTTAACTGTAGATTATTACAACATACATTAATGTACAATTTAATTGCAAGAAATAACCGATTTGTAACAGACAAATAAGGTCGTTTTCCGCAATATAACTGAATAAAACTTCAGAAATTCTTTGTATTATAAATAAGTGAGTGTTGTATAAAAGCTTGAGACATGAAGCTAAGATACAGACAAACCGTGTCACAGCACTGGCCTTCATAAACCCGGCGGACAGCAGCACGCGCTCCTCCTCGGTCACGTGTGCACAGCTGCGTGACGCGCAGCGGCCATTTTGAGTTGTTTGTTCAGCGAGGAGCGCTTGTTATTTTCCAGACGAACGCAGATCAAAGGCCGGAACAGTCGAAAGAATCGCTCGAAAGACATTTCACCCTTTCCTTCCATCATTATGGGTCCACCGCGCTGCAGATGCCGCCGTCTGTTACTTGAGAGAACGGAGGACTTCGGTCGGTTTGTCAGTTTATCTTGACATGGCTTATACGGGTGTGTGACGACTGTGGAAAAGCTCGAAAACAAACGGGAGACCATTAAGCTAAACCTCCGCCGTCGATCGATCCATCCGGGGTGGGTTTTTTTGCACTGAGCTCGGTGTATTAAGACGTGTTAGGATTGCTTCGCAGTTCTTGCTCCGATCATAACGGGCTTGGAAAGACAACTCGAGAAAATGACGAGAAACAATAGTTAGCCAGCCACGCATCGAAGCCAGTCTCTGCTAGCATCGCGATAACAAACAGAAAACAGGCAAAAACAAAATGTAACAGTCGGTTTATTGATGAATACTAGCTTTGAATGCTCTCGTAGATTTCATACTGGATAAAAAAAAGAGATGTAGCTCCCTTCAACCAGGTTATTAGTCGGTGGGTTGTGTGTGTGTGTGTGTGTATTCAGCGTAGCTAGCATTAGTTTGCTAGCCAGCCACAAAATAAAAGCCTCACAATGAAACTCAACCGTGGCAGGAGAGCTCGTGGGCCCATTTTATGCCCTTAAATCCCAAGATGTCCAGCAAACTCTGTGTTCTTACTCCGTGCCAAGATCTCATGGCATCTGCATTTCTCTGCCATGGTTGTCTTTCTCGCCTGTCATTCAGATGTGCTTTTATGAGACCGTTTATTCAAAGACCGTTTATTCAAAGACATGGATACAAGCAAGAGTCAATCTCGGAAGAGACTTTCCAAAGTCAAATCTCTTGGTCAGCTTTTTAGATAACTTTAAACCAGATTTCTTTATCTAAAGACAGGAATCTGTCCCCTCACACACACGGACACAAACACAAAACTGTCGGAATGGGCTTTCAGTGTAGCAGACATTTGTGTTTTCTGTCCTTTATTCAGTGATACAACGCAGTTTCTCATATAAAAATAATACTAATTGATCAGGTCGTGTTATATGAGTTTGTTCTTTTAGTTTACACGTAGCCTTGGCTTGGTTGTTTGTATTAAAAATGGTGTAACACATCAAAACTTGGACAAGTGCAAATTGACTTGGCCCATGTGCACTACCCATATTGATTAAAAATGACTTGATTTGATTTCGCTCACTTTGTTCTTTAATTCAAATTAGTATGTACTGCAGGTAGTGCTTGGTTATAGCTTTAGTTTTTAAAAGGGTTTGTAAACCACATAGTCTACAGTCAAGGAACTGAAAAGCGAAGGAGAGAAAAAAAAAAAAGTCTGCTTAAGGAAAGTAGTACTGTCCGTAACAATGGGAGACCCAAATTCTCGCCGGAATCAAACAAGAAACCGACTCCGCGCCCAGCTACGGAAGAAACGAGAATCTCTGGCTGATCAGTTCGACTTCAAGATCTACATTGCCTTTGTATTTAAGGAAAAGGTATGTTGACTGATTCTGTATGAAACGGTTTGGGAATTGACTGTTTGTCTATGATTGTTCTCATATGCCTTTGTCCCACGTTTACAGAAAAAGAAGTCTGCACTCTTCGAAGTAGCTGAGGTGGTACCTGTGATGACCAACAACTATGAGGAAAATATCCTTAAAGGCGTGAAGGATTCAAGCTACTCCTTAGAGAGTTCTTTAGAGCTTCTCCAGAAAGATGTGGTGCAGTTACACGCACCTCGTTACCAGTCGATGCGTAGAGTAAGTGTTGGCACACAGCATGGTTGACTTTCGACATTGACAGTTGAAGATTAAGCTGCTGTCAGCTGTGTTGCAACCATAATGGTCTGTCTTGCCTGAAAACTCATGTGTCATCATGTCTTTCGAGGTCACTTGCTATTTCTGTCTCACTGATGTTTCTAAATCTGTACAGGATGTGATCGGTTGTACCCAGGAGATGGACTTTATCCTTTGGCCCCGCAATGATATTGAGAAGATTGTCTGTCTCCTGTTCTCCAGATGGAAAGGGGCTGAACATGAACCATTCAGGCCTGTTCAGGTATGTCTATGTAAATTCTGCCCAACAAAATTGTGGCGCTTGCTTATTATTTCTCGTACTTAGGTTATGGACTTGATCAGACCCTTTACACCAAGTATTCAACATGCGCCATTTGCACAATGGGAATGGATGATTCATTAAAATCCATTTACAAATTGAATGTGGTTTCATTTGCTTTTGAATGTTTCCAGGCCAAATTTGAGTTTCATCACGGAGACTATGAAAAGCAGTTTTTGCATGCTGTTGGTCGGAAGGACAAGGCTGGGATGGTTATGAACAACCCCAATCAGTCTGTCTTTCTGTTCGTGGACAGACAGCACTTACAGGTTAGTTCAATAAAACATGAAATATGAAGGTCCGTGGATAATATTTAAGAATGTCATGAGGATTATCAGCTGATATTTTTTTGTATCAATATTGTACATTTATCTAACATTCACTCAAATTAATGTTTTTTTAAAAATTATTTTTATGATTAGCTTTAATAACACTGTTAAATGTAATCTTTAGCAAATCCTTTATATTATAGTATTGTGATGCTTAAATGTACTTTTAGCGTTTTTTTTAAAATTATTTATTGTAGTTTATTAATAGACAAAAGAATGTTTTACATACGGTTCACCAAGAATAATCTTAAATGTATCTGATATTGAAATGAAAAATCTTATGTTTATTATATTGACATGGTTGGTTGTCAGTTGCTGATTTATTACTACTGTCACTACTGTTTGTTTCTTATAAAATGCATTGATCTTGCCATGAAAATAACCATAGATGCTGTCACAGCAATACAAATAAATACATTTAATAGACAAAATTGTATAGAATTTTAACATCAGCCATTTTATTGGTTATTGACAATAACTGTGTAATTTGTTGGTTATTGATATTAATCAATTTTATTTAGTAAATTCCAAATAATTATAGATCTTATAATAACCTAATATTTACTGTATAACCTAAGGAATAATCAATGGCTAGCCGTACATTAAAGGATTTTAAATGCATGACGTGGAGGCAAATAACCGCCCGACGCGAAGCCGCTGCTTACGGTACATTCACACGGGCCGCCAGCGTCGACGCTTGATGGAGGGCGTTTCTGAAGCTTGGTGCTGACGCGACCGTCATAGTGACAACAGCCAATCACATTAGTTTTCTGGTGTTGCATGAACGTGATTAGCTAGCGTCTGCACCAGGGCATTTGTATAAGGCGATCGGATTGGCTGACGCCTGCGTTGGCGCTTGAAAAGTTGAAAAGTTTTCAACTTCTGCCGCGAGCAACGGACCCGACGTGACGGACCCACAATTCATTCAAAGTAAACGAGAGGCATTGACGCCGACGCCCCGTTTGAATGGGGCGTTATTCCATGGTCATTTGCCGAGTTATTAACTGTAAATGATAGTTATTTTCGATTTACTTATAATAGCCTAACATTTATTGTAAGTTATTTAATAACGTATTTTTATTTTAAAATTGTTTATTTATTGGTTATTTGTAGTAGCATAAAGATATAATTTGACTTGTCAGTAGGGCTGTGCAATTAATCGCATGTGATTGTCATGCGCATCTCGTCAGTAAAGCCGGTCCGATTAATTGCACAGCCCTTATCACTTATCAGTATTGGCCAAAATTTTAATATTGGTGAATTCCTAATAACTATGCATCTTGCAATACCCTAATATTTACTGCATAGTGTAGTATCTAAGAATAGCCTAATTTTTTTGGTCTACTCTTTCTTCCACAGACTCCAAAAACCAAGCTCACAGTTTTCAAGTTGTGCAGCCTCTGTCTCTACCTGCCACAGGATCAGCTCACCTGTTGGGGGGTTGGAGACATCGAGGACCACCTCCGTCCATACATGCCTGACTAGGAGAAACGCACGGAAGACACCCCTCAAGGCCTCGAAGCAAGTTGTCCTTATCTACACATCCCTCAGTCGAATAGATATGAACTTGTGCTTGGAACTCTCCTTTTTGTTAACCACTCATTTTCATCGTGAGATTTAATTTATCTCCTTTTTTTTGTTTTAAATCCCTCCCTCAACCAGTCTTGGTTTGGCTCACCCCATCTCCCCTCTCTTTGATCAGTTTTTATTTAAACCTGCATGAACATTGATTTTGAGTGGTTGTTCTCTTGGAGCTGCACCGTCAACAATACCAGTCACCGAAGGAACTCTTTACGTTAAGGGAACAAAAGAAAACTAAAAAAATGAAACCAATGACAGGTCTCTCACATGTAGTCCTCGTGTGTTGGACTGACTTTAACATCACTGTTATGAGGGATTGTTAACATGTCTGTTATATTGAGTAGGGATTTCATGAGTAATGACAATCGGTGACAGGACAAAAGAGCCTGGGTAGTCTTCCTCAAAAGACTTCTATTACAAGGTGAACAATACTTGTTAACTCATTTGGTGTAGGCATTGCTTCTTATTCAGTTACTGCCTTAGGTTTTGCTGGACATTTTAATTTGAGTGTCATTCCTTGCCTATAATATGACACATCTTGTTTGCTTTATCATTTCTGGAGGAGTGGTGCCTGATGGGGACAGAGGTGCAGTGTGTGATGTATATCTAAGATGGTTGACATAAACTGTCTGTTGGAGGAATTCTGATGCTGTTTTTTGCTTGGGAGGGTAATTGTCACCAATTGAGCAACTCATGCACTATATATACATACGAGCTACTGATACCAGATGTGATCATTGGTGGTGGGTTTGTGATGAGAGACTGATGTTCAAGCTAATGTACCTAATGAGAAACTTGAAATGGATCATTATGGATTTGTTTTTCTTTTATAGACCACCCTGTTGTAAGAGTACTAAATATTGCAGTGCTTGGGACTTGGTATCCGTAAGCCATCTTTGTCCGTTCTTATGGCATAAAATCATTACTTTTCTTCCCCCTTTTGAAATTGAGTTCACGTCGAAGGTGGGTCTTTGTCTTTATTTTGTTGTACCCATTGTTTGAATAATTCTGTTGAAATAAACACTGCTGAACATATCCTAACACAGTGCAAAGCTTTTTAAGCAGGAGTTTATTATATAAAGAACTACAGGTTTCTTGTCAATTACAGGGCATGTACATAATCAGCTACCGAGGTGTTCAGTGTGTCTTCCCTGAGCAATGAGTTTTCCGTTCGCCTTGTTGGTGAGCTCTACTGTTGCAAATGCCAAAGGCCGTCCTTGTTTTAAAACCTGTGCAGTGATCAGGACGGCTTCTCCAATTTTAGCTGCATTCATGTATCTGTTAAATGGAAAGCAAACAAACTTAAGTGTCAAGAGTCCATTTTAGATGATGAATGCACTCATTTCCCTATTTTTTCACTTTTATTATAAGTTTGGTCTTGTCAAGTCTTAGAAACATTAAAAAAAAGCTATTGAACATTTCTGCACGTTTCATTATTAACCGGGAAGAAAATACAGTTGGAACACTTTGTGACAACATGCATATATTTCAGTTTAATTCTAATAATGTTATTAGTTAATAGTAAATAATTCTTAGTTGCTGCTTAGATTTCTATTTATATATATGTGTGTGTGTGTGTTAATACTTTTTATTTTTACAATTTCATTTAATACAATTTTTCTTTTAATATTTTCAAAACTCCTATTTATTAATTCATTTGTTCTAATTACCGAAAACAGTTAGTTTTATTTAACAGTAGCAGCACTGATGAGATACTGCCCCGCTCTTCCCCATACATGACACAGTAGCACATATTATTGTAGTTCTGTACACAGTTCACTCTTGCAGGATGTTTGAAAGATGGCCCAAATGTTATACAAAATAAGAGTATTATTTTCCGAAGGAAAGCCCTTTTGGAGTCCCTCAGCTAAAAGGCCTCTTGCCACAAGCGTGGAGAACTGCAGATAACTAATGACAAAAAAAATGCACTACATTCTTATAAATAGGTAAACTAAATCTAACGATTCAATCTATGAATTCTTCTAGAAGCTAAACTGACCATTAGGCTATGAGGACTTTTATTATGAAATAATGGATCATTCGTGATTCATTGGAGTCGTATCTTTTCAATCAATCCGTTGAACCGGTTTTCAAAACAGATGTAAATGATTCGTCCAAGTCCAAATTTAATTTTCAGGGCAACAGCATATCTTAATTAATTTTAGAATTTAGAAATAAATTGAGAATTTTAAGAATGTTATTGCTAATTATATTTCATTCCTGCAAGCAAACAATCTGAACTGGCACACACGTGCCTAGACATTATTTGATTAATATATGATTCGTGCATCGAAGGTTTTAGAGCACTGGCTGGCCAGGGTTTTGAAACGAACTGCTCGAAAGAACCGACTCTTTCAGTACTACAGTTTAGTGCTTCCGGAAAGCCTCTATTTGAACAATAATAATCCCTTCGGTTCGGGACTCTCTGGGTGCAGCGTTTAATGTGATGTGGAAATTAGGGTAATAATACTTTGAGGTCGTGGTTTATAGTATGGTGTAAATAAATGAGGTCCAGCGACCACAATCATACATTAATATTGATATTGTCTCCGTATTTTGGGGGGGTTCCACCCGGAATGTTTTTGTAGCTGTACGCGTCCATGTCCGCCGTTATGTTCAACACTGTTATGTCAGGTAATCACACCGATCAACAAATGTCTGCTCTAGAGCAAACGAGGACTAGCCTTTGCGACCAATTTGCCTCTATCTCTGGATCGGACAGTGCTGTGGCGCAGTGTTATCTAGCAGAAAATGAATGGGATATGGAGGTATGGCACTATTACTGCAGCACGTTTCTGTATTTAAACATATCTATTGAGTAGAGCGTGTTTAGGTCTTCTAATCTACAACCTTTGTTCTTATACAAAATCTTTTTTACTCCTGTGTTCCTGCCAGAGAGCATTGAACTCGTTCTTCGAGGCTCATATGGATTCAGTCTTTGATGCTGAAGATGCAGAGGAAACTAAAGATGTGTCTGGGAAGAAGAGAAAGGGGGTGAATACTTCTGACACTGCTGAGGCTTCAGGAACAAAGAAGAAATTGAAGACAGACTGGTAATGTTTTCTCCTCTGTTTATTAGGAATTGTAAACTGAATTTGCTCTACATATACAATACTCTATACCTAGATACTAATGATATTTGAAATCTTTTTTCAAATTGTGCAGCATTGACCTGACAGCGGAGGAACCCACCTGCTCCAGCAGTGTGGACCCCCAAGAAAGTCAGGCTGAAAGTGTTGTAACCGAATCTAACGCGGAGGACAGCAAGCTCTCCATCATCAGCTGGAATGTGGATGGTTTGGACACATTAAGTCTTGCAGAGCGTGCCAGGGGCTTGTGTTCATATCTAGCTCTGTGAGTTGTTTAAAGACCCGCGGTGTCCTAGATTATGGTGTATTGACATTAAGTTTGTGTGTTTTACTCGTAACTCTTGTTTTTTTTTTTTTTTTTTTTTTTTTTTTTTTTTTTTGTACTTGCTTTTATCCGTTGTTCTTTTGTAGATATACACCAGATGTGGTTTTTCTTCAAGAACTCATTCCATCTTATATTCAGTATCTTAAGAAACGTGCTGTCAGCTATCTGTTTGTTGAAGGTAAGAAACCTCAGTGCTCAGTGAAGTTATTTAGGAGTTATTTACTGATTCATGAAGTTCCCTGTCATTAAAGGAAACGATGATGGATACTTCACTGGGATTATGTTGAAGAAATCAAGAGTAAAACTTCTGGAAAGTAAGATCATCTGTTATCCTACAACACAAATGTTGAGAAATCTATTAGTTGCTCAGGTGAGTTTGTGGTTTATAAGCATAATCCAAAGATTGTATTGGGGTATAATGAATGGCACGGGTGTATTTCTTAATGGAAGCAGAAATACACTACTGTTCAAAAGTTTGGGGTTGGTGAGATTTTTCAGTGTATTTGAAAGAAGTCTCTTATGCTCACTAATGCTGTATTTATTTGATTAAAAAAATTGAGTAAAAACAGTAATATTGTGAAATGCTATTACAATTTAAAATAACTGTTTTATTTTAATATATGTTAAAATGTAATCTATTCCTGTGATGCAAAGCTGAATTTCCAGCATCATTACTCCAGTCTTCAGTGTCACATGATCCTTCAGAAATCATTCTAATATGCTGATTTGCTGCTCAAGTGCTGTTTAATAATTTTGTGGAAACTGATTTTTTTTTCAGGGATATTTGATGTATAGAAAATTCAAAAGAGCAGCATTTATTTGAAATAGAAATCACTTGTAACGTTATAAATGTCTTTACTGTCACCCTTGATCAATTGAATGCATCCTTGCTGAATAAAATTATTAATTTCTTTAAAAAAAAAAGAAAAGTAAAACCTGTGAACGGTAGTGTATGTATACTTTAATATGTCCTTTTCTAGGTTGTGTCTCTGCCATAATTAATTTGCTTCTCATCATTCATACACATTCATTTATTTTTTGACTGTTGTATCTTGTTAAGGTGACTTTCTCAGGCCAGAAGCTATACTTGATGACATCACATTTAGAAAGCTGTAAGAACCAATCAGAGGAGAGAATGAAACAACTGCGAGTTGTATTTCAAACGATGAAGGAAGCACCAGAAGATGCTACTGTAATTTTTGCTGGGGACACCAATCTCAGAGACACCGAGGTAAATAAAAAAAAAAGGCTTTAAAATTCACCACAAGGACTAAATGAGTGACCTAACTGGTGGTACACAACAACAACAACACCATTTTCAATTCATGTCTGTGAAATTGTGTATTGTGTACACATTCAAATGAACCCATTTTTCAGTTTGGTGTTGATGAAGGGTAGTTGAGTTTGACTGATGGGCCTGTGAATAGGAGAAAAGGTTGGGAAACACTGGACTAACGATCACAGTAGTTCCAAATATGATGGAGGAATGAATGCGCAGTGAAAGCCACTAGTGCGATGCAGCATTTCTGAAGATTGTTTCTGTCCGTGTAGGTGGTAAAGGTGGGAGGTTTGCCTCCAGGTGTGTGTGATGTGTGGGAACAGCTGGGCAAACAGGAACACTGCCGATACACTTGGGACACCAAAGCAAACAGCAACAAGACTGTGCCTTACATCAGCAGATGTCGCTTCGACCGCATCTTCCTTAGGTCTGCTAAAACCGGCCCAAGAGTCACTCCTGACCACATGGTGTTGGTTGGAATGGAGAAACTGGACTGTGGCCGTTACACCAGTGATCACTGGGGAATTTACTGCACTTTCAAAACATGATTATTAAATCCCTAGAAGACCATATATATGCGTGTCGTTTAGAAGATCGTTTTAAAAAGTGTTTAAAGTGAAGAGTGCCTACAAATTCAGACTACAGACAGGTGTAAGAAACAAAGACATACAGATAATAACAGAATGCAAAGCTGGATATAAAATACTTCGAAAAGGGTTTGAATAGAATGGTTTACTTGTTTAAACCTCAGTAATTGTTACTCCACAGTTTTTTTTTGTCATACAAAATCTTCTGTTATCACAAACCACGATTTCAGCCTATCTCTGCTCTCATATAATTGTTTTATAATGTGAAAGTGTTGACTGAATTTAAGTGATTTTTCCTAAATAAATGTGAGCTTGATTTATTGTGGTATGGGTTGTGTGTCCTATATTATACCACAAGTGGTCAGTATTTCTCAAACATTACAAAGCTTTTAAATGTCATTGGTACAGAAGCACAGTTGAACTATTACCTGTACTTCTTGAAATTACAGTGTGTGTGTATACCGTTTAAAAATGTGTAAAATTGTCAAAATTGTGCAAATAGAAAAACAATGAAACCATTACGTTTACAGTAATATTCTGAAAGTACTAAGAATGGTACTGTAAAAAAACTGAACAAACACAACTTTACCAACAAATTTAAAGAATATGTTAAAAGAATCTTTGTTTTATCTACAAAGAATTTCTTTGTAGAATTTACAGATTATTGTGGTTTAAACAGAAAACAGAACAATCTGTACAAAAGCAATAAAATAGTTAAAATTTATTTATTTACCTTTTGTCTCCTATTCATATATATATATATAATATATAATAGATCTTGTTTTTATTATCACAACTTTATAGTGTAAAAATTATTATATACATTTTTCCAAAAATTTGGAATGGCTCTTAGTTGCGCCAGCATTTCCATCACACTGAACATTTTTGTTCCAAATGAAGTTTTTCAAAAGTTAGTTTACTTATCAGTGTCAAGAGGCTGAGATGAAATATGACACATGATGTGCTACAAAAAATATCACTTGTGAAAATAATATTGTTACTGTGCATCCTTACCAATCAAGCTGTCATTTTGTGAAAAAAGTGTGAAAATATGATTTAATTGTGCATTTTGAATACATAAAATTATAGCTATGAAATTAGCCTGAGCAAGACAAAGGAGTCTGCCATTTTATTCCAAAAATGTAATTTCTTAAACTATAATTTCCGTCACAGAATGCTATTAAACACAATACATGATCTGGCATGGGGTGC
Organism: Sinocyclocheilus anophthalmus; assembly: GCA_018155175.1. NCBI lineage: Eukaryota > Metazoa > Chordata > Actinopteri > Cypriniformes > Cyprinidae > Sinocyclocheilus > Sinocyclocheilus anophthalmus. Next base: position 67,384 of record JADLZN010008306.1, on the reverse strand, counting down.
CTTGAAACAACACTGTGGTGGGCAGTTTCACAAAAGTGGACTTTGGACATTGTTAGTAGATAAATTAAATAAACCAGTGTGAGTGTGTTTATCTTCTGATGCTTAAACTACCAGGCAGGTTGCCAGGGTTTCACAACAAAACCCGCCCAAAACTAGCCCACTTGTGTTCCGGAGGTAAAATGCACATTTTTGGCAGGGATCCTCTGATAAAATTAGCATTCCAGAGGCTAAATGTCACGTTATTGGGGTCGCTTCAACAGTGTTACAGTAGCCCAATTCTGCGGGAAAACCGCAAACTTGGCAACAATGCTACCAGGGCCTGAGCTCACTGGATCTATCTCTGAAACTATGTTCAGATAAATGTGCTACTTATTCCTGTTTCAGTTTGAGAGAAATGAGTAGTGAGGTCTCCTCTTAACTGTCCTAAATGAGCTGAAAGCATACGAGTGTCAGGGCAGCAGCTGTCTTAAGCAGGGTGGACATGTGACTCCAGACAACCTTGAAAGACACCCCACTGCCAAGGTTAATAAACCTTTTGCTTGGTCAGATGAGTAAATATTACATCTAAACCAGGTCAGACTGCCACAGATCTGCCCTCAGGGTCTGTATGACTGGCTTACAGAAGTCTGCTCGGAGCACAAACACACTCTCCTTGTCCCTCTCTCCAGGATAACACCCACTGCCACTTAAAGGGCCAGTCCTGTGATAGGTCTGTTTGAATATCCTTCTACTTATAGGCTGTTAGAGGTTGCTTGAGGCTCTCATTGTCCTCAACAAGACATGGTAGTAAATCGCAGTGCTCTTCCCCTCGATAGGCATCACTGTGGCACATTGAATTGTTTTGACACATGGCCAGGAGCACATGCTATTTCAGTGAAAGGGGAATAGTGGGACTTTCAGATCAGTACTCCAAATTTTAAAGACAGAAATGTCAATATACCAGACTGAATAGGTAATCACTGGTAGCGTAAAGACAAGAACGTGATGTGTTTGTTAGGTCAGCACTATTCCAGGAGGGGTTTCTCTTATCACACAGGGGTTACGGTCATGGAACAACTCCAGCAGGGATCTTCCAACACAATCTCAAAGCAATTCATAAATATTTTATGCTTTGGTGAACTGGTGGCTAATTCATGTGAATGTATTTTCTTGTTTTATGTTTAGGACCTTCATGGCTACTTTTTGGGGGTTTTTTCAAAACATTTTACGTTTTCTACTATTCAAATCAAACAAAGTCATGAAATTGCCACCTGGTAAAATATTTACGCTTTCCCATGAGATCCGAGTTGTTTATGTTTAGGGGTGAACCTTCATGTTTACTGTTTTTTCGTTCGTTTGTTTTTTTAAACATACGTTTTTATACCATTCAGATCATAAGATTACATACGAAATTGCCACCTCGTAAAGTTTTCTTGTGAGATCAGGTTGGTTATATTTAGGGGTTGGGTTAGGGGTGGACCTTCATGCTTTTTTTTTTACATTTAATTAAAAAATTTTTTTATCGTACATCTTCGTTCAATTCACACAAATTCATACAATATTGCCACGTTGTAAAATAGTTAAATTTTTCGGTGCGACTGGGTTGGTTATGTTTCGGGGTGCTTCTTTTTCCTAAAAATCTTACTGTTTCATTCGATTTACATTGTACAAAATTCATTCGAAATTGTCACCTTGTAAAATAGTTGTTTTTTTATGAGATCAGTTTGGTTATATTTAGAGTTAGGGAAGGACCAACATGCTTTTTGTTGAAAATTCGTACCTTTTCATACAATTTACATCGTACAAATTCAAACGAAATTGCCACTTCATAAAATAGTTTACAAATAGTTTTCTCATGATATCAGGTTGGATTTGTTTAGGGGTAGACGTTTATGGTTATTTATGGTTATGTTCCATTATGCCTTTTAAATGGTATGTTTTCTTTTGATTCACACAGTAAAAAAAACAATAAATAAATGAATAAATAATAAAAATGAATACAAAATTGTAGCAGTTATATTTTTATGTGAATCAAATATATTTAGGGTTGGAGTAAGGTGTGGACCTTCATAGTTACTTTTCTCCTACAATTCACATTGTAGAGTTTCATATGAAATTGCTACCTTGTTTAAAATGTTTTTAAAAAGTCACATTTTCCTGTGAGACTGGGTTGGATCTTCCCTTCATTTCACAGTTCAGATTGCACACTTTAGGTTAGATAATGGTGTAGTTTGCACCATGTCACTGCAACTCCAAGATAACGGATACTGATAGAGGAGGGAACCATGTGAGGAATGAAATCTTAATTACACAATCAGACAATATAGCACTGTCAATCTGTAACTAAACTGGATTATCAGCAAGCAAACGGTCTCCTGTTATAAGAGCCCGTTCTAAGATGTGTCTTCTACACTAAATTAAATACAGAAACACTGGGTTATTTATGTAGACTAGTGAGCATAGCACAAGATGATTGTGTAATTTTTCAACAGTTTTATTTCAACACTGAACAAGCATGACACCGCAATAAATATTCACTTACATTGCAAAATTCTCTGTATTACAAAATACAGTGTATGTAAAATGCACTTGTCAAAGGGGTCAAGAGGTTTTAGTATAGTACCTGATGTGCCCTAATCTAAAATTACATTTGTACGTTTATTTATTTTTTAAATGTGCTGTAATCTCAGATTAAGGTTTGCCAAGAACCTCGCAAGACCCCTTCGCTATTATACTCACTGTTGCATATCCCACTGTCATTCAAACTGGAAAAATAAGACCAAGCACTGATACATATCCTCAAATTATCATTTATTTTTGTAGTTTGTTAGATTTCGATTTTTTTGCATTTGACATCCCAAGAATCTTTAGTTTTTCAGGTATCACAATCCCATGCCTGCTCGAATTAAGAGTCTGAACACACTGCAGGCAAGTGTCCCGTTTCAATGTCTTAGGCAGCAAGAGGTACAAGGCAGGTTGACATCGTAACACAAGACCAGGATTGTTGGATCTCTACAATGTAACTCAGATGGTGAGTCAGCATGTTCAGTTTTTATTTATTGCTCAATTCAGAAAACAGAGGGGCTTTTCCATTTCCTTGAGAAAAAAAAATAATAATAAAAACCATTCATCCCATTTTTAAGTTAAGGAATGTGTCCATTTGTGCACAGTTACACCTGCACTTTTCAAAATAAATGTAACAACTTGTTCGAAAATCTATTTGCACACTCTCCATGTAAGAAAAAAAAAAAGCGAGATGGTGTATTTCACTTTGTAGTAAAAATGCAATATTAAATTTGAGCCCTTGTCAGCATTTCACTCAGACCCTACAGTCTAAGTAGCAGAAAAACTATAACTGGAGACATAAATACAGAGTACACTCTAAAAAATGCTGGGTTAAAAAAGGACAAAAAAGGTTCAAAACAACCCAATAGCTGGGTTTGTCCCTTTTTAACCCAGCATTTTTTTTAGAGTGTACGATGAGATGGTTTTTCGGAATGAGCGGCGCACCAGTGTTCAACTGATTGTCAGATTATGGTGACGCTCTAATATTGATGCTGTAAACCAAACGGTGAGTCTCAAATGACACTGAGAATGAAGTCACTACCAACAGAGTGTACATTTCAGCTACTGAGAAATTCAGCATTGAGAGCATGTGTTTCTTATAATAATAAAACAAAAAAAGCTTGCAATGACAAAATCAAACTAAATCAAAGTCTTTTCCATCTCCACACTGATTTACAGCATGAACAGCTGGATTTACAGTATCATTTCATGTCAAACCGCACAACAGTGTCGTTGAGTACAGGTGAAGGTAATGAGAAGACAAAACAAACAAAGCACCAGGATTGTGTGAAATTCCCTGCATGGAGGGATTTGATGTTCCCGGTGTGGAAGCTGCGAGTTCACTGCGGCTCTGAGCTCGTTAACAGAAGCCTGTGCTAAATTATATAGCTGGGACCCAAATACATCAGTCAGTGCTCGGGAGTCTTTTGTTTCTAATTAGGTGAATCCTTAAGGAGGGAACGACAGACATTACCATGACCGGAGTCGTGTAATAACATTTTAGTTGTAGTTTGCAGTTTTGTCAGCTGTTCTCTTTGCGCTCACCATGAGTAACTGAGCAGTAGAGGCTTTGAGCTGAATTTTCACTGGTGTGCATTTTTGAGAAAAACTGCCAAAAGATGCATTGTAGGCAATTGTGAGCTTTTTAGCACAGTGCCAACAACCCATTATAGACTGATGTGAATAATGTGGAACTTCAGCATTCATTACATAATAACAACAATAATGCACTAACATATGATAATGCTTCCCTTGTATTATATTTACTATATATATATTTTCTCTTAACTTAGGGAAAATATTTATATAAATACATATCTTTAAATAATTATACAAATATATTAGATATTCAATATATAGCATATATTCATCATAATTACTTTCCCCGACTTTTCAGCATTTCGTCTTTATCTTATATATTCAGTTTGTTAAATTCCATATGTGCAAACGTTCTGAATTATTCTAACAATGAATAAATTAACAAAAGTGATGTAAAAATGCTAACAGCCCTATAATAAAGCATTTGGTTAAATAATACAAGAAAGAAGGCAAAGAATTTCAGTCCTCTCAATATGAGAATGAGAAATCGAACACGTACGATCATACCGCTGAGCTAATCACGCTGTGCTAAAAGTTCTTGGCAGGACATCTTTAAATATCCAGCTAAGAAAATTTCCTTCCCTCCCATCTGTTCCGTACAAAACTGCAGAGTAGCAAAAGTGTTCCCAGTTTGGCAAAAGCCACAATTTTATCCAGGTGATACTAACTGATAATATTTTTTTCTTACCCTAGACCTCAAAAATCCATCAAGCAATACTTTTAGATAAACAAAAAAGCAAACATCTTAAGCATATTAACCTGATATATTAGTTGGGCCCTCTTTAATAACTACAACTCTATAACATTCACTTTAATTTACCCATTTCATGCTTTAGACCTCCTATAAAGTTATATAATTTTATATTAGTATCATACATTTCTTTTAACGAAAACGTACCACAAAAACAAAGATCTCAAGTCAATCTCAAACTTCTCATATAATACTGGCCCAGGGTCCCAATCTTTGGGCAATATTTCCATCAAGGTCTGATGACGGGCTCTTTGACAGTCTAGTGCCGCTCCACATCAGACCTCCATCATTACTAGAACAGCTGGCTGGGACTGTAGCAGCTCCCAAGACTGCCTGACTCAGCCGAGACAGATCTCCATCCGTCCAGTCAGGACAGCCCAACTGGATGTAGGGTTGAAATATGTTCATCAACAACAAAGACGCTGATCAGACCACGTTGATCCCCCCTCCCGCCGCAGCCCGTTTGCTGCAGTAGCTCGAGCTGCAGTGGTTGGTCGTTCCGCCATTCATGTATGAGGTCTTCAGCTCCAACTGGCAGGCTGCAATGGCAGCGTTCAGTTCCACTTGTGCTCGATGTACAACGTAAAACATCAGGCCTATGCTGATGAAGATCTGATGAGAGGAACAGAGAGAGTGAGTCACTGGGTGGATCTGCAGACTGAGCTGGACGACGGCTGTTACAAAGATCCAGATGATGTGACTTATTTAATGCGGTTGTAAATTTAAGCAATAATTCTTTGGCTGATATATCGAAATATCCTGTTTCAGTCAAGAATTCATTACTGGCGTCTAACTTTACTACACACAAGAGCGAATGCAAAATAAGAACACATTTTTTGGTCAAAGCTCTGTCAATGACCATCTATAATTATGGTTTACTACAGGTTCCACAAGATATAGGAAGACCTAATATTCATTTGCTCATACGTTTGCATATCCATTGCAGAAGATGTTTACCATTTAAAAAATACTACTACTACTACTAATAATAATAATATGTATTGTTTTTTAATAGTAGCATTAATCACTGTTTATAGCCTTGTGATTGTCATCTAGGAGTCTCTCAATTGACCAAGAGGCAAAGCTGGATCTAAACGTTACTGAGAGTTCCAGGGAATTCTGAGAACTGCAATATGCAAAGCATACTGGAAAACCAAAGAACTTTACAAAACAATGAAAAACTTCAATGCAACATTATATTGTGTACTGCTAATTGTGTGTAAAAAAAAACAGGCAAAACAGTAATCAACAGGAAGAGAGTGTTGCATTCAGCTCTATAAATAAAAGTGACAAACTATGCCACACCAAAAAAAAAAAATCCTGGTGATGCTTCTCATTTGCAAGCTGCTTTGGATAAAAGAGCCTGCTAAAATGCAAAGTCTTGGATCCAAATGTCAATGTAAACTTCTTTTGATAATTCTTCTCTTAATTAATATAACTTCTTGAAGATTCTGCTAGTAGTATGTACATTTGTGGGCTAAACTGTACATACAGGGTTCTTGCTGACTTCCTTTCAAATCCTTTCTTTTTGTTTTTGGAGGCTTACCTGTAGACCGAACACAAAGTATCCACTGACGCTCTGTTCTGCGATCACGTCCTCCATTGTGCGCAGGGTGGTGCCCAGATATGAGTTAAGGAGTTGTGTTGGGAGAAGTCCCACTGAGGAAGCCACTAAATAATTTGGCAAGGAGACGTCTGTGATCTGTCAAAGAGAGCAAGAACTATATTTGGTCACAGAGTTGGTCAAGAATAATCACAGAGGGTTTAACTTTTCACCGCCAGCAAGAATGTGTAATCAGCCTCGTTTAGCCCCGTCACTGTCCTTCACATGCTAACTGGACTAGCTGCCTCTAATGTAGGGCTGCACGATAAATCAAACTGGAATTGAGATCGCGATTCGACAGAAACTGCGTGTCATGCGTATCTTTAAGTGAAGCACGGTTCTGTGCTCATCAGTAAATCTCCATCCAAAGGCCAGAGGGCGCTCTCGCGCTGAAACTCCAAATACGCATTGCTGCAGCTGAATAAACAGAAGATTCAACTGCTTTCATTGATTCAACGTGACTAATAAACACACGACTACGGCAATATATGGTTTATCGGAGTTATTATTATAATTTTCATTAAAATAAAATATATTTATAATGCAATGCCTTTATCGCTGCTTAAATACTATGAAATATGTTGCGTGCCTTATTCGGTGTAAGAAGCCACATCATCTCACAGACGGATTTATTTCAAACACTCGACTGACATTATGAAGTAAGTTTGGTGTAAAAATATTTTATTTAATGTGGTATTTTCACATGCTTTCAGATGGAGCAGCATTTACTTCACAGAGCCGTAGTTCACTGAGAAGACATGCAAACAGCTGTCATTATCGCGAACGATTTCTTCAATTTCATAATCACGCAATAAAATCGTCTGCGATTTTTTTTGCGGAACTTGTCAGTGAACTACGGTTGTGTGTAGTAAATGCTGCTCCATCTGAAAGCACGTGATGATGACTTCCTGCTGATTACAGAACCAGCATTACTATCAAAATGCGCATGACAATCACATTCGATTAATCGTGCAGCCCTACTCTAATGCAATCAAAATGAAAACATTTTGATTTCGATAATTTTATATCACTTTTCTTTTCTCCGTCATCATACGTTGGCATGCTAGCAATTGTTAAAACTTTTTTTAAACACTTGATTCATTGCACACATTTTACATCCCTTCCTATATGTAAATACAATGCAATGCAGATTTTTTTGCTTCAACACCTGTGGGATGTTTTAGTAGTTTGTACTACATTGTAAATGCTTTGAAAAAAATGTATCTTTAAGCAGTGCTTCTGCCCTGTTCCAAGTCTGAGCAAACACACCCTACACAAATGTATTAAAGCTTTGTATAATTCATTTCTATAACCTGTGGCTACGAGTTGTAAAATATGGTGCAAACATCTGGTACAAACAAGTGGTAAATTATGAAACATGTAAAATCCTTCTATTTTTGATCATTAATAGGTTGGCAAAGATGCAGGCATTGCATTGCTGTATTAGGGTTGCGTCAACCTATTAATATTCATGAAAAAGAAAAAAATGATGCATTCTTGTTTTAAGAAGCGACTTCTTTGTAAATGGCTGTGAAGCAATATTTTAAGTATGCACTATGCAGTCGCATGCATTGTGTTGGGTTACCTACATAACACATTACATTCTGCTTCAGCAATTCCAGTGTGACCTGTTTAGTGCCGACATACATCATACCCTTGGGCTGTGATCCCTCTGTTACATAAAAAAAAGTGAAATAAAACCTATTAGGCTGAACACAATTAGAGTCAGTGGCACTTACAGAGAGCCTGATGTTCACTCACTCTCCAACTGTAGACTGATACAAACTGAATAACAACCTCATTGTTTTTTAGGACTATAAGTAGAGGGCAGCAGGCTACTGGAGCTAGAGTACTGACTCACGGTATCAGGTTCAATCCCACGTGAAGCAAACCCAAAGCTGAAGAGTTACTGAGATGACCCTAGTGTTCGATCACTAGAGCAACCTTCAGAAAGAACAGAAACTCATGGTTGCTTCAAGGGCAATGACACTGTACTAGTGAAATGTAGGTTACTTTTGACTCAAAAGTGATGGCTAAATAGGGCTGCACGATTATGACAAATCATAAGTCTTTTTTTATTTCCATTTTGTGTAGGGCAACTGCAAGTCATATTCTTTATGTAGGCATCTAAACAGTATTTTAGCATCATTGAGATATGTTTTTTTATTAACATTTGAATTATTTTTTATATCTTCCCATTTTAAAATGAGAAATGTTGTTTTGGAAACAAGCCGAAATAATAATATTTTTTTATAAATATTTTATTTGACTTCAGTTCATATTTTATTTCAAGTAACGAAAATGTCTTTATGGTTTTAGTTAACAATAACAAATGACTTCAAACAAGCTGAGAATTCCGGGTTTCTGATTTTATATATTTGTAAATCAAGACTGCACATAAATGGCAGATTTTTACTGGTCTTCTTAACTGCATGAAAACAAAAATGTTATTCAAACGTGTAATTAATTATACACAAAGCGAGCAATGTGCCAATACTAGAACTCTCCCATCCTGTCCGTTGTTAGTTTTTCACAATTTTCACCCAACTCTGTAGTACACACAGAATCAATATTTTATTACAGAATGTTTACAGCTTGTTGATTTTAATGGGAGTATTCTAGTTGCCACATCACTTTCTTAGAGTGTACATTGGGTGTTGTACAAAATACAAATTGCGAATGCAAATGTATTAAATAACTCCCACTTTGGCTTTAAAGCATTTTGTGTGCCAGGAGATGTGTTTTCAGCATCCAATATTTAACAGTTGCCTCTATTAATAAGTCTAAAATACAAACATTAAATGCTCTGATTCACTGCTGCAAAAAAAAAAGGTAATAAAAAAAATTTAAACATAAATAAAAAAAATGAATAAAAAGAACACAAACTTGAAATTGCAATTGACAATTTTGACAATCAACTCACCAGCGGTACTTTTTTGTTAATTTCAAAATTAAATGGTTGCAGCCCATACATGTAAATGAAACAAGAAAAAAAAAAAACAACGCTGTTTAACATTAAAGCTGTTGTAACTAGAAATGACAAAATTCTGCTGTAAGCAGGTGTGCCAATGTTCATTTCCAGCACTCATGAACCAGATCTGATCCGGTACTGTCAGCCAACACATGATCTGTAAGTGGAATGAAGCAAACCAGTGGTGTAAAAGTACCTTGACAGCCATACTCAAGTAAAAGGACAGATATTTTCCACAGAAAGACTTGGAGAAGTTGAAGTCACCGTTTGAATATTACTTGCGTAAAAGTTTAAAGTATGGTATATTTTCATAGTAAGTACGAAAAAGTATTTTTTATCTTAAACGAACTTAAGTATTGAAAGTAAAAGTACAAGTAAATGCAAAACGGAAAAGAAGCAAATAAATATATATTAGGGCTGGGTATCGATTCAGATGTCCCGATTCGATTCCGATTCGCAAGCTCTCGATTCGATTTGATTCTTGATTTTTTTTTTTTTTTACATTCAGTGAATATAGTTTTAATAAAAATGCTATTGATATTTCTAAAAAAATTAACAGTAAACATCAGTTAACAAAGTAAGCCACATGCCTGTATTTTAAACCTACACTTTTTTTTGTTTGGGTCCTTTTTTAAACAATAATTGGGCCCTATAAAATGTTCTTAATTTTTCCGGTAATCAGATGAAGGCATAAAACATTAATTTATAACGAAAATTAAACCCTTTTATTTTTTTGGCAAACAAAGTGCTGCACAACAGAGGTTTACTGTTAAAATTAAAAAGAAAACAGATGTGATTATTCCTTTAAAAATAAAGATTTATTAATATTTATTAGCAGTAGTAGCATTGATTCTTAAGACTGTTAAATAGTAATATATTCTGACAGTTTAACGTTAAACTAAACGTTTATTTTGACGGGTTGCCGTGAAGAACTTGCAGCTGCTGTGTACGTGATATGACGGTAGATTTCTCAAATGAAACGGTAAATGCTAATGAAGTGACTCTCAGAGCAGCTGGAGATGACATTCGTGTTCATATCATCATATAGTGAGACGGCAGAAGCTGAAAACACAGCGAGCATCATCCACGCTTTAGTATGTGTGTAGTAAACAAAAAAGTGCGCAGCACCATCCGCCATTCATTCATTGCGAAAATCATGGCGCCTTATGCGTGATATCAAATGCTTCTGCAGATTTATAGTATTACTATAGCATTTCACCTGAGCATTGTGAATCATGCGTATGGCCATGATAAGCGCTGAATGAATGACAGGCTTTCTGTTGTAACATCGCGCAAGGTAAACAAGGGTGACATTTAGTGAAGAAGACTAATGATAAGATTCATATATATATAAAAATTCATATACACAGCTTGAGTAGCAAGATTGTTTTCAGTTTTAACTCTTTCTTCCATTTTGTATTTTTGGGTAATAGAAGCAATTATCCTGTAACTTTAGGTCGTTCTTACAACATAGAAAATTTCTGGAATCTTGCATCTGAAAAGATGTAGATTTATTTTTACACAGTTATGTACTCAGAGTAGAAGGGATGCAGTTAACCTGCAGTAACAGTATAAAAAACAATAATGTTTTGTTTTTAACAAAGCGTTGAATACTGATATTTGAAATGATTTAAAAACATGAAAAAAAGTCGAAATGTGAAATTAAAACCGCCAGTAGGTGCCAGCAAGTGAATGTTAATGAGTGAGTCATTGAAATTCAACCGATTCATTCAAACGGCTGATTCATTCAGAAACAAAGCACTGTGTTTAATGAGTGATTCATTTATTCAACCGATTCATTCAAAAAACTGATTCATTCAATAAGTAAACACCACCCATTGCTCAGAGACGCAAAACAGTGATGAGATCTTTGTTTGGAACTATTTTTGTTGGCAAAATTGAACAAAAACAAGCAATATTATGTCTAAAATGTAAGTCACTTGCTAACTTTACTGAACTTGTATAAAATGATTATTAAACTTGTTACGCTGCAGAAATCTATCTGCATGCTAATATATCTGCAAAAAAAATGTACTCTTTGCGTGATATAGATCAAGGTTAATTCTATTAATGATAAAAGTCTAAAAAGCTACGAAGCATTTTCCATCTACAATTTAGAATGCTTGAATTTTGAGTTGTAATAGAGCCGCGACTTGAGAGGAAAATGAATCATCTGTGGTGGTGCGCGCACTTGCTTGCACATGAGCATGAGTCTAACTTGCAGACGCCAGACCACTGATTCGTCAAACCTGCTTTCCTGCAGTCCGTGTTCTTCTGACTTTATTTTGTAGTAAGTAACGAATATGCTTAGGGAAATGTATCGGAGTAAAAGTATACATTTTAATTAGGAAATGTAGTGGAGTAAAAGTTGCCTGAAATTTTAAAACTCAAGTACACATACTCCCAAAAAATACTTAAGTACTGTAACAAAGTATTATTACTTTGTTACATTACACCACTGAGCAAAACATTCAACTTGCATTATCTGCTCATAATCATAAGTCTTCATCATAAAACGTCAAAGGAGAAATACATTAACATATGAATCATCCAGTGAATAAATTATGTAAACGGTGCAAACAGTAGTCAATTCAATAGTCAAAAATATGTTCCAAAATGGCAGGCTACAGGTTAGGGCTGTGCGATTAATCGAAATCGCGATTTGAGACGTTGCAATTTCCTAATCGCAAAGCCTGCGATATGGACGCGATATTACTCTGTTCCAGAGCATATGCATGACTGCCAGCCTAACCAATAGAGTGAGCGCACCTCCGTTCTCCCCAATCAGCACTGCTCTAGCCAACTGCGTAAACACCCACCTTTAAAAAAAAAAAAACGTATGCAACTTAAGCTTCGAAATCACAGACAACGAACAAAAAAGGTAATTTCCAAGAGCTGCGTCACAGCGCATATCAAAAGCTCCCTTATCGGTTCTGTTTTCAGTACTGGAGAATAAAAGATACATTCTTAGATGTTTTTGTTAGTACGTGTACGTTATCTTACACATTTTATCTCCCCAACAGATTAATTAGAAATAAGTTTATAATGCATGTTGGCTATTCCCAATTCAGAAGAGAGTACACACAGCCTGTGTCTGTGAATGCTTCTCATACTCGCTCCTCTCTGCCCCGGCACGAATCCTGCGTCACGGACAAGCCGTTCATGCTTGCCGCACTCACGCAGCCTGTCTCGTAATGCTGGTTTATACTCGCACCCGGCTCCGCAACGCAAGTCTCCACGAGCGCATCTGGCAGTATGGATGAGGCTTGACGCACGCGCGCAACCTGTGTCGACTCGTGCCTGGCTCGGCGTTTAAAACAAATGTAAATCCAGTCTAACTGCTTGCTAATTTCACTTGGATGAAGCCCTACTACAGGTCCACAAGCTCATATCAAGAACCAAACCAGCCTTAATGCCTGAGAAAGTCTCTCAGATCTAATCCTTTGTTTTAAGAAGCAACTTCTGGACCAACAAAATACATATAGCTCATAAAATTTACATGAAATTTGATTTTCATTAAAATCAAATTTTTTAATGCCCAGAAACCATGTAATTATATGTTTGTAAATTTAAATGTTGCTGTATATTTACAAGTGTCACCATGTATTTATCAAAAAGTTGAGAAAGGCTAAAAAAATCTGTTAGAAACTGCAGTATGTATGTATCATTGTTCTTTACTGTCCTCCGTCACGTTAAAGGTAGCCGTTTCTTTCTCCTCATGTGTGTCAGCTGATTAAAAATGTATTATGTTGGTTGTGCAAAGTGTCCGAAGGTAATATTTCAATGTACAAAGAGGCCTGTCTTTATACCCCTGATCCTGCTTGAAGAGCAGTTATGTTTGATTTAAATCTGGCTCTGAGCTGGAGGTCTTAATTGTTTAATTCCAGCAAAGCTGGATAAAGCCACCTGGATGTCACTTAAAGATTAACAGCCACTTCAATGCTATTATCAGATACTTTTGTGTGCTGGGTGTCTTTTTACTTTTCTAAAATAATTAATCAACTTTAAAAATTAGGGATGTAACGATGCACAGCGAGCCGGTTGAACATCGATACAAATGTGACGATTCAAATTGGTTGAGATGTTAAACGAATCGTGATACATTTGGGGGTGGGAGTTTATATGAATGTATCTCTGAGGGGAACTGACAGTCTTTAGAAAAGTTTAGATGGTATTTTCTTTTCATCTCGTCTCTGTATAATGCATATTAAAGTAGTATTTATGTAATATTTATGTAGTACAGTTTCACAAAACTAAAGTCAGAGCATTTTGTTTAAAATGTCAATCTAATTTAGATTAAAAACTGCTCATGTTGCATGTATGCAGCATCTTTGTTTGGACTGTGATTCAAATGCAGTGGCTGACTCTAATTTAGAATGGAAAGACCACAGGCAAAGCCTCTGTTTATATGAAGAGAGTTTGGTCTTATTTATTTGATTTGGAGTTGGTTTTAAAATTTCAATTGTTTTATTTGACATATTTCAATTTCACAAAGAAATGTGCAGCATTTTGTCCAATAAATAATAAAAGGACACCTTTTCATTCATAATTTGACTTCAATCTAATTTTGTTTTAAAAAAAATTGAGAAAAAATGGTATTGTGAAATCATATTGTGAATCATATTGCATCGCGAGTTGACTGAATCGTTACATCCCTATAAAAAAAACATAAATAGGGAGAATCATATGTCTTGCTCCAGGTAAAAGAGGATTTGTGAAAGCCTCCATGTCAGCGTTTTGTGATTTTTTTTCTTCAGGGTCGCTCAATGCGGGGTTTCTCTGACTAGTGAGTGTAAACCCGGAATGGATTTCGAGCAGAATGATTACAGAACACTTTGAGCGGGATGGGAACTCTTAATCACAATCCACTCATATGTTGATCCAGATCTGCTTTTTAATAAAAAGAAGGAATTGACTTCAGACATTTCTTGATAACAACAAAGCTAGACCATTTTCTTAGTTTGGAACGATTTTCCTAGGCGGAGAAGAAAATTAGGAACTAGGCCCGACTGGTGAATTGTTGTCTGAAAGGTCAATTAGTCATTTTAATGATCTGTTTAGCGAGCTGCTGTATAAAATCAATATCACCCTTGTAATTGCTAGTAGGATACAACTAAAACCATAAAAAAATGTTACTCGAAACAAAATAGGCTAAACGTTAACTTAAAATATACAAAACACCTTAATAATTCATGTCAGCTAATTGCCAAAACAACATTCTCACATTAGTTTAGTTAGGCTTGTACCAAAATAACCCAATAATGAAAAAAAAAACAGCAAATACAACACAACAAAATCTCTCAAAGTGAAAACGGGAAAAAAAACTAAACTATAACAATATCAGTCAAACTAAAATAACACTGGTGCAACATTTAACATGTGTTAATTCCTTGTTAAAAGTGAGCACAATAACGATTACATTAATAGCAGAAATGGCCAAAACAGACTTACCGAGAAGACCGCGTTCTGGAGGCCGAAAGGAATCGGCGTGAGTCTCGCTAAGGCCACGATTTTGAGTCCACTTCCCCCCTCCACCACCCGAATAACAGCACTCAGCTGTTCACTGCTGCCGACCTTACCCAGAACCCAGTTCGTCAGCAGTCGCTTACACACCACATGAGCGATGAAAGTCCCGATCAAAACCCCAACCATCACCAGCCCCATGCCCAACACAAACCCATACAGATACCCCGCGGCCACGTTCAGCACGATGTACCCCCAGCCGCAGGGGAACGACACCGTGATCAAGCCCACTATGAACAGCATGGCTCCCACAAAACTGTCCAAACTCTCCACCCACAGCAACACGTCCTTCAGGTACTGGCGCACCAGGGCCACCGAGGAGAAGCACACGGCCGTCAGGACGCACGCCAGCAGGGCGCTTTTGAAGCAACAGGTGGTGATGCAGCACGGGTGCCTGAACTCGGGAGTGAAGGACGCGCCGGGCTCGGTGTGACCCGCGGGGTCCGCCTCCGGTTTCCCGCCGTTCCCTCGCTCGTCAAAGACGTTGCAGATCAAGATGTCGATCTTGTCGCAGTCCAGGGGGTCCGGTGCGCGCTGCAGCCAGCGGCTCAGCTGGAGGTGTCCTTTCCCCGCGGTGTGCTTCAGGGCTTTCAGCACACCCTGCACTGGCCCCGAGCTCCACATATTCATCCCGTCTGCACTGGATTGATCGACTGGACGTCCGGTCCAAAATGTTGATCCTTGAATTTACACGTTGGGCTCCTCTGGCCAAGCGATCAGCAACGATTTCCCTGGATAGCGAAGACTAGCAGTCCAGTGATTTATAACCTAGTGATTTATCTCGGAAACACTGCTGTGGAGTCGCACCACTTCAAGGACTTGAGATGCAACCGTGTCAGCTGCCGTTCGCTTATGAACGCCATGCTCTCCTTCCCAACATCAGAGGAATAAACCCCCCTCAGACAGCTCCTGTCGTCGCGTCTGACGGATAAATCACACACACGCTCAACTTTCCCGATCCCCGCAGCACTCCCATCCAGGCTCGGGTCCAAAGTCCTGCCGCTCATGTAACATTGCTCCGCCAGGGGACCACGGTTGTGAAAGCTGCGGAAAGACGGTCGCCGCGTTTGTCCGACGGGTTGTTTACTCGTGCGCCGCGAGCTTACACACAGGTAAGGGATGTTTACGCCAAGCGTTATTCATGCCACTGTTTGTTTCCCAGCATTCCGTGCGACGTCGTCACGTGACCTCCTCTGGCCCTTCCATGAGCGCGCGTCACACTGTGAGTATCGCGATAACACCATAG
Source organism: Sinocyclocheilus anophthalmus (assembly GCA_018155175.1). NCBI lineage: Eukaryota > Metazoa > Chordata > Actinopteri > Cypriniformes > Cyprinidae > Sinocyclocheilus > Sinocyclocheilus anophthalmus. Next base: position 51,147 of record JADLZN010008306.1, on the reverse strand, counting down.
ACTGCAGTTCACTGTGACATTTTAGTGTGAAGTACATTCTCTAATGGGAATGTGTGTGTGTGTGTGTGTGTGTGTATACACATTGGAGGGTGGAATTTAATTTAATATAATTTAATTATTTTTTTTCTATGGACCCTTTCACAAGACTTTTTACTGTATCTTCATTTTTTTTTAAATGTAATGTACATTTATAACACTATATGCCTATTTTGTATTATATTCACACACACACACACACACAAAACTAGTTAATACAGCGTCTATGGGAGTGACTGTAAATTTGACATCGTTCTCTCACTCTGATCAGTCCCTTTCTATTTTTTTTAATCATGAAAACACTATCATGGAGTTTTTCTTTTGCTATTTGGCAAATGGGAATGCAAAACATATATATTTGTGGTAGTCTCCCATTCACTGCTATAGAAGTTTACCCAAATATGACGACTTCTGCTGAGAAATGTGAAAAAGGTCCATTGTTCTGTACAGTGTTATTGTTCTTAGAGCCCGGGACAAATACATAAATGCTTTGGTATACTTTGGAAATTGGGTTCCATGACATTTGGTCTAAATTATTTGAGTCCAAATTGAACATGTAAGATAGATAGATAGAGAGATAGATAATGTAGGCTAAATAGCACATTTACTAATGGGAATATTTCACTGATCAAATTTTTAAATCAATTTCATTAAACCATTTAGTAAAAACAATACTTTTTGGTGTTATTCAGTGACAACATAGACTGGATAATATTAGACACTCTTGAACAAAGTATTATGTACCTTTTTTGTTTTCTTGTGAATTTTTAATTCTTCCTAATACCTCCTTTTGGAGATAAATTTAGCATTAGATCTTAGATATATTTACATTTAGATTCTATAAATGTCTATAAATCTAAAATTAAATTTCGAGAATAAATCTCTTTGAGTTACATTGATAGAATATTCGGCCTTTAAAAGCCATGTGTGTTGATTCTCGTGCACAGCCAATGAAAAGACAGATTTGAGAATCATGACTTGACAACACAAAGCTGCTCTGACGTACAGTAGCATTTATTTTTTATAGAATTAAAGCCAATCTAAAAACTTTAATGCTGCCTAGCAATCGCTGCTTTTCCTATAGCAAATACAAATCGAGTTTGTTTTGTAAATCCACTGAAGCACTTTGACTGGTTGACAAATCTCTCTTCTCCCCTTACCTTTTTAAAGTCCTTGCATTGTTTTTCAAAGAGGCATTTAGCCTATACAAATACAGTTTGTTCAATAGCAAGAGTAAAAAAAAACCCGCTTCAGCAAACACAGGGATTTTATTTGAAATATAGTGAAATGTAGTAATAGCTAATCAGAGATATCCAGTGTTATCATCAGCGTTCATAATTTTGATATTTGACACCCTTCACATTTAGAATAGATCTTGTCCTTCTTCGAATGCTGCCACACAAGCCCTTAACTGTGTAGTAGTTTGTATATATGCCACAACCTCAGATGAATAACATATAATCATGAGAAGATAAGCGCTGGTTCTCTCAGGTGGTGGTGTCTATTTTGCACGCTTCACACTACAGACAGAGTGATGAAGCCAATCAGTAGATATGGGGATGGTTATGGGACCATGATGATAGACAGAGGCCAATGGGCACATTTTTATTTGATATTTGATATGATATTATCAGATTGGAATATGGGATTGACTTGAGAGGGTTTACGTCATTTATTTAGATACATATTACCACACTGAGCAATAATTAGACCTGCCTGCCGTGTCATTAGGATCGTCTGTGATTTTAGACATTGAGGGTTGTAGGCAACAGTTGGCTTTGTTGATAAGTAAACATGTATGAATGAAGAAACCTGACTCATCTGGCCACAGTACATTCATACGCATTCTGCTCAAGGGTAATGGTTTTGTTCTCTTTACAACAGATTACGAGTCTTTGTGCACTGGCCTTGGTCAAGGGGTTTCTGAATGGCAGCTTAGTCATAAACCACAGACAGTCTTTTAATGTGGCCGGGTCATTGAGATGCTTAGTTAGTTTTTGTGTGAATTAGCAGCTGCTCTATTAATGAGCTTCAACTCGAGACTAGTAATTGCTACCAAACTAATGCAACTTAATGTTTCAGTTTTACTGTATTTTTTTTTAAATAAACAGTGATTAATCCGATTCATTTGAAAATTGAAATGGTGGCAGATAAAAGTTTGGGACATGTTTTGTTATATAGATGCTTCAAATGTAAATGTCTTTTTAACATGCTGCTTCTGTTCTTGGCATGATTTACCACAAGATGTCACTGCTGTTTCACCTTTAAATCACTGAATGATTTTTTTTGTGTGTGTGTGCTTGAATTGCCTTCCGTCATCTAGGTTGAATTTTTCTTAGTTACTTTTATCATTTCGCAGTAATCATATTTACTTATATATATATATATAAATAGGAAGGTACAAAGAACTTATCAAATGGTTAGAAGTTAATCACTTTTTTCTAAGAAAAAAATGCACTGTGTGAACAATCCTTAAAGAATGTATTTGCTACGATCACTTAAAGGAATAGTTTACAAATAATGTGCTTATCCTAATGTTGGAGGGGGAAATATCAGTGAGTAATAACGTTTATTATAGTTTTACACTTTTTTGCTGACATCTTTCTACACTATTCATTTTCATTTAATGGAAAAAAACCACTATAGGACATTTTTCAGAATTTCTTCTTTTGCAAAGGAAAGAAAGCAAGTTATATTTGGAACGAGATGAGGGTGATATGTGTTGACAAGATGACAAAAGTTTCATTTTTTTGTGATGAACTATGCCTTTAAATTGGATTCTCCTGTAACACTATTTAATAACGCGTGCACACGATATAAACGTAATTAAGCTACCGATTTTTGCACGTTTTCCATTATTCTTTCATTTGCATCAAAACAAACATCAAGAAACACATCAAAACAAAACAACAAAATGGTGTATCCCCGCTGAGACAGATAGGGAAGAATGACTAGCGTGATAGCACAGCACAATGCGAATGCATCAGTATCAGGAGACCTGTGGCTCTTCACTGGAGTGCAGCAGCACGAGATTCCTTTCATGCGCATTACAGCCCGAGCTCTCTGCACGCGCACTTGTGTGGATGAATTAAAGGTTACTATCCTATCCCTAAAAGGAAAGTGTTGCAGTTAGATAATTATTTATCACAAGGAATCACTATGGATTGCTCTGAAGAGGTGCAGTCCCTCTCAGATGAAGCCAGCACTCCCATCGAGTTGAAGAAAGGAATGTCAATATTTTTGGATGTGAGTATATTAAAGCATTTTCATTTTTTTTTATCTTGTCTGATTGTAAAAACGAATTATATGTGCTGAACGATAAAGAGAAAATGGAGTCTTAAAATAACCTGTTGATGAATCCACAGTGCTGCATAGGATTTTGTGTTGAGTGAGTGTCTACTTGAAGATTGAGAGAATATCACCGTATCTTTAATATAGATCAAGGTGCACGAATGTTAATAATAAATATTAAGCAAATTAACAAAAGTCGTGTACCTTGATCTATATTAAAGATACAGTGATATTATATATATATATATAAGTGCAATTTAATTTAATTTAACTAAATTTAGTTGGTATAAACTGATCTCAGGTCTTGATCTTGAAGTGTTTTAGTGATGTGAGACTGGCATTCTTCATAGAAATTAATGTTAAGCTATCATCATTTAGGCTATTTGCAGTCATTATGCATAATGTTAACTAGCATATTATTAATTAGTCATTGTGCATAGTTTATGCACATTAACATTTAGTTATTAAATAGGCTGCGGATGCTCTTTTCCAACAAAGACACACTCTTTAAGTGCAGTTTTTGCTAATTAAATTGCAGTATGCTGTCTAAAGAACTTCCTCTGAGACATGAGGTGTGTATTGTTAATTATCATACAGGAATAAAGAAGCACAGTCCGTGACAGATTGGTGGCATCGTTTTTCACTCCTCTAAGGAGGAAGCTATATTCAGCAGTCTTGGCAAGCCTTGCAGATGACCGTATTTAGAGTGTGAATATTCTTGCTGTGAATTGGGACTTTATTTAACAGACCACTACAGCGCGCCTGGGTGTTCAACGTCAACATAGCCATCATCATTTTTTCTTTCATCTCTGTTCTTTTTAGGCCTCGACCTAAATAATTTACAGTGCTAGAGTCCCTTTACACGATCAACGCAGCATGCATTTTCCATGGCCCCTAGTTATTAACTGATATTGTCCTTTTTGCTTTCAGATATTGAGAAGAGCTGATAAAAATGGTAAGACATTGCCTGTGTGTCTTTTAACATGCACTTGATGTTCACCTGCATAATAAGTAGTTTTTTTTAGACTAGTACACATTACTCTAACTGTGCATCCATATGTCTGAATGGTTGTCCATTTCCAGTCTATGCTGTTACTCTGTTGTCATGGAAACACAATACTGTCCATACGTTTCCTAATGTTAGTCAATATTTTAGTAGAGCAATGCAAACAAATGTTACTGTGCTCCCCCTTCTTATAGTTTAGTTTAAGCAACCATAGAATTTTAAAAATAGCATTGATTGGGTTTCTTATGTGAAGTCCAGTTCAGGTATTGTGAATTAAAACTCAGTTATTTTGCTTTAGCATGCAGTGCACTATAAAATAATGTGTTGCTTTAACTTAAAGTAACTAAAACGGAAATATATGTACACATATAATTTCAAAATATAATTGAAAATTTTACACTTATAGTACATACGTATATAAAGTATGTAAACACAATATTTTGAAGCATTTATATTAAGTTCTGTCTCTGTAATACTGAATACTATCTTGTCAAGCAATGCGATTTCAAAGCACAGTCAGGACAAGTCATCTTTATGTTTATAGTGCTTTATATGATACAGATTGTTTCAAAGCAGCTTCACAGTAATAAACATGAAAATAAGATAAACAATGATGCAAATGTCTTTTTCTGCAAATTTTCAGTTTAAACTGTAAAGCAGCTCTCTAAAAAAGTTCAGCTCCAGTCAGTTCAGCGTTGGTTCAGTTCTGTTCAAGTTAATCAATTATGAAACAAATTCAGGTCTGCTTTAAACAGATCTACAGAAGGCAATGTTGCCATTCAGCTCAAATCAGTCCAATGTTTTTTAAGTTCGGTTAAAAAACAGTTTTTTTGCAAAATCAAAATTTGATTAAACTATAAACTATAAAGCAGCCCTACAAAAGATGATAGTGTCATTTAAACGCCATCTAAACAAGCAATATTATTTAACATCACTGAATCAACTTAAATACATTAATTTATACCAACAAAACTAATATTTAGGAGTTAAATTAGGTAGAACTATCTCTTTATTGTAATAATTGCAGGTTTTTCGGTGTATGTCAGGCACAAGGATTTCTGCAGACCTCTTTCCCTCTTCCTCATATTATGTTCATTCTGAGGCTATATTAGTATATTATTTGTATATTAGTAGGTATATAGCACACAGCATGTGCAACAGTACATTTATTCTATTTTGAGTGTAGGCTGGCATGACTCACCTGTCACCGTTTGTTTGAAAACCTCTTGGCTTCTGCGCTAACTAACACGAGCCCTCAGCCCTGTCGCAAACATTGGCTTGCGGCGTCTGTGTGTTCATGTTTTCCCAAGCATCTGAGATCTGACGTGCATAAATTGGCATTGTCTGAAGATGATGAGCTTTGCTTTCTTTCTCATTTATAGATTCAGCACTGTCGTTATTAAACCTGAAATACTTTTATGAGTCAACTTTTTAACTGTATTTTCCTCTCAAAAAGATGATGGGAAGCTGTCCTTTGACGAGTTCAAGGCTTACTTCTCAGATGGTGTTCTGGCAGGAGATGAATTAAAGGAGCTTTTCCATGCAATTGACACTCATAACACAAAGTAAGTATTGCTGCTTTTCATTCACATACACATACTAATGACAAGGCACCATTTTGGGTTCCTCAGATCGACACCCTGATTAAACCCTTTGGAGGTCCTCAAGGTAACATTTAAAGGGGTCATATGATGCGATTTCAATTTTTCCTTTCTCTTTGGAGTGTTATAAGCTGTTTGTGCATAGATAAGATCCGTGAAGTTGCTAAGACTAAAGTCTCAAATTCAAAGAGGTATTTTTTATAAAAGTTAAGAGTCAGCTACGCCTACCTAAAACGGCTCGTTCTAACACGCCCCCACATGTCTACGTCACAATGTGGGAAGATTTGCATAATGCCGCCCAAATGTTCACACAAAGAAAGAAGGCGTAACTTTGATTCTCGCTGTAGTATTGTTGTTGCCGTGTGTTTCGTTGTGAAAGCGAAACTACTTAGTTTGGCCTTCCAAAAGACGACGATATCAGCTTCGTCATGCCTGGAGCTGGTCCGTGCCGGTCGCTGAGGAAATACTTCAACTTCTCGCTGTCGATAGCCAGATCGGCTTTTACCGTGGACGAAGCGGAATCCAGCCCGGGGTCGTCACATGTGGTTACCGCAGGCATCACAATATGGTAAGGGACGTAACATTTCCGTCACATTCTTGAGGAATTCGGCCAATCACAACGCACTGGATAGCTGGCCAATCAGAGCACACCTCGCTTTTTCAGACCGATGAGCTTTGTAAAAATCGACACGTTTCAGAAAGGCGGGGCATAGAGGAGAAACAATAATGTACAGTATGTGGAAAATAAAGTGTTTTTTTAACCTTAAACCGCATAAACACATTTCATTACACCAAATACACAAAATAATGTTCTTTTTAGCAGCATCATATTGACCCCTTTAAATAATGGCAGTTTTTGAACACAGAGCCCATAACAAAATGCAACTGTACTGCCGCATGTGTCCATGCTCAATACTCAGACACTAGACCCAAGTACACTAGACACAATCACATAGCCAGAATCTCACTGTATTGACTCGCAGAATATACGTATGCTTGAAATCCAGCTCATTTAAGTCTGAGTCCAGGCAAAGATCTGGAGCCGGTTGCACCAGCTGTGTGAAAGTTACAACATACAGACTAAGTTACAATTTACACACACTAAATATTTTTTATATATACTCATTGGGTTGAATCCAAATCCTCAGTACTCGCTGTCATGGCTCTTCAGTTATTAGTTAGAGTAATGGACAATTTACCTGGGAGTTCCCCCAATGCCTCTGAATCAAAGAATCGATTAATTTGGAATCGACTCCCAGCCCTACATATCGAATAACCACAAATACTAAGGAGATTAGAACCCTAAATGTTGCCTCAAGTATCTTTTTATCATTTTTACAATATTCTTGCCATTTTTCTTGCTGTATGATTTTGTCACAAAACAGGCATGAATATACAGTAGCAACCATGCAAGAGAAATGCTTTTAACTGAGAGCATTGCCTTCATCCAGTAGCCACTCTGTCCTGCTGTGAGTAACATCTAGTGAGGATGAGGGTGCGCTGTCTGTCTCTCAAACACGACAGAGTCCTGTCAAACTGATGCATATCATGCTTCTGGCTTGTTAGACAAAGCCACGTCAATGGTCCATGCTGATGTGCGTGTTTGTGCGAGAGAGATAAAGAAGTTTGGTTTCTTCTGCTTCATTCTGAGATTTTTAATTTATGCAGAAATAATGCATGACATGCCAAAGGAAATATAGTAGTTTGCATTTGTGTTTGCGGGAGGTGAAATATTAAACCTACATTTAAAGAGCTCACCCAAAATGAAAATTGTAAATATTGCCCAATATTTCATAATATGTTTGTGTAGTGATTAATGCAGTCTGTGTAGCATATGTTATAGGGAGTAGATCTTCATCTTGCCTTCACCTCCTCACAGAATAATTCCATGTCACTTAAGTCATCTTGGTTTCCATAGCAGCAGCTCTCCTGGCTGGTACATGCTCCCTTTATAGTAGGTGTTTGATGAGAGTGTGCTTCTGATTTTATTTTCCATTCATTGTGAGGCTGGGCCAGATTTTGTTGGGGGGGGGGGGGGGGGGGGGGGGGGGGGGGGGGTGATGTATTATTTCAAAGAAAAAAAAATCACTTTCCTGTGCCAACATAATGGTTGGCTCTCACCCTTAGCACAAGCATAATATTGTTTTGGGTCAAGCATCAATTATTCATTGTGATAGATAGTAGGGCTGTGCAATATATCGAAATTATCGAAATATCGCAAATGTACATATTGCAATATGCATATCGCTGCGGCTTGCAATATCTGGGGCCATGAACAAAAGACAAAGAGAAAATCACTCACTGCTCTTACCTAAATAACTTTTGTAGCTTAAATAAGGATCAGTGCATATTGAATTCATAGAGTAAATTCTAAGCAGTGTTGTATTTTTCCTTTTTATTATTCAGTTCCTAAACTTGTGTTAAAATGATTACACTAATGTTAAAATTACATTTTTACGTAATAATCGAGCAAAATACATATTGTTCACTTTCAGAAGTTATTATAGGGGTGCTTTCTTCTCACAAAAAGTGAAACATGTATGCTATTATATTAGAATCAGAATCAGAATTAGCTTTATTCACCACTTAAGTGTGCGCAAACACAAGGAATTTGTTGTGGTTTTACAGGAGCTCTTGATACATACATACAAATAACCATATATATATGACACAAGATAGTTATAGAAGTACACAGAACTGACTCAGTAACAGCTGAGTAAATCTGTTTCATCTGAGCATGTGGCACTTTAAGCATTATTGTATCGCATATCGAATATCGCATTATTTAATGAGTTATCGCATATCGCATTTTTCTTCAATATCGCACAGCCCTAATAGATAGTAATGATTAAAGTGCGAACCTGATAGCTTTCTCAGGAAAATGTCAACAAAGTAACTATCCACTTGTTATACAATGCATTTTATCTGAAGTATGATCCCAAATCCCATGTTTGTTTGTTTTTTGAGAGCTATTAGTTATGTAAAATTAAGTATTATGCTAAATTAACCTGGTATGAAAACTCATAAAATGACAGTATCCTTACTGAGGTCATAATTTGGCATAGTTTGTAGAACTGGGCCAATCAATTGATTGTAATAATTATTTTTAATTATTTTAATAATTTTGTGCAAACTTGTTACTGCATGATTTTCCACACATTACAAAAAAAAAAAATGAAAGAAGGAAAATTGTCATTCAAATTGTGACGTCCAAACAGTAAAATAATTTGCGCTCTTTCTGCAGCAAGACAGGGAGACAAGTTAAAAAATAAATCATAATAAAAAAGAAATAATAATTTTCTTGAATTTTACAATAAATTTAATTGTTTACTGCTTTGTCAGGCTTGTTCATTCATCAATTCATCAACCCTGTTACCAGTATAATTATTTGGGAAATCAACATTCATCTAACTATAAACCAGCATTTGGTACCGAACTAGCTGGCTGATTATTGGCAGCGTAATTTAAGGTAAATTTACAACACTATTTTTATTTTATTTTTTTTAATATCTTTGTCTTTGATTTTGATATTTGTTAATTATTATAATATTTTTTAATAACAAAAACCCACCAATCAGGATTTTTCTTTACTGTATAAAAGACACTTCTAAGTGTTTTAGGTCTTATTTTGTACTCTATTTGTGGAAAGTGGCAGCCGCATGAAATCTTAGGATGAGGGGTCCTGCATTTACTCTCAGTATCTCAGGGACTATCATATGTGTTTGATATGCCTGAGAAAATAACTTCAAACATGACGTCAAGCATACTGATGGATGACAGAGGTCTTTATCTAAATATATCTGTTCCACCATCACAGATCAGTTTGTTAGTTTATGGATTATCGCAATTCATTGGTCACAGACAGAGAATCCTGGAAGGAGGAATCCTTGAAAACATTTTCTCAGCAGAATTCACAAATCTTTCCTTGAAAGTGACCCAACCATTAAAATCTAATCTTTAGGTGTGAGAAGAGCTCCGGGTTTTTTATGTCCACACTGAAAAAATTTCAACCCACTAAAATTGAAAAGGTAGAAACTTAATGATAGTGATTTCATCCCATTTTAATGTCAATTTCAATCCCTGTAGCCAATAATGCTTTAACCGATTGAAAATTTTTTACCACTTCATAATATGAGAGCAAACAATTATAGATTATTTATTGTCCATTACACTGAGGTCTGTCTTTCTGCAGTGTAATGTCTGGAGGAACATATGAGATATGAAGATTATTGACAGTGTACAGCAGGTGCTTCTTAAGGCCTTATTGATATGTTGTCTTTGTGTTTATTGAATGCTTTACCTCCCGCTACGAGGTCTAGCTCAGTCAGTTAACAGTTCAGCCAAAACGCAAAGCCCCCTGTGACTGTTTTATCCAGCAGGTTATTTTTTGGTGTCCTTCCATCCTTTAGAGTCTAGACAACCAACAAATGCAGTCATTGCCTCCAGGCAACTGCCAAATGCTGAGAATCTTCCACCCACTTTGTGAAGTTAATGGAAATTGCTGTTAAATTTGGCATATTTCTCTCAATAAAAACTCTGTTTGATTATTAGTGCATAAGTAAAATAAAACACTAATTTTACCTTTCAGCCAATTTGCATGTTCCCATTCATTATTACCACTACATTTTGGATCATAGTGATTTTTTTTAATACAAAAGTGAAATATGGCTAAAATATATTCAAAATTATAGTAAAATATTCTATAATTTTTATATATATATATATATTATATATAAAATATATAAAAATAAAAGAACTTAATATATAACTAAAATAATAAATATATATAATATTCATACAATTTGCATGTTCCCATTCATCACCACTACATTTTGGCTTCCTATATTTTAGTTTCTTAAAATCATAATGATTTTTTCCCGATACAAATACAAAATTGTTTTCAATATAAATATATGTGCTATAAATATGCTTTTTAATAGCGAAAGTAAAACAACATTTTACTTTTCAGACAATTTGCATGTTCCCTCTCAACATTTTGCCTGTCAAAATTTTAATTTCTTAAAATCATAGTTTTTTTTTAACAAGCAGAAAAATACTGATATACAAAATTATATCTAGATTTTTACAATTACACATTATATATGTGTATTCTGACTTTTATACTCTCATCCGGTGCAATGATGACTTCAGCTCACGGCATTGAGCCTCTCGTCAGAGCAGGGTTGAGAACATGGAGTTGTCAGTGGACTCAGTGTTTGCCTGGTGGATGTTATTCAGGGTTAGAGATTAGCTGTCTAAATATGACCCTCTCTCATGAGACAATCATCACTGTCCCAAAGAACCTGCCTTTGAGTGAGGTACTGTCTTCATAGCTTGAAATCAGCACAAAACATTGGATCACGTTTAGATGCAACTCACATGTCTTTTACCATGTAACATTCATGTTGTGGAGAAGAAATTAACATGTCTGCTTATGGTCTGTTTACAGCAATGTGGACACAGATGAGCTGTGTGGTAAGAGTTCATACTTTTTATTGACAGTATTATTGGAAGGTTCACTGTAATGATGAAAAGATACTTGAGGCAGCATCTGGGGTTCCTCTGAACCCTCTGGAGAAACTATAGACACACTTCAGAAATGACAGTTCACTGAGGAAGTCATATGATCCTGCAGGAAATCTAAAGACTGTCAACAGTTCCACCAGTAACCCTGCCATAAGTGAAGCACTCACAAACATATGAAGTTACTTGAATAAACAATAGGATATTTAAGGCATCTTTACAGGCTGCCTAGAGGTTCTCCAGAGGGCTCTGTCTCAGGTATCCTTTCATTTTTAAAACATTTTTTCTGTTCAAATTATGACTTGTGACCCATTTGTGCCCAAATTTGTCTGATTGGTTTCATATAGTCATGTTAATAGTGTCCTATTTGAACATGTTCTGCATTTATTTTCCACAGGTTTTTTTTTTCTTTCTTGAAAATCGTATTTGAATGTGCGCCAACTATAGTTGCCGGTGGGCAAATATGTTGTATGCACCCCTTCAATGTCAAATTTGAATAGGAGGAGAGCATTTGGCATCTAACTCAAAATAACTTTCAACAGATCAATCTTTATTCATAAACAAATTTATTATGCATAAAAGTCGAAGAACTTTCGATGCAAACCCCAAAAAAGTTTTATCTAGCTTATAATCTCTTGAATATGAAACCACAACACATCCATTTGGCCTAATGGTTAGAGAGTCGGACTCGTAACCCAAAGGTTGCGGGTTCGAGTCTCGTACCGGCAGGGATTGTAGGTGGGGGAAGTGAATGTACAGCGCTCTCTTCCACCTTCAATACCACGACTGAGGTGCTCTTGAGCAAGGCACCGAACCCCCAACTGCTCCCCGGGCGCCGCAGCATAAATGGCTGCCCACTGCTCTGGGTGTGTGTTCACAGTGTGTGTGTGTACACTGCTGTGTGTGTGCACTAAGGATGGTTAAATGCAGAGCACTATTCCTAGTATGGGTACCCATACTTGGCCACATGTCACGTCACTTAAAGTGTGGAACATAGTGCAGAACAAAGTGCAGCCATTAAGTTGCCCCAACAGGGTATTGTGTATCAAAAAGTTAAATGAAAATAAATAAATAAAAATAAAATATTACACTCTATATTAGGGCTGCACGATTAATCGCATGCGATATTTAACGCACATCTTATTAGTAAAGCCGGTTCTGTAATCAGCTGTAAATTTCCATCACGTGCGTGCTTTCACATTGGGCAGCATTAACTACACAGAGCCGTTGTTCACTGACTAGCTGCGCTAAACCACGTTCATATTCGCGCGATTTTTTGCGCAGCTTGTCAGTGAACAACATCTCTGTGTAGTTATGCTGCTCAATGTGAAAGCCCGCAGGTGATGGAGATTTTACTGCTGATTACAGAACCGGCTTTCTGACAAGATGCCGTTAAATCTCGATCTATTTCTCGGGCAGCCCTATCTATAATAATAAACCAGGTATAGCCTGAGAGAAAATTACGCATTTTTTTAGGCCCATAGTATTCAATGGCTGACTGTAGTAGGTGATTTTGTATAATAATGTAAATGTAAACTCATTACTTGTCTGAATTTCAACATTATAATGGAATCATAAGCTACTAGTCATAAAATGAATTAGGGTTCTTGACCAATTAGAATGAAAAGCATCCTAACTGGATAAAGGGGCCTCAATATTTTGCACCTTACAAGACATAATGTAATAAAAGGGAGAAAAAGATAATCTACTGCATAATGTGTTAGCTCTTTATCTTTCCATTCTTCCTTTTGTGTGACTGACTGAAGTTTGTAAACTGCTGCTGTCACTTGAAAACTAGAAATTCCCACCCCCCATGACAAAAGCAGACACAGAAGTGGGGCAGTACCTATAGTTGCCGCTTGGACTTTTGACTAAGTATACAAAAAACTATAGATCTCCTGGAAGATTTGATTTGTTTGGATGATTCTAGAGACCTTCATGATTCTGTAGATATATATATATGTCAACAAAAAATACTTATTAGTAACATGAAAATTACATTTCTTTGGGAGGGTTTTGCCTTCGCCATGCTTCCTGGAAGTAGGGGTAGGAACTTGTCAGCCTCATGTGACAGGAAGGAAGTGAATACCTTTTTTTTTCTTTTTCTTGAAATCCTTTATTTGGTTGTTTGCTTGCATGTCATTGAGAAATAAAACATGGATAACATCTAGAAAAATACTTACAAAAGGAAAATGTCAACAATAAACTGAGGCAACTATAGTTGCCGGTGGGTTTAAATGGGCTAATGTATTACACTGTTTTATATACAGTAAATGTGTATATGTGGAAGATCATTTATTTATAATAAATCATTTAAATAAAAAAAAAGGTTTGGGGTCAGTGAAATTTTATAACGCTGTACTTTTTGAACTATTCATCGATAGAATCCTGAAAATCATTCAGTTTCAGCTCATACTCCAGTCTCAGTGTCACATGATCATTCAGATATCATTTCAATATGCTGATTTGCTGCTTAATTATTATTGATTCTCAATTATAAATAATGGTTCTCATTATTATAAATAACATAAATTACTATAAATAACAGTTTTGTGGAAATCATCATACTTTTTTTCAGGATTATTTGATTAATTCAAAAGAACAACATTTATCTGAGACAGAAATACTGTATTTTGTAACATTATACATGTCTTTATTGTCACTTTTGACTAATTTAAATGCATCCTTGCTGAATAAAAGTATTAATATAATACTTCCACAAAAATATTCAGCAGCACAACTGTTTTCAACACTGATAATAATGAATGTCTTGAGCAGCAAATGATTTCTGAAGGATCGTGTGACACTCAGCTTTGACAACACAGGAATTATTTACATTTTAAATGATATAAAAGTAGAAAACCGTTATTTTAAATTGTAATAATATTTCACAATATTACTTTTTTTACTTTTTATGTCAATTAAATGCAGCCTCAATAAGCATAAGAGCATTATTTAAAAAAACATAAAAAACCCTACCAACCTTAATAAATGAAAGGAAGAAAGTAACTTATGAAGTAAACTAGTAAAGTATTACAATGAAAAGTGCAAACATCAAGTATAAATATGTACATTTTGCATTAGATTAATACAATGTATATACATATTTTACAGTAGTTCTCAATTACTAATTTGCTTTGAACAATGAAAATATATTCTATAGAAATTCTTATTCTATGGTCATGCATAGAATTATTTCCAACATTAACAAAACATGACATTATTTTATCAAGTGATGTTTGAAATGTGTTTTTATGAAAACATTGTCATATGTATCTTAATATTTTAAATAGTCTTTCTTTCTTTTAGAATACTTCTCTCAGCATCTTGGAGAATATGAAAATGTCCTCGCTGCCTTGGAAGACCTGAACGTATCCATACTGAAAGCCATGGATAAAACCAAGAAGGTGAGTTGCCTTCATGTTTTTACTGCATAGAGTGTTCAACAAATGATCTCAATTACATAGTTGACTTAAATTACATCTATGAGAGAAGATGGAAAATAGTTTTCTTATCTAATGTATGTCTGGCCATCCTCTGACTGAAAGCAGTATTAGCTGTGTACTTGAACATATATAACCTTTGTGTATTTATGTGGCCGCTGCCACTTGTTTTGAACTCTGAGTGTTTGTGAGTAGGCAGCAGGTAGACGTGATACCTGAAGCACTAAAATTTGTATTCTGCATCCATTCCTGGAGGCTGTCAGTGTCTGATCTTAATCACACGCAGCATGTTCCCTGGGCCCTAATGGGGCCGTTTGGTGTGTAATTTTCTCTGAGTCGTTATAAAGCTGTGTGAGCTCTGAGAGTGGATGAAGATGGATCTGCAGCAGCTCAGACTCGCATCTGTCTGACATACACAGCCGTGCTGCTGCCCACAACCTGCTGCTTGAGCGATAAAACTGTTTCATCTCAATATGATTCAAAATTAATTTCTGTTTGTTGATAAAAATGGATGTTATTTGTCAAGAATAATCAGACTACAGACAATTGTGTGGCCACAAACTGCACTGTAAAACTGAGAAGACACTTGAGGGAACAGTTTGGGTTTCTCACACAAACAAAAATGACTGTCCTTTGAGGAACTTAGAAATTAGTGCTCATTGCGGTATACTCATGGTTCTTCACTCAAGGGTACAGTGAAGTTTGAAATAGCTGAGGACTGGTGTTTGTGAACATTCGGACGTCACCCACAACATTGGGGATCACTTTTGAGTTACCTCAAGAATCTTTTCAGTTCTACAGTTATATAAACTACACTCAAGCTACCGTTTTTTATAAAAGACCGCTACACCACAGTCTTCTAATGAACGTAGCTTGAACTTTTAATAGGGAAAGAACTATTAGATGATTTAATGGTTTCAATTTATTTGAAAAACAACAACAAACATTTTAATTAGGTTAAATCAGGGGTTATGATCATAAACTAAAACTAAAAACATTTGTAATACTTGAAATAAAATAAACATTAACTGAAATAAAATGATATATGAAAACTTAGTGAAAAGAAATAATACTTCGCTACTGACAAGGCACACATCTCTCTTTGTTTAACTAAATAAACTAAAACTATACAGACATATTTTAAAAACAGGCAAACAAAAAATTACAAATAACAGTAACAAAATTACTAAAACTTTAACTAAAAATAAAATGGAAACAAATGATAAGAATAAAATCAAATTTGAAATATCAGTGATACTAAAATAACACTGGGGTGAATGCATTAAATAGCATTTAAACAGATATTTTTATACTAAAAATACAGCCAATAAATATTTTTATTCATAATTTATAAAACAAAATGTGGTAGTACACAGCAACATATATTTAAGTAAATATATATGTAGTATATATGTATTTCACTACAAAAAAACAGTTTACGGTTTACTACACTTTCTTCTGGTTCTTTACCGATAGGAGCTAATGAAATGAAAATCTTGCACATTGATAAACATAAAAATGGGTGGATAATGATACACAGTGGCAAAAACATTTTTATCACATTACACTACTACTTTCTAAAAATGACACTATTTTTTTACACTACTAACTACTGTCACATAGCCTACTGAAAAAATGCATATAAAGTTAGTAGTGTCGACACTAGGGTTGCTACTCCTAAACACTGGCCTCAGTTTCCATCAAATGTTCATATACAAAGATTTAATAGAGATCTTGTATGTTTAATCTATGATTTGTGGACAATAATTACATAATACTTGTTAATATGTGATTGTCACAGTAATTAACTTCAATAAATTACTATAATGTGCTTGGTTATTGCCAAAGACTAAAGGATACCCAAGACGTGTCACTCGTATAGTTTTGAATGGGGAAAAATGCAACACTCAATATGGCCGCTCGATCGAAGGAAGCCCCGCCTTCTGAATAAAAGAGCCAATCACTTATCGGTAAAATCATCTCATCACTGGAGCTGCCGGTCCCGGTTGTTATAGAAACAGTCAGCATTCTAGAGACGTGCACTTAGGACTGCGCATGCGCATTGGCTTGTCTAGCCTGAAAAATACGTTTTTTAATGCTATTGGAGCATAAGAAACAACATTTATGAGACGGTTGTTGTTAGATTTCTTTGGTGATTTCAAATATGAAATTTAATCGTAAGCTTGGCGAACAGTTTTGGAGAATTTGATGTTTCCCCATTCAAAGAGATAAGAGCTGCACTTGCACGCGCGAGAGACGTTTCAAAGATTGCCGCCGAGTGAAATGACTTGTCTTAAAGGGACTTTGGTTATTGCACCACAGTAATTATTATCTTCAAAACAGTTTTTATATTAGACTCATGAACACGAAAGACACATAAAAAAGAGATTACTAGATTGCATCTCTCATGTGAAACACAGGATGATCTGCTCACAGATGTATTGATTGGGTTATTGGCTGCTGTCTTACTCTTATAGATGTGCAGTGCTGTCGGTGGTTATCAGCACTGACATTCTGGTCTGAACAGCAGCGCTTATCTTGCCGAGTGTCTGATGTCAGTAATTGGCACAGTTCACCGAGGAACACGCAGGTATGAGCTGCATGCATCAGTTCCCGCCGAGCCATTTAACCGAGACTGTCTGCTGCCTCGCACAGATAATGAATTAGCCAAACGCTGACTCCAGGCCCAGCAGACATGTCACTTAATGCATGTGAGCGTCTCCGAAATGGAGTCGTCGGCATGAAGGGCAGTGCTGTGTCATTTCATAATGTCGCTTGATTAGTGAGGCAGACAGAGGAAGTGAAACACGATTAAACGAGTTCAATGGGACTTTTTTTTGTGTGAAAGATACGGGCATTTGCTTCTGTGTTTTATTGTACGCCTCTAAACCTTCAGCATTACTGTGAGCAAAAGAGCAGTAAAAACAAATCCTCACATGAATGAGAAGTGACCGTCTGCTGAAGATGATGAGAGAAAGGTGCAAATTGCAATTGATTGTTTTATCACTGCATGGTATAAAGTTTTAGGTGCGTTGACGGGTGCTGTTTTTGTTCAGCCAGAATTTCATGTGATTTGATACTGTTTTGCAATGTTCAAAGAGCATGAGGAATAACACTTCTCATTGAGAGACCAATATTGAACCTCAAAGAGAGAAATAGTGCGAGAAGATGGAGTAGAACAGACATAATTTGAATGTCTCTGTTTGCTGTCCTTAAAATATTTAAACAATTGTGTAGTTTTTGAATCGCCACTGGTTATAATTTACAGCACTATCCACTAACCATAAAATATATATAACACATTTCTGGCCACAAAATAAATGAAAAAATTATGAATTACAGTTCAGTGACATCTGCCATGCTATGAACATTAAAAAAGCCACCGTGAAATCAAAACTGTGATTTTCAATTTAGCTTTGAATTCATCTGTATTATTTTTTGTGTTTTTGAAAGTCATCTGCGTTCACCAAGGCTGTATCCTTTTCGAAAAATATTATAAGAACCGTAGTATTGCGAAATATTTATTACAATTATAAATAAATGTGTTTATTTTAATATGTTTTAAAATGTAATTTATTCCTGTGAATTTTCAGCATCATTACTCCAGTCTTTAGTGAATAATTTCTTATTATTATCAGTGTTGAAAAAGGTTGTGCTGCCTAATATTTTTTTGTGAATATTGTGATACATTTTTTTCAGGATGTTTTGAAATAACAGCATTTATTTGAAATGCAAATCATTTCATCTGTAACATTAATATAGTAAATGTTTTTACTGTCACTTTTGATCAATTTAATACATCATTGATAAATACAAATATAAATTTATTTATATATATAGCTAGTGTATATTAAAGTTAATGAAATGTTGTTTTACCACATTGCTTAAAATACAGTTCTCTATTTTGGGAAAATGGACCAAGCTAACACACACATTAAATAATTATAATTTATTTGCTTATTTATTCGTTTAAAGAACCAAGCTCAATTGTACCTGACTTTTTGTTTCAATAGAAAATGTGTTCTCAATGAATAGGAAAGTCCATATTTAAGAAAGGTAATGCTTTTAATTTACTCTTGTGATTATGAATGCAAAGACTGATTATGAGTAGCCAAATCATAATCATTCTAACTTGTGGGGATAGAGAAAAAAAACAAGGTGTTAGCAAAGGAATTTTCTTTGAGCTCTCTCTTCACACCACTTGATAATGTGCGCGTCTCTATTTCACAAGCTTCTTTAATCATGAGCAACCACAGATAGTGATTGTGTATGGCAACAAATAGTGTTGTGTTTATTGCATAAGGCCACAAGTGGGTGTGCAAACCAGCTGCTGTGATGCAATGTGGTCTCTGCCCTCAGGAGGACAGGCCTCTATAAACAGCAACCACACTTATGAACATCATACTGTGAGCGCTCATATCATCCAGCCAATATCTCTTGCCTTCAGGTGGAGTCATGACAGATTTATAGCTCAAATATTAAACATATTGTTTTTATATTGATGATTTTATCTCCAAATTATGTTTTTTATAAGAATGACATCTTTGTAACATGAGTCACTTACCTTATAGTATCTCATTTAGTCATTTTACAGCATCACACATCAGCTTCAAACTTTTATTACAGCTTGTCATTGAAAACAATGGAATATGATTTATGTATTTATTGGTTGGCTTATTTTTAGCTAAAAAGGGCATTAAATATGTCTGTGCAGAGCAAAATTAATGCATGTATTTTTATCACAATCAGTATGATTGTTCTGAAGAATTTAATTGTGATTTATTCGTTTTTTTCCCCATGCTGCAGACACTTTGTATTGATTGCTTGAATGTGTGGTTACGTGATTGGCTGTTGTGTAAAATGTTCAAGCAAGCACCGACACTGGAAGGAAAGATTAGTGATGTTTGCTGCTTGTTAAACAGCTTCAGGTTATGCAGGTCTTGGATGCAGTGATTCATGCTGAGGTTATCGTAAAGGTCTGTGTGTTTAACCATCTTTGTAAATACACATGTGTTGGTGGATCTGTTGGATTTGTGACTGTCAACGTCTTGAGCAAGTTCATAATAGACATGGTGTGCAGCACCTGTTTCATAACTGGATGTTCAGAAGAATTATGTGTCCTGTTAGATGAGGGATGCTCTTGGCTTTAATAATGGCTTTTCTTTGTGACAGAACACGGTTGCTTTAGCGCGCAACATAATTATAGAGGTGGTGATGTGAGGCTGCGGATGTGAAATAAAATCTCGTCCAAAAAGATAGAGAGGTTTGAGACACTCCAGTTTGAGATATAGTTATATTCCTAAATTGAAAGCCATGATGCATGAACTGTTTCGGTCACGTATACCTGTATTGCACACACCTCCACAAACACTTAGAAAGGGCCGTCCTTAGGGGGGTGCAACTGGTGCACGGACAAATGGACCGAGAGGTATATTATACAGTGGGGGAAAAAAGTATTTAGTCAGCCACCAATTGTGCAAGTTCTCCCACTTAAAAAGATGAGAGAGGCCTGTAATTTTCATCATAGGTATACCTCAACTATGAGAGACAAAATGAGAAAAAAAATCCAGAAAATCACAGTGTAGGATTTTTAAAGAATTTATTTGAAAAATTATGGTGGAAAATAAGTATTTGATCAATAACAAAATTTAATCTCAATACATTGTTATATACCCTTTGTTGGCAAAGACAGAGGTCAAACATTTTCTGTAAGCCTTCACAAGGTTTTCACACACTGTTGATGGTATTTTGGCCCATTCCTCCATGCAGATCTCCTCTAGAGCAGTAATGTTTTGGGGCTGTCGTGGGCAACACAGATTTTCAACTCCCTCAAAAGATTTTCTATGGGGTTGAGATCTGGAGAATGGCTAGGCCACTCCAGGACCTTGATGCTTACTTACGAAGCCACTCCTCGTTGGGGGGGGGGGGGGGGCCCGGGCGGTGTGTTTGGGATCTGTCATGCTGAAAGACCTAGCCAGGTTTCATCTTCAATGCCCTTGCTGATTGAAGGAGTTTTTCACTCAAAATCTCACGATACATATCCCCATTCATTCTTTCGTTTACACGGATCAGTCGTCCTGGTCCTTTGCAGAAAAACTGCCCCAAAGCATGATGTTTCCACCCCATGTTTCACAGTAGGTATGGTGTTCTTTGGAGCAACTCAGCATTCTTTCTCCTCCAAACACGACAAGTTGAGTTTTACCAAAAAGTTCTATTTTGGTTTCATCTGACCATATGACATTCTACCAATCCTCTTCTGGATCATCCAAATGCTCTCTAGCAAACTTCAGACGGGCCTGGGCATGTACTGGCTTAAGGGGGAAACGTCTGGCACTGCAGGATTTGCGTCCCTGGCGGCGCAGTGTGTTACTAATGGTAGCCTTTGTTACTTTGGTCCCAACTCTCTGCAGGTCATTCACTAGGTCCCCGTGTGGTTCTGGGATTTTTGCTTACAGTTCTTGTGATCATTTTGAACCCACGGGGTGAGATCTTGAGTGGAGCCCCAGATCGAGGGAGATTATCAGTGGGCTTGTATGTCTTCCATTTTCTAATAAAAGTTCATTTCTTCACACCAAGCTGCTTACCTAATGCAGATTCAGTCTTCCCAGCCTGGTACAGGTCTACAATTTTGTTTATGGTGTCCTTTGACAGCTCTTTGGTCTTGGCCATGGTGGAGTGGAGTGTGACTGTTTGAGGTTGTGGACAGATGTCTTTTATACTGATACGAGTTCAAACAGATGCCATTAATAAAGGTAACCAGTGGAGGACAGAGGAGCATCTTAAAGAAGAAGTTACAAGTCTGTGAGAGCCAAAAATCTTGCTTGTTTGTAGTTGACCAAATACTTATTTTACAGAGGAATTTACCAATAAATTCTTTAAAAATCCTACAAGTTGATTTCTCTGGATTTTTTCCCCATTTTTGTCTTCATAGTTGAGGTATACTTCTATGATGATAATTACAGGCCTCTTCATCTTTTTAAGTTGGGAGAACTTGCACAATGGTGGCGACTAAATACTTTTTTGCACCATGTATATATATATACTTATATATATATATATATATATATATATAATAGATTACACACACAAACACATATCTGTATGTAAAGTAAAGTAAGGTAAAGGTTTGTTAAAAGCACTTAATTAATGACATTTTCCCATTATCCGTGACCTAATCTAAAGTGAGAACAATTTATGCTTAATAAGTTAAGAAAACTTATATAAACCTTTAAATAGAAGCCTAATTTAAACAAAAATAATTAAGTTAATTACAGTGACAATGAATGAAGAACTCACTATTTGTATAGAGTCTATTAATGTATTAACTATAGTTTATAAACTATGAATTAACTATAAACTAATTGTTTGCAAATTATTTGTAAGTACTTTATTAGTGTATACTTATTATAAAGTGTTTCCAAATTAGCATTCATTCATATTTTAGTGTGTCTAAAATGCCAGTGTATGTTCAAAGCTCATTCTAGAGCAGCCGTGATAATGAAACCTCTGTCTTTAATCTGCAGGACTATCAAGAGGCCACACATCTGGAGCAGTTTGTGACACGTTTCCTGTTGAAGGAGACCACCAGTCAGCTGCACTCTCTCCAGAGCTCTCTGGAGTGTGCCATGGAGACCACAGCTGAACAGACCCGGCAGGAGAGGCAAGCCACCCAAATTTTGTTAAACATACAGTTTCTACTGTACATGTGGAGTGAGCAGAAGATGAGTGGATATTTTCAATTCATTGTCTTTGGCTGAACGTCTGGCTCTTTCAGGGGATTGACTGCGACAGCAGAACAGAGCAAGTGGTGATATTATCATAACATTGAGATATGTTCGACTTTATGCAAATCACATATTACAGTATTGAATTCAGATTTTAAATGCTGTTTGGGTGCTTTCATTGTGGCTAGACTGTGACACAGATTGAATATCTAGAGCATCAGTGGCATTGATTGTCAATAGACCAGGTAACCAGCAGACCATTGACCCAGGCCTTTGTTTTTGTGCAGAAAGGGGACGGATGCCAGTTTAAACCATCACAGAATCAACAGAACCTGTGTGTGCGCGTGCATGTGTGTTGTGCTTGATTAGCAGCTCATTTTGAGCTCACAGCATCTCTGACTCACTGGGTTTGTGTGATGAGGAGGGTCTGCTGCATGGCCCGTCGTGAGGGTCAGCAGCTCCTTATAGAGCGTAGAATTTAGACTACAAAATGAGCTGTTTTGTTCCAGCTCCTGGATGATTGCATGCTAGAGAGAGCTGCATGCCTGAGACTGTATATGCACGTATGTGTGTGTGTGTCACAATGTGCCCAGTACCTCTCCTCCCTCTCAGTGTGCAGCAGCTGTGCTGCTCCGTTCACCTTATGATCTCAAGAAAATTAGCTGGAGCAGCTGGCCTAAAGAAATGAAGGATATGCTTAGGTTGGGTTTTAAAAGGAAGTGTTTCCTTTTCTTTTTTTGACTGTCAGAGTCAAAAAACACTCTGGCTCTGATATAGCCAGTTGCATCCTAATTAATTGGTCAATTCAAATGACCTCTATATTGCCTCTGCAGGTGATACAGTGTGTCTAACTTAATAACTGTGCACCACTGAAATATACAGCATTTATTGCAGTTATTATTAAAAACAGAGGCAGTTATAGACACTATTTAGGGGGGCTTCAGCCTTTCCTGTGTTTAATTTCAGCTTCTATAATCTGTTATTTTATATATTAAAAAAAAAAATTGTTCTTCATGGTACTTAATACAGTCTGAGGATATGTGACTCTAAAATCAACAATTTTATTTTACTAATTTCTTTATTTAACTTTATTTTGTTAACTAACATTTACAAAGCTTAATAAATGCTGAAACATTGTTAATAAATTATTGCTCATTGTAATGTTAGATAATGCATTAATTAATGTTAACAAAAGAGACCTTATTGAAAAGTGTTACCAAAATAACTTCATAGTTTTTTTTACATACATTTACCAAATTAAATGTACTTGTTTAATGCTAAATCATTACATTAATTCATGTTTAATCAGAAAATTAGGAGAGTAATCATGATTTTGACAGCCATAGTTTTTAGTACAAATTTAGTACAAAGGCATTTTCAATTATTTCACGTTGGAAATATCTCAGTGGCATTGGCTTTGGACTGATCTCTCCATCTTTCAGTCCTCACAAGTCGTTTTCAGTCAGCCTATCACAGATCTTGATCTACGCTGCTAATACAGCTGTACCAAGTCTGCAGCCTCACTCACAATCCCATGAGCACACTCTAAATATCTCCACTCCTGCCATGCCAAGTCCCCTCTGACCTTTATCTCGGTTGGATGATTTTTTACAGAGCACATATTTACACAGTTAAAGGGATAGTTCAGGCAGAATGTTCATGCTGCTCTGTTAAATACAGTGAAATGACCAGGACCTGTCAAGATCCAAAAAGGCACTCTATAAAAAAAAAAAAGCATAAACACTTATTCTGTTAACTGAATGTTATGTTTTCAGACACTTAATTGCATGTTATTTGTTATTTAAAATGCAATCAGCTGAAATTTAGGGTACCTCTTAATCTCTAATTTCATAATTATTTCTATCATTATTGAAATACGGTTAAAGTGCACTGACAAGCATTTATGGTAAACTAAAATATACTTTAATGTAATTTCTATTGAAACCATATCATGTATTTAAATATATTTGTAATGACACATTTGTAATGTTGAAGTTGCAATTTAGTGCATTTAAAATATATTAACCTTAAATGTGATATTGAATAACACACTATTAATCAAGTGACAAAAGATTAAAACATAATGATTTAAAATATACTTTACAGTAAAACCTTTCTTTTGATATTATTACAAAAAAATTGCACAACACTTTTTTAAAGTGTGTTAAGAAACAGTCATGAAAGTGTCTCTCTTTAAGTCACTTAAGTGGCTTTTATTTCATTTATGTTATTATATGCAATTACAGTTTAAGAGATATACTTTTAACATTTAAAGTACACTACAAGTGCACATGCAATACAATTAAGCATACTTTTCACAAGTGAAGAGCAGTCCATCAT
Organism: Sinocyclocheilus anophthalmus; assembly: GCA_018155175.1. Taxonomy (NCBI): domain Eukaryota; kingdom Metazoa; phylum Chordata; class Actinopteri; order Cypriniformes; family Cyprinidae; genus Sinocyclocheilus; species Sinocyclocheilus anophthalmus. The sequence goes on along the minus strand of JADLZN010008306.1, from coordinate 26,183 downwards.
TTACATTCAGAAAAATGGAAGTGAGAAGTGTTACATTTCTCCTTTTATATTCCATGAAAGAATAAAATCATAGGGTTTGGAACAACATTAGGGTGAATAAAAGATGACAGTATTTCCATTTTTGAGTGAACCATCCCTTTAAGGAGAGTTTTCATCATTTTTTCAAGCACAGACCTGTGCATGTCTTCACATGGCTACACGCGTGTAACCTCTTATATCACCATGCTTTTGTGTCACAGTTGACAGTGTGGAGTTTCATAACATTAGTGTATTTTAGAAAGTGTATAGACATTTTGAGCCTAAAGGCTTTGAGATGGCGAGGCCTGGCGTTATATGGCCAGCTCATTTTGTGCTGATGGATTCCCACTGCGTTAGATGTGCTGAAAGTGGCTGGTGGCCAGAACAAATTGAAATAGCGTGGTCCATTCTCTATTCTGTCTGAAGCGTCGAGTCAGGCTCTCTGAGGAGCAGCACGCACACAGGGATGAAACAGGGGAGATGAGCCCGAATCTGAATCCAGAGCTCACAGGAACGCTCACCCCATCCACAGCACTGCTTTCATCTATGTGTGCGAAGTAGACCATTACCAGCCATTAGGAAACAGCACTGCTGCTGATATACCTCCATTTTTGTTTTTCACACTGCGTCATTTTCATATACTTTCCTGTTTAAAAAGAGGCTGGTCTCTGTAGAACAGTTGATCAGTTCAGAGGGTTCATGCAGATGTGTGGATGTGACTCCAGCTCAGTTTTAATCACCTGTGTGGCTCTTGCCGATTCATTTGCTTCTGATTTCAGCGTGCTGATGCAGTTGTGAGCCATTTTTAACCGCGGAGGGTAAGCTTCCCTCAGGACGTGCGTTGTGCAACAGTGTCTTTAGGGATAGTGAGCAACCAACCGAGCCTTAATTTTGACACCTGCCTGCCTACATGTATTTCATTGTCTCAAGAGTTAAAATAGATGCAGCATTCCTCTGCTGCTCGAGAACAGCCGAACAATAGATATAATTTATAATTCCACAACTGAATAGTAAAATGGTATTCAGTTCATAACATATCATATTTTTTTGAGTGGCTGATGGCACATGATTACTTCATCATAAAAGTAAGGGGTACTACTGTACAATCAGGTGGTCATTATGGCAAAATAAACCCTAACCGGATGACCAGGATGGTCTCAGACTAAATGGGATTATTTTGTGATAATAACTGTACATTATTCTACTTATGGCTACATACTTGCATAAATAAATAGTAAATAATAACTGTTCATATTATATTTATTTATTTGAAGACTTCAGATGCAAAAATTCTTTCGAGATTTCTTTCCTTTAAATGAGCATTTTTATCAGGCTCTTATGTTTAGGTTCAGTAATTTCACTTTAATTGCAAAGAGAAGGTTATTAGTCAGTTATTGAATGCCTTATTTTCAAAAAAGTCCAATGTTATTTTCATAGAAGCCTCAAAATGCTAATTTAAAAGAAAAATCCCAGACAGACTTAGAGGTTTTTGCATCTGAAGTCTTCGTTCGTTCGGTCGGTCAGTCAGTCAGTAAATATACAGATAAAATATATATGAATTTAAAAAATATATTATTTCAAAATATTAATATTGGACGTGTCGATGTATTTAAAATATTAGTAAATATAAATAATAATAAAAAATATATATATTAGTACATTACTTGTAGATTAGCTTAAAGCTTCTGCAATGCAAACCAATGTATAATATCACAATATTAATCTATTATTAATAATCTGCAATTAAAAGTTCATTTTCTATGGATTAATTAGCTAAATATTGATCACAGTGTTACAGTGTAATTTATTTTTTGTCTCAGACTGCTTTCATCTTTTTCCAAGCAGTGTTTTCTTGCTTTAACTTGGCAATCCTTCATCATCTAATAGGTTTATGCTCACCATAAAATTAGTACTGAAGTCCATTTATGCTTACAAGAAGTCACAAAATGCTGCAATTACAGGGCTTGAAGTATTTGTCTTGGAGTGAGACTGTAGAGTGAGACGAGATGTGAAAGAGGCATTGAACAAGCTGCTATGGATAATCATGAATTGTATACTTTATTGTTAAACAAAACCATTTGTATAATGCTCCATGTCCTGATTGACCAATCAGAATCAAATTGTCCAGAGACCTTTGTAATACAGAACAAACATAAACCACCATCACGCAAAGTAATCTCTTATATACAACATTAAAATTACTAATAGCAAAAACAGTATACAAAGAAACCCTTCTGACAACATGTAAGAAACCTGCTGACAGATTTTGTACATTTTAATTGGTTGCATGAGGAGCAGGGCAGAAAGGTCTTGCACCAGCAAAGAGGCATCCGTGTAGTCGTGATGTTGAAGAACTGCGTTTTGATGCTGGATGAAAATGTTGAAGAATCATTTGCATGTGAATAGACTGTGTTTCTGCTAATGCAATTCAATTAGATGCAACGTATGAATGCTATTAGCATAGGCATTTTAGCTTTTCCTGTAGTGAAGAGCCCTGCATAATGTAAGAATATAACACATTTTTAAAGGCAAGAATTAGTATTTCTTATATGACGGTTTAAGGATTTCAAGAAACCCGTAATACTAATTATACATTTAGGTATACATCCCACACTGTTTGTACTATGGAAAAGAATGATACTTCAAATTATGCAGCTTGCTGAGAGGAGGTGTTATTATTGACGATAAAATAAATGAAATAAACCTATAGACTTACAATTATAGAGGGACCTGAACCATCTTTGGATGGGCACCGTAACGCTATGGTGCACCACAACCACAAGATAAAGACTATGATATGGTGATGGCAAACTTTAAGCTATTCTTTCTATTGCTTCAGGATCTACTGCTTTATTGATGGTTTCCTGCTGGTCTGTGGGAGTTTCAGATGGACCAGTATCAACCTCTTCTACTCTAGCCTTTTATCTCACTCCACTCACTTCATCCTCCAATGCAGTATTGCCAATGTCCCCTTGTTTACAGAAAGACAGCAAATCTGACTGTTGTTCTTTTAAATCATATTTTATCTTATTACAGCCCATCTTTACAGTAAGACAGGATACTTGAGTGTGGATTTGTTTGTTTTGTTCTTGTTCTTGTGCCATTGATAAAGTAAATTCTTAGTACACTTTCAGTGATCATTTCTTTAACAAATAATTTTTTCTTCGCGTAAAGAACATTTTACAAATCTGAAGAACCTTTTGAAGAACCTTTCTGTGGAATGGAAAGGTTCCATGGATGTTAAACGTTCATGGAACAATAGATGCCAATAAAGAACCTTTATTTTAAAGAGTGAATCTCAACAAATGTAGGACTTCCTCTGTAGAGGTCCGTTGCAATAGAGTAACACTCACCCAAATCGTAGTTTTGTACAGTTCTGAAAATTGTTTTTAGTTTTGTTTTGTGAACGGTGTGAGAAGCTCTATCCAGGTCACGGCACCAAAACTGTTGGAAACTCTTCAGCAGGATTCTTTATTGAGAACCTGCTGTTTCAGTCTAAAGGCCCTGATACATTTGAAGCAAAATCTATGAATGAACAGTACTGGTGGGATGTCATTTCAAACAAAATCAGGCCAAAAAGAAGTTTGTTTCAGGAGTTCGAAACGTTTCAGAAAAGTTTGTTCCAGCTGGTAAACACATTTGAAATACCATTGGTCCATGGCTGCTTTGCAGTAGAAATGAAGTCGTAATTCTCATTGATAGTGACACTGACAGTTTTTTCATGTTTAATGGGGTCATATGATGCAATTTCTATTATTCCTTTTCTTTAGTGTGTTATGTAGCTATTTGTGCATGTATATGATCTGCAGAGTTAGAAAGCTCAAAGTCTCCCACAAAAGGATTTATTCTATCTAAAAGAGAAGGCTGATCCAGACCGGGCTAAATTCATGCCTCATTCAAACACGCCCCCACATATCTACATCACGATGTGGAAATATTTTTCGTATGCGTGCTCTGCCCACGATGTTCACGCAAAGAAAGAAGGCGTGGTTTCCGGAACAGCAGTAGTGTTGATGCAGCCAATCAAACGCTGTGTGATTTAGTGTGAAAGCAAAAGCACTTTATTTTGCCTTCCAGAAGTAGATGCAATAGGAATCATTGGTTAAGATTTATTTACAACAGAACAGCACAAACCAGATGTTCGAATTTGTGCAACGCATTTTATGGACGACAGTTTTGTGAACCTAGGAGAGTAGCATACAAGGCTGGCTGTGCAAAGGCTATTTCTAAAAAAAATGGGCTATGACAATTCTGGCACTTCGGAATCAGCTACTGTAGTATATTTTCCTATTAGTTTAAGTATTTGCTATTGACTGTTCAAATGCAGAGTTTTGCACTGTGTAGAGTATCGCGTCGTGTGCATGTGTGTGTGCGTGAGAGAGAGACAGGGTCACATCACAGTGGAGTCAGCTTTCTTAATCATGGCTTGTGTACTGCAAACACATACGAGCATCATCACTGTGTCTGACACGCGACTCTGTTCCCCTTTCGTGCTTGAAATATGGTAAAACTAAGGACATTATGTACTGTCTTTACATTTATGTTGAAAGCTGAAGCTCGTGATTTGGAAAGGGGCGTTACATTTCCGACGCGTGCTTTGTGGTGTTTCGGCCAATCACATGCCGGGGTCGAGCATGGCCAATCGAGCATACGCGCTTTGTCGGAAGGAGGGGCTTTGTAGAAACGAAGCGTTTGAGAGAGGCGGGCAATAGAGGACCTACAATAATGTACAGTAAAATAATGTGTTTTTTGAACATTAAAAAAGCATGTCAACATATTCTGTTACACCAAATAATCTTTAAAGTACTATATCAAATCTATTCTGCAAATTATTGCTTCTGATGGGTGTTAAATTACTGAAGGATATTTATCAGTCAGCCATACATGATGTTTATAGTTATTTTTGACCTCCCATTCCCTGGGCAGAATAATCAGCTGCTAATAAAGAGATGAGCATATGAGGAAAAAACATTTGTGTGTTTGTGTGTGTGTGTGCGGTTTTTTTTGTATCCCGACAGGTGTGGGTCCGTGAGATCCGAGGTGTTCTGCCTAGAGTCATTCGTGCAGTCTAGGGATTAGTTCTAATCGAAGACTTCAAAGGAATAACAGCTTGTCTCCGAACAACCCACTTCTGAACCTTGTCAATTCAGGTGATTATTATGAGCCTCAGTGTTCTGGAGGAAGAAAAGGGCACATACGCACACCCAGTGGGCATGCAGCTGACAGCAGATCTGGAAAGAAGTTTAGGTAGGAGGGATTGTGAAGAACGACTATGGGAGAGACTCCAGAGAAAGAAGAGGACAGTCTAGACCAGGGATCCTCAAATCTGGCCCACGAGATCCACTTTCCTGCAGAGTTTAGCTCTAACCCTAATCAAACACACCTGAGCATGCTAATCAATGACTTCAGGATCATTAGAAAATCACAGGTAGCTGAGTTTGATCAGGGTTGGAGCTAAACTCTGCAGCGCATTGGACCTCCAGGGCAAGATTTGAGGAACCCTGGTCTAGAACCTTTTAAAGGGAACTAAATTATTACATTATTGTAGTAATATGGCTATTTAATAGATTCTTTTTCCATTTTATTATTTCTATATAGTTTGAATTTTGACACAATTTAAAAGTGAATATTCCTGATAGAAAATTTGATAAGGACATTGAAAAATTAAAAAGCAATCCTTTAGAGAGCATGTGATAAAACACACTGCCAAAATAAACTCTCCCAATACAGTTCGTTTGATCCCAACTCAGTTACATTCAGTCCTAGAGCATTATGGCAAGAGAGCAAGAGAGAGAGCTGTATTTGTTTGTTTCTGCAGGTCTGTATGAAGAGGACAATCAATGGATAACTCAGATCAACAGACTGCAAAAGCTGATCGACCGTCTTGAGAAAAAGGCATCAGGCTACACAAATGATTTCTGTCTTTCTCATTATAATGCTTTTTCTCTCTCTGTCATCAATCATCCTTCTAACTTTACAATTCATTTGAGGGTAAAACCTGTCAAGAATATGTCTTAAGTCATATAGTCATATTATAAAATATAAAATAATATTTTGCTGAAAAAAGCTTATTTTAAAGCTATTTTAAAACTTTCCTTAATGTTTGCTGATTTAAATAAAAAAATATTGCATTACACTAATGAGAATCTAATAAAAATCACTATTGAGAATAATGGAAATTTTAAAAAAAATTACAGTAATGAGAACGAGATTGTCGCATTACTCTATGAATTATATTTCTTGCATTACGGTAATACAAATTTTGAGGTAAAATATCCTTAAAATATACTTATTATTAAAAAATTATTCTCACAAAAGCAGGTTTAATTTTTTGAATGCAAAATACAAAATGAACACAAAATGGCTTGTGTTTCTTTCATAGGAACTGCGTTTGGATCCGGTGGAAGAAGAGGTGTTGGGAAGTTCCACCAAATCAGTAAGTCATTTATGGTCACCCTGTATGTCACTGTATTCTCAGAAAATCATTCACAGAGACCACAGACGCCTGCCGCCTAGGAAACAGTGGAGATTGAGAAACTAGTTCCAAGTTATTCTTTTTGATTTCCTTTTTTCTCTGTCTATCACTCTTCCTCTGCCATCTTTTGCACAGTACTTTGAGAGAGCTTTTCTCTGAGGCTCACAAGATGCTGATGACATACAGTACTATAAATAGGTGGTTTGTATGTCTGTGATTCTGTGCTTGTGAACGACAGGAGAAGAGTGGTACCCGGACCCCTGCAGAGACTGGCTGTAAACACAGTTATGCGTGACTGCCGACAGAGACACAATACAACATTATATTGGACATGCTGAAGTATAAAATTACACACAAATGAGTAGTTCCTTTTTCAAATAAGACTCCCATCCTATTTCACAAGGCTTTTATGAACACCTTGCAAACATCCTTTGCACAAGCAAATTTGTGATCTTTCTGGGATTTGTAGCAGTCGGTTTATAATGAGCGATATTTCAGGTCTGTTTTATTGCATTCGTATGTTTCACATTCTCATACATCCAAATGAGGAAGCATTTATCTCTCTATGGTCAATGAAACTCTATTTCAAGGCTGAAGTTAAATAGTCTGTCATCAATTTGTCATTTGTCGGTTATCTAAACAGACCATGACATTCACAAACTGTATGCATGGAATAACGATTTCAGCATTGCTAATTCATCTGTATTATTTCATTGCTTTCATTGATATTTTCATTAATTCAAGTCTTACTTCAGCTGTGTTTTACGTTAATAGGACTGATTTTGTTCAAAACAGATCTCCTTGATGTGAGGATACTTATAAAGGAAACTCTTTCTACTTGACGTTACATTCATTTGTAGCAGATAAATATGGGAATATTATAGATTGGGATGCATTACACACAAACAGCATTGAAACAAAATGCATTTTCCTCTGGGTGTATTTGTAGAGAGAGTTAGTTAGTGAAAGATGGGAAATGGCAATAGTACAGGGCCCGTGGAGAGGTCACCATGTCCTGCAGGGTACGAACTCTCACTTCCTGTTCTCTTCAGCTCCCATTCACCTGTCAACAACTTGTTTTATAAAAAGCAGCAATTATGACGCGCGTCTTCATGGCTTTACCTGACCCTCGAGACCTGAGGGGTTTCTCTTTATTCTCACACCAGTCTGAGTCACAGCACCATAGGTGGAAATTCTATGTTTTAGTCATGTTTTAATCCGTCCCCATCAAGCCCTACTTGACCCTCTTGGATTCATTCTGGAATAGTGTTGATCTGACATCTCTTAACTGTGACTCAAAAAGTTCTGTATAATAAATAAAATAATTATTATGTAAATAAATAACTATTATATTTATTATTATTATTATTTAGTATCACACACACACACACACACACACACCACAAATACCTGTTTTGGGGTCTGAAATTAATTCATACTTTTATTCAGCAGATCTTCAATTGATCAACTGACAGTAATACATTTAGATTCCTATTAATTAGATTTCGATTTCAAATAATTCAGTTCGTTTATATTCACAACCCTCGAAATGAACAATATAAGTACACCCACAAATATTTTCAACATTGATAAAAAGAAATGTTTCTTGAGCATCAAATCAGCATATTAGAATGATTTCTGAAGCATCATGTGACACTGAAAACTGGAGTAATGATGCTGAAAATTCAGTTTTACCATCACAGAAAGAAATGACATTTTACAATATATTCAAATAGAAAACTGTTATTTTAAATTATAACCATATTTTGCAGCCTTGGTAGGCATAAAAGACATTAAAAATCTTACAGACCTTACCAATATTTTATAATAGTTTTTTATAGTTCCTCTGAACCCTCTCATGTACTGCAAGAGAAAGCCGATCCAGGATCAGTTTTGCACACTTTTGTAAATAATGCATGGTTCAAATACTATATGAATCATGTTTTCTGACTGCTGCCCCTTCTGTGACCTCCCTCCCAGCACATCCTGATCGTTCAGAGGCAGCTCTCAGTGCTGGAGGAGGAAGTAGAGGAGTTTCGTCTGGCTCTCCGGCAGTACATGGACTGCGCCAGCACCCAGACCGGCTGCCTCCAGTGAGTTCACACCGCCACGGCATCTGGGTGAATGTCTGGTGCATTTGCATATAGTTTTGTTTGTGAGGGGTCAGTCTAGGCCAGTTCTCCAAGCGATCTGAATTCAAAATTCAAATCCCGTGGGTGTGTGTTGTGTCAGTTCGATTTGATGATGTTCTTGGATGTTTCGTTTCACAGTTGGAGGCTCTTGTTTTCTGCATGCGTGGTGTCTAAGAAATACTGTAATTATTATTACTGTTATAATCCAATTAAACTTAGAAATATTTAAGATAAGACATCCAGTTGCTAAGGCAGAGCCTGTGCAATGTCAGCAAGCTTACAGTGGTCCGTGAACAAATTGCGTTGTTCTTTGAGCATGTGTTTACAAGCCCTCAGTCCAGGTTTGACTTTTAACTCACACATCAAAAAAATGTCAGTGATCACATTATGTAGCAGTTGTTTTCTCGGCAACGTTGTCTAATAAAGGTGGACCATTTGTTTGGTTTAATTTGGCTTTTACTAATTGGCTAATTAACAGTGGGAAAGAGTTTGGTTTTGTATTATTAAATAATTGACTTGCTTCAAGCTCTTCAGCTCAAATGACTCACTGACAACCTTTTATGCCAAGAACATTGTCTGAAGGATTTGATGGCTTACCAGTATTCTCATTATTTGTTAAAGGGTTAGTTCACCCAAAAATGAAATTCTGTCATTAATTACTCACCCTCATGTCGTTTCAAACCCGTACGACCTTCGTTTATCTTCGGAACACAAATGAAGATATTTTTGATTGAATCTGAGAGCTGTCTGACCCTGCATAGACAGCAACGCAACTGAAATGTTCCCAAGTCCAGAAATGTAGCAAGGAGATCGGTCAAATAATCCATGTGACATCAGGGGTTCAACCGTAATATTACGAAGCTACGAGAATACTTTTTGTGCGCAAAAGAAAAAACCAAAATGACTTCCGAAGATACAAGGTCTTGCGGTTTTAAACGACATGGAGGGTTGAGTAATTAATTACATTAATTTTCATTTGGTGAACTATCCCTTTAAATGAAAGGAATGGTTCACCCAAAAATGATTTTGCTGACATCATTTACTCATCCTCATGAGATGTTCTGTAGAATGTTCACACTGCTCTTTTACATTAAGTAATAGTGAATGTGGACTAGGGCTCAAAGTATCATAACTCTTGTGTCAAACAAGTGTGCTTATTTGTATCAAGTGTGCACTTGTTGTGTACTTCAAATCTTACAAGCCCCCCCCTCATAAAAACAGTTTTTGTAAGATAAAAGATACAATTTAAATAAAATAATTTTAAAGTGTACTTACAGAGTTCACTTTGCAATAGTGTCAAATTTAAGTTTAAACGACATTATAAATCTGTGCTTTAAAGGGTTAGTTCCCCCAAAAATTAAAATTCTGTCATCATTAACTCACCCTCATGTCATTCCAAACCCGCAAGAACCTTCGTTTTATCCTGCATAGACATGCATTGCATAGACAGCAACACAACTGACATGTTCAAAGCCCAGAAAGGTAGTAAGGACTAGGGCTGCACGATTAATCAAATGTGATTGCCATGCACATTTTGTTAAAAAAGCCGGTTCTGTAATCAGTAGGAAATCATCATTACGTGCTTTCAGATGGAGCAGAATTTACTACAAATAGCTTCTCAGTGACCTACGGGCTCTGTGAATAAATGCGCTCCATCTGAAAGCATGTGAAAATACCGCATTTAATAACATATTTTTACGGCAAACTCACTTCATAACGTCAGTCGATTGTTTGAAATAAATCCTTCTGTGAGATTATGTGGCTTTTTACACAGAATAAGGCACACAACATATTCATAGTATTTAAGCAGTGAGAAAGGCATTGCATTATAAATATACTTAATTATTCTGAAAATACCAGAGATGGCTTGAAGAACACAGATAAACCATATATTGCCGTAGTCTTGTGTTTATTCGTCACGTTGAATCAATGAAAGCAGTTGAATCTTCTGTTTATTCAGCTGTAGTGATTTTCTGGGTTTCTTCTGCGAGGCTCATTTGGGAGTTTCAGTGCGAGAGGCCCTCTGGCCTTTGGATGGAGATTTAACTGCTGATCACAGAACCGTGCTTCAATGAAAGATACGCATGACAATCACAGCTTCTGTCGAATCGCGATCTTGATTCCATTCGATTTACGTGCAGCCCTATTAAGGACATTGTTAAAATAGTCTTTGTGACATCAGTGGTTCAACCATAATTGTATGAAGCTACGAGAATATTTATTGTGCGCAAAGAAAACAAAAATAACAAAACCATTTTCAACAATTTCTTCTCTTCCCTGTCTGTTTTCTTTGCGCACAAAAAGTATTCTAGTAGCTTCATAAAATTACAGTTAAACCACTGATTTCACATGGACTATTTTAATGATGTCTTTACTACTTTTCTGGGCCTTGAACGTGGCAGTTCCCTTGCTGTCTGTGCAAGGTTCGAAAGCTCTCGGATTTCATCAAAAATATCTTAATTTGTGTTCCGAAGATGAAAGTCTTACTGGGTTAATTAGAATGTTTTGGGTGAACTATCCTTTAAGTGTGCTTATTTTTAGTGTGTTGACTTAGCATACCAAGAACATGTAAAATACTTTGTAAAGTTACATTTAAAATGTAGTGTGTTAATCAATGTTACATTTAAAGTAAATATATATTAAATTGCAACTTCATTATTATAGATGAGTATTTACAAATAATACATGGCACAATTTTAATTAGAAATTACATTAAAGTATATTTATTTTATTAAAATGACAAATGCTTGTCAGTATATTTGACACTTTTACCATATTTCAAAGACAATAGAATTATGAAATTACATACAGAGATGTAATTTTAAGTCCTACTTACTGTGCCTCAAAAAAGCACTCTTAAGTTCAGCATTTAATTGCATTTAATATAATGATATATAATATAAATATTTAAACTTGAATACGTTTTTATTTAATCATTATGTGCTATAAATCTATGAGCTTTCAAATCGCAATCCCCCTCACATTCACAGGCACACATTCAATTATCCAGTTCCACAGAAAAAGATGGTTTCTAACAACATGGGGCTCAATAAATAATTTTTAGGTCAAATATAAATAACTTTTAGTTAAAACATTCCTTTCATCCAGTGTCTAAATGCTTCCATAAGAAGTATTTGAAACTCTAAAGAATCAGTTTAAGCAAACACGTTTGATAGTAATCCTACGCTGACTCTGCTCTCGCCAGTGTTGCAGTTCAGAGGCTTGCCAATGAATCCCGCTTCATACTGTATGAGTTCTGGGAGCAAAGCAACATGTGGAAGAAGTAAGTCGCTCCCACATTTTCACTCTTTCAAACCACTTCTCACAAGCTTCAATATTAATACAGTCCTAAAGATTCCTTATTGCAATCAAGGAATTGCAATAACTGGATAAAAAGCCTATTTGTTTTCTATTTATAGTCATCTGCAGACCAATTACAGCAAAACCTTCCAGAGAGGCAATGTGGATTTCTTAGAGACGCCAGAGATTATGACAACTATGCTGGTTCCAGGTGAACCACAGTACAAAGCATCTCTAAAAATAAAATACAGTATTTTTTTATATTATTTAATTTACTTTATTAATTTATTAAAAATATGGTATTATATTAAAAATATATAATAAAAAATGTTTATGAATTTATTTCCACAGCATCATGGTGGGTCCTCAACAATAACTAGAATCCTTGGACTCCCGTTAGATGACAGCAGACATTATGAGGACCACACAAGCCTGGACTGACATCTGCATCCCCGTCATCAGTCATAGTGACTAGCACTTGCTTTCCATTTTGTTACATTCTTAGCTATATACGAGTAGTGTAAACTGTAGAGGATATCAAATAAAGCAACGAGATCTTTGTTCTGACGATAGCACTCCAATCCCATCAGAGTTGCATAAGATAAGTGTTCATCTGTGCCGTGAGAGTACAGTGTTGAGTGCTGTCAGTCTGTCTGTAGCACAGGTCTGTGTCTCCTCTCGTAGCAGTTCTTGTGATCATTCCTGAACATATCAAGAGTTCCTGACATGACCATTTCTTTGAAAAGATATACTTCTGCTGTTGTATTTTATGTAGTTTGTCAGCTGTGAATAAACATGAAATTAATGTGACCCAACCACAATTTTCATCTTACGTTGGAGGGTATAGCAATTCTGTTAAAGGGGTGATGTTGATGTTGCTAAAAAGAACATTAGTTGTGTATTTGGTGTAATGTAATGTTTATGCAGTTTAAGGTTAACAAAACACATTATTTTCCATATAATGTACATTATTGTTGCTTCTCTATGCCCCGCCTTTCTGACGCGTCGATTTTTACAAAGCTCATCGTTCTGAAAAACGAGGTGTGCTCTGATTGGCCAGCTAGCCAGTGCATTGTGATTGGCCGAATACCTCAAGCGTTGACGGAAATGTTACGCCCCTTGCCAAATTGTGATTGGCAATGTTCCTTGCCGGAGCGACAAGATAAAAACATTAAAACCCATTACAAACAAAGCATTTCTTGCATCCAGTGGGGACATAATTACAGAATATAATGACTTATACTGTCTTTTTAAGCGTGGGGGGGGGAGGGGGGGGAGCGTAATTATGCAAATATTTCCCCCTTTAAAGGGGTTATATAATGCGATTTCAAGTGTTTCCTTTCTCTTTGGAGTGTTACAACTGATTGTGCATAGATAAGATCCCTGAAGTTGCAAAGACTAAAGTCTCAAACCAAAGATATATTCTTTATCAAATTTAAGACTCTAAAACGGCTCGTTCTAACACGCCCCAATATACCCACTATGTGAAAATATTTGCATAATGCCGCCCAAATGTTCATGCAAAGAAATAAGGCGTGGTTTCAGTAACCGCAGTTTAGTGTTGAAGCAGCCATGTCAGGGATATGCTGTGTGTTTCAGTGCGAAAGCAAAGCACTTTATTTGGCCTTCTGAAGTAGATGCATTTCGGAATCTTTAAATTACTTACAACAGAACAGCAATGCAGTTTATGGACGACCGTTTCGTGAACCTAGAATAGGAGGTAATTCTGACTTTGGTATGACAATCTGGCGCTTCTGAATGATCTACTGTTTTGTTATTAGTTTAAGTAATTTCTATTGACTGTTCAAATGCGGAGTTTTGCGCATGGCGTGTGTGTGTGTGTGTGTGTGTGTGTGTTTGTGAGAGAGAGAGAGAGAGAGAGAGAGCTGTCTTAACCGTGGCTTGTGTACTGCATCATTACTGTGTCTGTTCCCCTTTCGGGCTTGAACTGATGGTAAAACTAATGACATTATTTACTGTCTTTACATTTATGTTGAAAGCTGAAGCTCGTGATTATGGTAAGGGGCGTTACATTTCCGACGAGTGCTTGCGGTGTTCGGCCAATCACAATGCACTGGGTCAGCTGGCCAATCATAGCAGACTGCGCTTTTCGAAGGAGGGACTTTGTAGAAAACGAAGCGTTTTAGAGAGGCGAGGCATAGAGGACCTACAATCTATAAATATAAATAATGTGTTTTTTGAACATAAAAGCATGTCAACATATTCTGTTACAACAAATACACCACCAAATAATGATCTTTAAAATAGCATCATATGACCCCTTTAATAAAGTTTCTATGCAGATGTTCTGGCTTGTATTTCATTGAATCACTCTTGGGATTTTTCTACATGTAATCATATGGAGTTTGGAGATGGCGACAGCATATGAAAGCTCTTCTTGGTCCACTGAGAGAGAGAACTGATTGTGCCAGACTATTTCTCAGAGCCAGATGACTCATTGAGGGCTGCCACCATCGCTCAAGAATCAACACTGCCATCCAGTGGATGGAAAGACTCAGGATTACATGATCTCAAGCTCCAAAAACTGGTCATTACATATTGAAAAAGCATAAATGAACCAAAGCTAAACTAGTTTTCTGTAAATACAGTGTGGTCCAGTAATCTGAAGAACTCTATTCAAAATATTTCAAATATATAATCAGTTTAATGATGTGAGATGAAAAGCTAAACTGAAAACTGAACTTAAAATCTGACCTTTTGTACTTTTGTACTCTCTCTCTCTATGTTTAGTATATACTCTATCATGAGTTTTTTTCTTCCAAAAATGGTCAAACCTTTTCTTTTTACAAAACAACTCAGGTTTATAATTTTTTTTCCATCATTAATGTACACACAGCACCCCATATTGACAGAAAAACACAGAATTGTTGACATTTTTGCAGATTTATTAAAAAAGAAAAACTGAAATATCACATGGTCCTAAGTATTCAGACCCTTTGCTCAGTATTTAGTAGAAGCACCCTTTTGATCTAATACAGCCGTGAGTCTTTTTGGGAAAGATGCAACAAGTTTTTCACACCTGGATTTGGGGATCCTCTGCCATTCCTCCTTGCAGATCCTCTCCAGTTCTGTCAGGTTGGATGGTAAACGTTGGTGGACATCCATTTTTAGGTCTCTCCAGAGATGCTCAATTGGGTTTAAGTCAGGGCTCTGGCTGGGCATTCAAGAGCAGTCACAGAGTTGTTGTGAAGCCACTCCTTCGTTATTTTAGCTGTGTGCTTAGGGTCATTGTCTTGTTGGAAGATAAACCTTCGGCCCAGTGCCCTGAGTCCTGAGCACTCTGGAGAAGGTTTTGTCCAGGATATCCCTGTACTTGGCCGCATTCATCTTTTTCAATTCATCTCGATTGCAACCAGTCGTCCTGTCCCTGCAGCTTATAAACACCCCCACAGCATGATGCTGCCACCACCATGCTTTCACTGTTGGGACTGTATTGGACAGGTAATGAGCAGTGCCTGGTTTTCTCCACACATACCGCTTATAATTAAGGTCAAAAAGTTCTATCTTGGTCTCATCATACCAGATAATCTTATTTCTCACCATCTTGGAGTCCTTCAGGTGGTTTTTAGCAAACTCCATGCGGGCTTTCATGTGTCTTGCACTGAGGAGAGGCTCCCGTCGGGCCACTCTGCCATAAAGCCCCGACTGGTGGAGGCTGCAGTGATGGTTGACTTTCTACAACTTTCTCCCATCTTCCGACTGCATCTCTGGAGCTCAGCCAAAGTGATTTTTGGGTTCTTTTTTACCTCTCTCACCAAGGTTCTTCTTCCCCGATAGCTCAGTTTGGCCGGACGGCCAGCTCTAGGAAGTTTTCTGGTCGTCCCAAACGTCTTCCATTTTAGGATTATGGAGGCCACTGTGCTCTTTAGGAACCTTAAGTGCAGCAGAATTATTTTTGTAAACTTGGCCAGATCTGTGCCTTGCCACAATTCTTCCTCTGAGCTCTTCAGGCAGTTCCTTTGACTTCATGATTCTCATTTGCTCTGACATGCTCTTTGAGCTGTAAGGTCTTATATAGACAGGGGTGTGGCTTTCCTAATCAAGTCCAATCAGTATATCAAACACAGCTGGACTCAAATGAAGGTGTAGAACCATCTCAGGATCAGAAGAAATGGACAGCACCTGAGTTTAAATATATGAGTGTCACAGCAAAGGGTCTGAATACTCAGGACCATGTTATATTTCAGTTTTTCTTTTTTAATAATCTGCAAAAATGTCAACAATTCTGTGTTTTTCTGTCATTATGGGGTGATGTGTGTACATTAATGTGGAAAAAAATAACTTAAATGATTTTAAAATGGCTGCAATATAACAAAAGAGTGAAAAATTTAGGGGGTCTGAATACTTTCCGTACCCGCCTGTATATATATAGATATATATATATATATATATATATAGATATATATAAATAGATATATAAACCAATTTTAAACCAAAACATAATAAAACACTTCATTCATTTTCAAAAATACAACAAAAATTTATTAATACATAATAATTTTTATTTGGCAAGGGCACAGAACCCATTTTGTTTTGCTTTATTGTTGAGTTATTTTAGTACGTTAAAGTAAAACAACTACAAACTATAGACATATTAAGAAAACAAAATAATGACAATGACAAAAGCACACAACAAATTACTAAAATTTAAAAGAAAACAGAACATATTAAAACAGAAATATACTCTAATCACAAAAATATTACAAAACTATAGTATATAGTGCAATGATACTAAAATACCATCTTCCCAAGGCGCTAAAGAAAAAAAAATAGAATATACTTTTTTTTTATAATTTACTATTATATTATTCTATTAACTATTACACATAATCTTAATTAAATGTTATAATTATATAATGAAAATGAGGTTCATTAAGATAAATTGCATTGACATTATTTGCATACCAATTAATCAAATTCCTGCCCCCTCTAATTCTCATCACTATAGGAAACAAAACATTTAAGTGGTGAAGTAAAGTACAAAATGACTTTCATTACTGTTTTACAGTGATAAGAATGAAAGGTAAGTAATGAGAGTACAGCAACCAGAATATGAAGGGAAATGTGCTTAACTGTCCTAAAAATAATGACACAATGGCAAAAGCATCTTACAAGCTTCCCGTTCTTCCTGTTTGTGTGAATATCAAGCCACTTGCGGGCCCCTGTTGTCTGCTGCTACAGGTGACGTTCACTCTAATGACAGCCTGACCTTTGAGAGACGCTGTGCTGTTGGCTTTTTACTGAAATATATCATGTGCCTGCATTAAACAGACACACAGAGCATTCCTGAATCTTTCATTAACAAGCCTGTGTGACAGTAGAGACAAGAATATTCTAATCAAAAATACTAATGATGCCACTTGTTACAAAGCAAAGCGCGCCTTATTCGTCCAAATGACACATTGTGCCAAATGAAAGAAAATCAGGAGGCTTTTGTGAAATGCAAAATAACATATTTGCGACAATTGAAATCAAGCTGGCACGAAGCATCACACAGTCAAAGGGCAAAGAATATTTTTGCATTTTATTGAGAAATTATTGTTTTAAAAAGACCCAAGCCATATTCCAACTTGAACTACAGACTTTGTGTGCTCAGTTTCCTATGTACAAGGACTTCACTGACTTGTCACATTCAGAACAAGTTTAGATAGTATAGTTATCTCCGTTTGTCTTGACAAAATACAGAACTACTGTAAATGTAAGCTACAGCAATACTAGCAAGGTTGTGGCGAGTTGTGGATTTAGGCGGGTAGCAGTGGGGCGTTTACATTCTACACACAGGAAGGAGCACTAGACACATGGCGTAACACTTCCACTGTGCCCTGTCAGTAACAGACTAACAAAACACGGTTTCTGAGTACAAAAGAATCCAAATACAATCATGCACATGTCATTTCCCATTCACCAAGTGTCAATATTACTGATCAGGGAGTAAAATTAAAGAAATATTTCAGGTTTAAGTTTAGATCAATTACACAGCATTTGTGGCCACAAAATATATATATATATTTTATACTTGTTTTCTTTAAACCAAAAACTAAGGTTACAGTAAGGCAGCTTCGAATGGAGACGTGATGGGGCCCAATTTTTGGAAGTCAGTAAAAGTAATAAATGGAAGCTATTAAGTGTATGTTAAATGCATGATGACCATTAACCTTGGACCTGTAAAACTGTCAAGTTGTTTTAGGTGTTTAGGCAAATTTAGTAGAGTGACTTGACAGTGTGGAGCCAAGAGATACTGGTGACCGATTACAATCGGTATATGTTCGGCTCTGCAATTTTAATACTAACCCTGCAACAATGGTGCCACACAGTGACAACCCGGATCGGTGCCTGTGCATCACAAGAGTGGTCTCAACCGCATTCAGTTGTATGATAGGTGGAAAGAGAGTGAGTGCTCATCAGTCCCATTAGGTCATTTTACAATAAGTACTATTATCAAATGACTTTTGAGCTTTCAATTCCTTATAGAAACTATTGATAAAAGGTATTACGTTTCCACCATCCATCTTCAAGCCCAGCACTGAACTGTTTCCAGCATTGATAATAATAAGAAATATTCTTTTGAGCACAAAATCAGCATATTAGAATGAATTCTGAAACATCATGTGACACTGAAGACTGGAGTCTTGATGCTGAAAATTCAGCTTTGCGTCCCAGGAATAAATTACATTTTAAAATACAGTGAAAGTCTGAAACATTATTTTTAAATTGTAATAATATATGTTATAATATTACTTATCTTACTGTATTTTTGATCAAATAAGTCCAGCTTTGGTAAGCATGAGGGACACTTCTTGCTTAACTGAGAACAAGCTCTTAAGGTAGTGGAATTTATTTCCACATATAAAATCCTCACTATAATAATTACATACTGTGCTCTTGTATCTCTCGGAACGGACTGAGCTATGTTGAACTAGTATTGAATTGGTCCATTCACTTCAGTGTCAGTGCTTTTTGTTTTGTAGTTGTCAAAAATTGTTTTTGTGTTATTCAATATTATGCCACAAGTGCTGTCTAATCAGCTTAACTTATATTGAACCCAGAATTTTGTTTTAGAGGTCCAGTGTCTGTGTACATGCAGTTTTTCTTTTAAAGCCACAAAAAATGCATGATTATTGCTCACAGTGAGTTTGAGCAGCCAAAATGGGTTTGAAAATACTGCTAAATTTCATCAGAGGGAGATCCCCTAACGGATACTGAACAACAAAAAAAATGTTGGCACAGGATTTTAAGAACAGTTAAATATATCTGAATATGACAGATAGTGCCAGGCTCTCTGAACACATAACATCTCTCAGCTCCTAACAGCTGTAGTGACCAGCAGCAACACAACAGAAGAATTTAATTTCCTGTTGCAGCAGGTGGCGCTAGATTATAACCGCATATTGGCCTTTTAGATGTGGTGGAAGACGGGACTCTTATCAAACATGGAAGTGGGGCAGAATCGACATATTGGATGACCGGAGTTTCGAATGTGATGAAACCATCGACATTGCTCAGAGCTGCCATGGAACACGCCCTCGGAACGCAAAAACTTGCAGAGGATCTTTCGCCAAATTTACGTCCAAAAAGATGGATATAGCATATTAGGAGCCAAAAAAGTCAAATTAAAAATTTGCAAATATGCAACATGGGAATGCATATTCAAAATGGCAACCCAATATTCCAGAAACTGGCATTGACTTTCTTGTATTTTAACATTTACATTGCTGGTTAAACATACGTGTCAAAGTTTGGTGCAAAAGTAAATGAAAATTCGTGATGATATCATTGTGACATTTCCATTTCACAAACAGTAGTGCATTAAATATGTAAATTGCATGCAATTTGAAAAGCGCCTTAATAAGTTGACGAAACGGAAAACGAGTATTAACACAAAGTTGATTTGATATGGTAAACAAGGGTCCGCAAGTGCGAAATGGTAGCCCAAAGGATCATTTAAAATGGTAGTTGTCCTAAATGATCATGTGAGACGGTGAAACAGCTGAGAAGAACCCTTAGGAATTCGTGATGAGCAGCAATTCAATGAACGACATGGAATTAGGGTTTTTAGCAAATTCAATTTGAAACTGCATTAGCAGCCGCAAGCCCAATTGACCACGCCCACCCTCCGTCACTCATTGCTTCAAGGCAGGGATTGGTGGAAGCGTGTTACATTTGGATCGTTTGAAACATGGCAGCTAGAGATCTGATAAGATCGTTGAATTCACTGGCAGATGAAGTGGAGCGTGAACAGAAAAACGTTAGTATTGTCTGTGGTAAGGTCGTAATTCTGCAATGCCTAAATCACTAATGTAATCGACCGCAACGGACCGACAATCAGAACGTTTATACTACCGAACGACCGACCGACCGATCGAACGTCTTGAGCTTTGAGCGTCTTTCACTGGGGGTGACCCACGTGACGTCAGCGTCCTGAAATTAGTTGTTTTTTAAATATTTAAGGAGCCAAGCTGCTGTGTAAAGACTATAAATTGACATTACAAGCATTACAATAATGATATTTTATAACTAAAATAATACTCAACCATTTCCTGCATGCTGCTGTATTCTCCCCGAATAAGTATTTAAAGGTGTTGTAGGCTAATAAGTCGTTCTGAGTAATAAATTGAAAAAGCTCCCACCTGTATATGACTAAACAAAATAACATGTAGTTTACTTGAGGTTCTGTTGTAAATGTGTTTATTAGAAACATTCATTTAAATTAATTAATTATACAAAAAATGTTTTATTTATCATGATTGTAATGCTTGTAATGTCCATTTATAGTCTGGAATACAAGCTTCATATATTTCTCTGTTCACGCTCCACTTCATCTGCCAGGGAATTCAACGATCTTATCAGATCTCCATCCGCGATGTTTCAAACGATCCAAACGTAACACGCTTCCGCCAATCCCCGCCTTGAAGCAATGATTGACGGAGGGTGGGCGTGGTCAGCTCAGAATGCATTTTCAAATAGAATTTTGCTACAAATAGAGCCCAGAGGTGGGTGGTCCTGGCGCAATTGTGAGGACATAATGAAAATGCAATCCTAAGTGTTCTAACTGTTAGTCTAAATGTATTTAGGACAAATTGCATTTAAATGATCATTTTGCTACCATTTCTGCGTGGACATGTTACACGTATCAAATAAATTTGTGTTATACATTTTCATTTTCATTTAGCAACTTATAAAGCATTAACATGTTTTTAATTAACATATTAAAAATCATGTAGGAAATGGCAAATGTAAATTATACAATTAAATTTTAATTTTCCTTTTGCACCAAACTTCGCACGTGTGGGTAATGGAAAATGTAAATTTAAATACAGAAATACAATGCCATTTTGAATATTGCGTTGCCATTTTGAATATTGCATTGCCATTTTGCATATTGCATTTTAAATTGAATTTCGCTACCTATATGCTTCCATACACAAAGGGCTTTAGATTACACTGACCAAATTTGGTGTTGATCAGTTTAAATATTGAGAGGAGGTTAGGTTTACATACAACGTCTGGAAATGGCAAAGAGAATGGCACGACCATTTGCGAGCAAAAGTGTGTTGTTGTGTTTCGGGACTCGTCGTACCAGGGTCTTTTTTGTAGGTTGGGGTTAAGGTGTCCTACCGAATTTCATATCATGTATGTGAAACAAAATGGCTTAAATTGTGCACTTCATTAATGATTTAAAGGTGGCGCTGTTGAGCCATTTTGCCACACCCACTTCTGAAACCCAAATCAGATGTAAAGTTTCATGAGTTTTCGAGCATGTTTAGGCCCTAAAAATTGCAAGAAACAGCAATTCCAATAAGGTCCTCGCACCACCGGTGGAAGTCAATGTACAATGGAAGTCAATGGGAAGCGAAACTGTTTGGTCACCAACATTCATCAAAAGCGTGGGACGGTGGTCCAGATAAGAAGGATATTGTACTCAGGATGCTTCATGTGTTTGTGTTTAGGTCTACGGCAGGAGTACGCGAGCACCGCTGCCACAGCCACACGCCGCAGTGCCAGTTTTTCGGTGCACACAGGTGCACGCAGGAGCATGAGGAGTGAGGCTGAGCTGGAGGAAGAGGAGGAGTACGATCAGCTGCCCGCTTCGCAGCCGCAGCTCTTCCGGACGTCCTCTATGCAGCGCAGCACGTCCCACTCGCAGAGCCTCTCCAGCATGAGAGAGTGCCGGCGCAGCCCCTCCACGCCTCAGTACCTCAGCAGCCTGTCCTTCCAGCAGCTGCACATGCCCAACCACAGCTCCAGCACAGCTACAGAGACCCAGAGTTACAGAGCCAACACAGGTCAGACTGAAAATATACTGATAATACTGACACAGCAATAACTTACTGGTACCCAGGGTTGCCTGGTTTTCACAAGAAAACCCACCCAAACTCTACTCAAAACTAGCCCAATCGAGGGGGTCCCCAGTTAAAAATCGCATTCCGGGGGTAAAATACACGTTTTTTTGGAGGTTTCCCGGCTCAAATTCACATTCCAGGGGATGTGTGTTGTCGGTTTAGTATGAAGGCGATGGGTGTCTTTTATTTTTTTTTTTATGTTTGTTATGTGGTATGAGTTAATTTTATTTTTTTTTTTTTTTTTTTTTTTATTTTTTTTTTTTCTTCTTTTTTATATTTTTTTTTTTTTGCTTGTAATATTCTTTTTTATTTTATTTTTTTTTTTTTTTTTTTTTCCTAAATTTGGTGATGGAGTTTTGCGGGGTTTACATTTTTCTTTTTTTTTTTATTGGGCTTGTTTTTTGTGTGCTTTTATTTGTTCAGCTTGTTGTTCTTTTCTTGGTCTTTTTGTTTTTTTCAAGCAGACATGTAGTATCCCGGAATTATAACCTCTAATTGTTTTTTTTTTTTATGAGGCAAAAAGCTGGACAAACTAGCCGTTCAGTACCCAAGAGTGAAAAAAGCAAACACAAGATAATCTGGCAAGAATAAAAAATCGGAAAAAAAAAAATATAAAAAAACAACAACAAAAAAAAACATAAAACTAAAAAAAAATACCAAAAAAAAAAAAAAAAATAAAAAAAAAACCAAAAAAATTGTTATGGAGTCGCTCAAAACCAGGACATGAAAAACAACCTGCGGCAACAGTGTTAAGTAGCCCAATTCCGCGGGAAAACCGTGGACTTGGCAACACTACTGGTACTGGTTACTCCAGTCTCTCTGTTTTGATATGAAAGCTGTTTGGTAGAATAGATAATTGATTGGCGCCATCATGTGTCTGGAAACCAAACTGAAGTTAAATAGCCTTGAAGTTCGTTAGTTACAGTAGTTGTAATAAATATGTTGAGCACAAAACATATTTTTATAAGATTACCCAATTAAAACAAGAAAACAACAAAAACTGGCTAGAGACACAAAGAGCTGGCTGAGAAATAACTTAAAAATAGAGAACAGAGGAAGAAAAAGAAAGAAAACTCTTCTTCCATAGAAACAGTCGTTATAGAATAGAAAATAGACATATGATTTCAGTTTTTTAGGCTTTTAATTAAGTTTGTTTTCATGTATTCAAAATAGTAATAATTGCATTGCATATGCATGCATTGCCTTCCTTTTTTTCAGACAAGCTACGGAGGAGCATGCCAAACCTAATAAAAACGGATCCGCTCAGGCTATGGAACGAAGCAGTCGAAGATCATGTGCACCATGCATTCCAACAGTGTCTATTGTCGGTAGTAGCCTAAAGGTTCCTGCTGCCTACCGACCAATCACGTGCCACATGTCTCATCTTTGTAATGTACATACACCGTAAAAACAGTGTCTAGGTTTTGAGTCCACAGTGGTTCTGTGCCAACGGCGTGATTGGATGTATTTTTTTTTACCAAACTCGAAAGTCTGCAAGTAAGTCCAAACATCACATTAAATTATAATAATTATCTTAGTAACTGATTATATCGCACTTTGTCATGAACCTTTGTCAAATTTGATTGCTCTCTGTTCAATCTCAGTTCCCTCTCCGGGCCAGTTACAGCAGCGAGTTCAGAGCGTGGGCAACTTCTCAACACGGCCTCCTCTGAAAGCCACAGCGTACGTGAGCCCTACCATCCAGAGTGCCACCACAATGCCTTCCTCTGTTAGTCTCAGCTCTATCCCCAGCAGCAGCAGTATCCCTCTCTCCAGCAAACCCAGCGCGCCCTCCTCCAGTCGCAGCGCTCTACCTCGGCCTGCTTCTTTTGTTGGGACAAGTGGGGCCTCACGCAGTAAAATTGTCCAGCCCATGCGCAGGTAATCATTCACAATTCTTCCTCCTCTACTTTTGTGAATGTATTACTGTACATTCGCTTATGGGCTTCTCATCCAGGATGTAGTGTTTGCTTTTTATAACATTAGCTGTTCCAGAGAGGACAAGTGTTTTATTGTTAAACATTTACTGTTAATTACCAAATTTCATATTCACTGAAGCAAATGCACATGTAAGGTACCAGTAAACTTCAGGCAAACTCAGAAAAATTAATCATTTTTGGCTGCTGATATGGACATAAAACAAACCATATATTGACTTGAAGTTAGTTTTTGTAATTCAAAAATTGATTTGTCTGCAAAAACAACTTGATTTAGAGTCTCTTCTCAGCAAAATATTGATATTGCAATTTCTTTTTCATTCATTAATCAGCATATCATGTAATTAATCAGTTATTCAAATTTGTAATATATAACTATAAATAAGGACTTTCAGTTTTAACTGTATTTTTATAAAATAAATGCAACCTTGATGAACAAAGACGCTTCTTTCAAAAACAATCTCTTCTGGGAACCATTGCTGTTATTAACACTTGTCACTGTCATTGCAGTTTACTGACCCCACCGAAGAGTGTCTCTGCTCTGAGTGCCCTGCGTGACGGCAGCTGGAGGGACGGCTGCTATTAAACTGCTCAGACCTTAAATGTCTCAGGCCCAGCTGGCTGGGCACAACTGTTGCTTATAGACCTGAAGTGGAAATAAAATAACATCAAGTGATTTGAAGTTGAAAAGCACGTAACAAATCAATACAGCACCACGGACAATATGCCTGTGGCTGAAAACAGAGCATAGCATACAACGTTTACGTGCAACTAATTTGCCTAATTGCAGCACAATTTTTTAACCACTGAAACCAATTGTCAAATGATATTAATTAGATATGAACATAAGAACAGTATTGGTTTTGGTAGATGTTATAATTTAATAAGCATAAGTCATTGTCTCTCAAATAGCACTTTTACTGTTAACTTGCATTGTTACATTAGATAACCAGTATTGGCAGAGTAGTACCTGATTGGTTTCTGTTGCACAATTTGCATTCCTTTTTTAATAATGTTGTCAATTATGTTGCAACATATGGCAAGTGAATTATGTGGGTGATCTGATGCATTTGTAAAAGCAGATGAAATGGACTGTAAAACACTAAATGCAGCCTAGAGTAAATGGCAGCCATTCCAGATTGTATGTTTACATGATGCTCGTGATGCAGAGCACTGTGGACAAGACATTTGCACATCAAATGGTAACATTTGTTTTTCTTTTTTTAAAGAACTGGTTTATGATGGAAGGGAATGAATAGTATGTTTTTCCAGTGTTGAATAAAAGGCTTTTGAACTGAATTATAATGTTTAGAAATGGTTCGTACTGAAATACAATATTCAAGAGGGTATTTACATTTTTTGGGGAAAACCTACTTTTTTGAACTCGTCCTGCACCATATTGAGATACTGTCGACAAAATGTTAGCAAAGGAAGTTATATTCATTTAATCATTTAGCAGATTTAATTTACCATTTAGCCTATTTTGTACGCGTTTTTTTTTCGCAGCGTAACGCATTATAACCAATCACACATGATTCTGTTGAGCTTACAAATGCAATGACCAATCAGAGGCGTTCAGATTAGTCATTGCTTAAACGCCTGAGTTTTGTTCGGTGCGTGCACTCTTGCGAATTCTCTGATCATATAAACAACAAAGTGCAGATGTACTAAAGTAAGGTTATATAGTCTTTTTTATTAACTATATAAAAAACATACAAGACATTCATTTTACAGTGCAGACAACTTCTGATTATAACCGGAGTTTTTTTTTTTGAGGTGCGGCTTAAAGCTGGCACTCAGACGAATAATATTCTTTGATAATGTAAATGTTTTTGCTCTCTTTCTGTATGCCATTCACTCGCTATTTGAATTGTAAATGAAAGCCTTATAATTAGTAGGTCTATCTAACGTTTTTATTAAATTGTGGTCACGTTAAATACAAATTCAGTCATATAAAAAA